>JARBWK010000006.1:70798445-71234619 GCA_030556195.1 Anolis apletophallus
ACTGTGAAGTAGGGTGAAAAACAAAAAGGTTTATTTTCAATCACCAGCTGGAGGGTATTTGCCAACAGAACACAGCTGTAGATAGGGGCAAAAGACCCCGTCACATTTCATACAAAGACTTTTATACTCCTAATGGAGTCCATCCAGTTAAACCCTCCCCTTCTTCATGGTTATAACAATCATAATTGGCTGGTGATTACTGTTGTTACTTGACATTTCATTAATCCAATAAACACTACATAAATGATTTGCATCATGTCTCTGTCATCACTAAATATGAGAACAATAGCTTTCTGTAAACTTTCTTTCACACAGTGCAAGCTATCAATTTTTGCCTCTCTCTGTTCTTTTCTCGTTACTTTTGTCCGGGCTTCCTGCCAGCAGTGAAGATAGGACTTGCCATGCGCACTGATGTTTTCATTCACATTAAGAATCCCATTACTTTCATTAACTCAAACTGCACTGTATTCCCACTCATCTAGCATATATAGTATAACTTGGCACAGAGTGGATTAGAATGTATATAATCAGGGTGTTAGTCTTCTATAACATGTGCCTTATTGATTCCAGGCACCAAAACCCTCTTTTTCAAAGTTGACACACGGGTAGCATCACTTTCTGACTGTACTTTTTATGCTCGGAAAAGTACCAAACCTGCTTCATTGTCATGTGTGCTGTTTGTCGCCTTGAGTCTCTACAGGAAAAAAGACAGGAAAAAAATAACAAATGATATAAATTGTGTTTGAAAACATGGAGAGCGAGGAAATCCTGTTTGAAAACATGTCATTTGAAGTTAATAATGTTATAGATCAACGGCCTGACTCACTATAAGACACATTAGTATCTCCATTTATACCCGCGGAAGCTATTAGCTACTATTGGCTCCAAAATACATCAAGAATGAGGGGAATATCATAATAATTGATATAAGCTATGCTATCTGTACACAATATAGTCAGACACCTCTTCAGTGCTTTTCAGCCATTTGCCTGAATACATGAAAATGGGGATGGGGATGTAAGGATGCACATACACTTCAAGTCCAAGGTCCCTGAGCCCTAGAAATAAGTTAGAAGTTCATACATGGATCATAAAGGACTGCAACTGCATTTGTCTTATCACATTTGCAGAGCTCTTATAAGTAGGAACTCTGATAAAACCAAGTCATTTCTCAAAGGATTCTTTTAAATCTACAGTATATTTTCACGCTAATGTATAATTTTGATGTTTTATACTTTTTAAAATCGATGGCACTGAATTGTTGCCAACACTGTGAACCGCCCTGAGTCCCTTCAGGGTTGAAAAGGGTGGTATACAAATATTGCAAACAGATAAATATATACCGTAAATATAAAATAGACATGTACTTGAGGATGTGGGATATGAGGTTTACAATCCACCAAAGCCCCCATTCCCATTTAAAGCTCTATATAGGCTCAAGTCCCAGCTTCTGCCAACCTATCAGTTCAAAAACATGCAAATGTGAGTAGATCAATAAGTACCACTCTGGCGAGAAGGTAACGGCACTCTTTGAAGTCATACTGGCCACATGGCATTGCAGATGTCTATGGACAATGACAGCTCTTCAGCTTAGAAATGGAGATGAGCACCACCACCCCCTGAGTTGGACACAACTAGACTTAATGCCAAAGGGAAACCTTTACCTTTACTGTAGGCTCAGGAAAATCCTCCTTTATGTAGTAATGGTTAAAAATGTAAAATATTTTAAAAAACCATTACCGATATGGTTCTCCTCATAATCCTGTGTAGTAAAAAAATACCCTTGAAATTATATGAAATTCTCAGATCTTCTGTGTTCTTGGAACTCTTCATGATCCATTCAGATTGATGAGTGAGTTAATGACATAAATATACTAGATACAACTAAAAGGCACATAGCTTCCAGTTGTCTTTCTTCTGTCATCCCAGAAATTTATAATTTATCTTCTGTATTTGATGCGTTTCACAAAGTATTTCTGAAAAAGTCATCAGGCTTTCCTCTTCCCTCACTCTTACCATTTTAGGATAACAGCAAGGAAAACATAGGATCTGACTTTTAAATTTCATGACTTAAGGACAATTTAACTCAAAGGAATGGAGCCAAATCCATAGCCAGAGTAGCAGATGTTGTCTATCAGCATGGCAGTTTTCCTCATGGGTACCTGTGTTTCACCGAAATACCAGAGGGTTTTCCCCTCTATCCTATACTTGTTTTTGAAGGTGCAGGAGGGCTGCCAGAGTAGGGAACAGTACTCCTGGTTTTAATAAAAGAAGCCATTACATCAATGAAATGTCCCCTTTGAATCTTGCCCTTTGATTTATATTCTATGAAATATGCAAATACAAGAAAGTGGCTCATACATTGCAAGAAAAAAAACTCTGCTTGTATTGTTTAATATCATTTCCACAGTGATCTTATTTCTCCTATGACAAATTGTTTCTGAAATTAATGAAAGAGAGTTAGTAGAAGTGAGAAGAAAGGATGATGGTTCTTTTCCCAGGGACACTGATTCCACTCTTGCTTATTACATAACTAGCTGCTCAGAGTTGAGTGGAGCTCTCCCAGTCTCTTTAGAGTTTAGCACTTCATACTCAGAAGCAAAGCCTATAAGACTGGTGTCAATGCATTGGTAAGAGGCTCATAAAATTATTGATTGATTTATTTACTATATTTATATCCCACCTTTCTCGACCCTGAGAGGGACTCAAGGCAGCTTACAGATAGGCAACAATTCAATGCCATAACATCAATGAACAATTAAAATAAACATTTAAATTAAATTAAGCTCAAACTGAAACACATTAAAACATTTTTAAAAGCATTACAATCACTATAAAACCACGCTATCCACAAACATAATCCCGGTCACTCTGGTAGCCATTGCACATAACTCCAATCAGTCTATTGGAAAGCCAAAGAGGGGCCCATGAATTTCTGACACCACAAGCTCTTCATATTTTATCGTTACCATATTTTTCTACAACTTGAGAAAAAACCTACACCAAGCTATACCAATATATTTATTGAAAAGACTTAATCAATGTTAAATCCTCAATTTTGAGCTCCCACCCAGGATGCCAAAGCAGTCTTATTCTATGTTGCCAGATTTTTCTCAGAGAGCCTGGTTAGAGCATGTGTTGGAAGCATTCCCTTGCAAGAGAAATACTTGCTTATGTAGCTCTTTGGGACTCATCCTCTTCATTCCATATTCACCCAGTTTCTGATATCTCATAGGTTTACCTTTTCTGTCTCCCAATCCCTCATTTCCAAATTGCTGTTGTTTAAAACAGTCTCTGGATGATTGCCTCAAGAGACTACTCTATTATTTATGAAGCTGATGCAGAGAAGCAATACATTCCAAAGACGACATATCATTAATTAACTTGTCTTCTTGCTTATCATTGCCTTTTTCACCTTGTAGCCAGTTGTGAGAAATGTACTTAATTCATTAATATTAAACTATGTGTGTTTTCCTGGGAATCTGAAATGGCAAAATTATTGCCTGGGAAATGCAGTCATATAAATAGAGCTTAAGAAGATATTATTTCAGCTTTACCAATAGCTCCTTTTTGCATTTCATGACACCACTACCATGACATGGTTATTTCATGTCACTACTGTGTGCTGATAATCCCTTATTTTTTTCTCTGTCTTTCTGTGTGAGTACTCAGTCTTAAACATAAAGATGGAAGTAAGATTAGTAGCAATTCAATTTCTTTGGGTGAGCCTGTAGAGTATGCCTGGAATAAGTTTTCTATGCTTTAATTTTCTTCAGCTGCAGGGAATTACATTATTGATGTCCCTCTCCCTGTCTCAGTCACAAATCACTTATTTAATTTCTATCTGCAAATGTATAGCCCAGGCTAATCAGTCCCAAACTACCAATTCAATCAATGGTGCTCAAATAAACGCATTGCCTTCAGATGGTGAGCCAACTGAATCGCCAGCTCCTTGTCCACAGATGACTTGCTCAAATGTTTATAAAGGTGAATGCTTTCTATTTCTACTCATCATTTTAAGTATTAGCAAAATGTCAATTGGAATTTTCAGCTGTTTCATCTATGTTAATTTAAGTGAGGCTAATGTTGGCAAATCAGCTGAGGATAATATGTGTGAATTTTTGTCTTTGCCAGCAGACTGACAGGCAGACAGAGAATCCAAGGCCAAACCCAATGATCTGCAAGAACAATATGACTTTCCCACCCGGAAGCTTCTCATTATTAAGTTTATTCAGACAAATTCAGAATCAAGATAATGTACTCCATTATTTTTCTAGCAAACTCTCAGTTCTAAAAATTCTAATTTATTCCATGGCTCCATGAATATATTGAACTGAATGTTATTGTTAATCCCAACTAGAGTAGACAATTGAATGAAAAATATTTATGTACAATTCAACAATTAATATAGTAGGTCTACTATCGTCAGGAATAACCTATAGGACTCCCTGCAGTGTTGCTAATATCTGTTTCTCTCTCTCTCTCTCTCTCTCTCTCTCTCTCTCTCTCTCTCTCTCTCTCACACACACACACACACAGTCCTTTCTGCTATCTTTCCCCTTAGAATCTATGGCAACATTGCCACATCTTAGATGAAGGGACTTTCTCTCCCCGGCACAGGTGGGGGTGGAGAGAGGGATTTGCCTCCTCCCTCGAAGAGAGACCTAGAATGGTTCCGGCTGGAACCATTCAGAAGGGGGCGGAGCCAGGCCTACAGCCTTGGCCTGCCTCCTTCTTCATTAAGCAGCAGACCTTCAACCCACCATGCCTGCCCATTTAACAGTATAATTATTGGTTGCCATAAGGGGCTGAATAGGAGGGTTCTCCGCCTACTCTATACTGTTCTCAAGGACAAATTGGGATGGTGCGGTTTTAAATAGGCTTTAACAGAAAACAGTTAGTGAAATCTAAATATTGGTGTACACCCAAGGCACCTACCTCAGGGGTGAAGGCCATTAACCAAAACACTCACCTGGGGTTCATTTTGACTAGGTGAGGTGAAACCAAATGGCCTAGGAATGGGGAGAGTCTGGCCTCAACATCTTTGAGGGAGACTTCTCCAACATGGTTCCCTTAGAGGTTGCCTGGATTAGGTCACCAGGGGACACCGGTGTTTCGCCCTAACTAGCTGAGGGATAGGCCAGGCAGGGACGCTACCTCGGCTTTGCCACATCAAGTTTTGGGCACCCATAGAGTCAGATTTAGTTGCAAAGTTAAATAGGTAACAATTTATAAAAGTTGCCCATATTTTATCCCAAAAACTACTGTGTGGTCTCATCATTTTGGGGGTTGGCAGGTATGAGGAACTCACCCATTTAAGGCAGGGCCCAGACCAGCCTGGCAGTTTGGCAGATAGAACAGCCAGAAAAAGGGGGAGTGGCTGGGAGCCTTCCCTGGGAGGAGTTGGGGAGAGAGCTGCCTGGGAGGAGCTCTGAGTTAAGGGGAGGAGCCAAACTACTGGAGGGAGGGAGAAAGGGCTTATTTGCTAGTTCTTGACAAGCTCTCAGAGAGAGAGAGAGAGAGAGAGAGAGAGAGGAGTGTTCGTGACATGCTCTCAAAGAGAGAGGAGAGTTGCTGATAGCTCCTTGTCAGGATTCATAGAGTAAAGAGCCTCTGAGTCAAAGCTCTGATTAGAGTATAGAGCCTCTGTGTCAAAGCTCTGAAGTGAACTATCTAGGATAGTTGTTTTATAGATAGCTCACCACTAGTTTAGATATTAGTGGGAGTGAGTTCTAGTTTAGGCAAGTTTCGCACTGTCTGTGTAACCATCTAAGATTGGGAACACTATTTTGCTGTAACCATCACGCTGTCGAACCATCTTTTAATTAACCATTACGCTCACGTGCCTCATTTGAAGAACCAATACGATCTGTGCCTGTTAAGTTAAATAAAAGTTTAACTTTTGAACTTTTAAGAAAAGCCTCTGTTGTGCTCTTTGCATCAGCTGTGGGATTCCAGTTCCATTATCTTTCGTGTTCCCCATTTCTAAAAGAAGTTTACCTCAGCCTCCTCTTAGTTTAATTTGGTGAAGTTTATTAGAGCCTAGCTGAAGGGTTGTTTTATAAGAAAATCCTAGAATTAATATTTTAGGTTGGTGGTAGCGATCCAAGAAGAGTTTTTAAATCATCCAGACCTTATTTTAAGAGCCAAGTCGTCACAGCAGGCAATACCCAGGATTCATAAAATGAGGTCATCTCATCATTTGTAATGATGTTCTTGCCATGCTCTATAGCAGACTGCACTAGAAAACAGGGGAGAACAAGTATTTATGTGGAAGAAAACTGGGCAAAAACTAGTTTGAAATTTTCTTGCTCCAAACTTGTATCATGGAGAGCTATTCATAGATAAAATCTTCAAAAAGTAAATGAGGATTACACATGAATTTGTTATTTTGCTTTATCATGAGGTAACCAACATTACATTTCAGCTTAACTAGAGTAATGTGATGGGCTTTTATTTATAAATCTATGGCAATGTTCTTTGCTTTTCTGGAGCGTAGGCTCATTCTGCTCTGCTGCCTTCTTGTTGTGTGTTTAAATTATATCATCCTTCCAAACACTAGAAAGTGAGTTCTTTATACAATATGGCTTAGCTCAGTTATTCACATCCTATTTTCATTAGATTCTACCCCCTCCTCTAAGGCATTTGAATCCAGCCTTTCTATAACTGAAACTGAAGGTGGATGAACAAAAGTACAATATAAATAACAAATAATAAAATATTGCAGCACTGTATAATACTATTAGACTACGGGTTGGTTCAGACAAGCATGTACCTCTTACCTCATCACCATGGGAGTATACATGGTGATGTTTATGCAATTCCTATTAAATAATGTGAACTAGCATCTCCACGAGTGATTATTTGTCTTTTTTTCAATGAACATCAAATGGAGCAATAACCTGGAGTCAAGGTATTCAAAGAAATGTGTTCTCCCTTAGGAACCTCATTAAGATCCATGATATTTTGAAGAGGCTGTACTATTGGGTACATGTCTCTTGGAAGAATGTTCAGTGTGGATATGAAAGAAGATTTTCTTGGTGCTGCTGTCAAGCCTGCTACAGAAGGTGGCTATGTGAGCCTCCTTTTCTATCATTAGCAAACAAAGATCATTTTATCTTGGCAGGAGCCTTGGCATCTTGTTGGGTTTCACATGAAGATGGCTGTTGTTTCTTTTTGTTGATCTGCTTCTCATTGTGATTTTAATCTGCTTTCATGTTTTCTTTCTCTTTGCTCTTATTTGAATTTTATCACTGTGCTGCCTTGAATGACATTTCTTTTTGCAACCCCAGAATTTAATTTTGATAAATAAAATAGACTGCAAGATAGTTAACACATTTAATGTCATTCCAATTTTGGTCTTCTTTCTATCATAAATCTGTCCCATAACTTCACAAATTTGTCAATTTCCAGGTATGGCGAAGATGCTATGAAAAATCTCAGAATTAAGAATATTACATATGTATGTTGTTTCCAAGTAGACCCATCTTTTTCTTCCTTGGAAAATGTTTTTCCCCAAGCAAAATAAAAATTAATATGGGAGTAAATGAAACTGAAATCTCGAGGCTTTTTCTCTCACCCTAAAGAACATAAGTTTGCTACTCCCATTAGACTGACCTTGAAATGAAAATGTATTTCTTTATGATGGGATGATTTTGAATTGAATTTCCCTCATACATATATATTTAAGATATATTTCAGATTTAAGAGCAAAGATTGGCTCAGTAAATTATGCAGAGAGTTTCCAAAGGAACAATGATAGTGTATGACCACCACTGTTCCTCCCATGTTCCTCCTTCAGTGTATCTAATGGAAGTCTAAAATACATGTCAAATGTCATATTTGATTACACATACTTTTAGATATCAGTTATAAGTATTAAGCATATTATCTGGCTGTAAAATATGAGTTTCATTTAGATAGATAGAAGGGTGTTAAATTATGGCACTTCTTTCATACCACATTTCAGAAATAATTGCAATTTTATGTCTTTTAATTACGGTACTTCTTTTAGAGTGGAATACATATTTTCTCCCTCCCAAGTAAGACTTTCTCATATTTGTCATTTTTTGTGTGCTAGAAATGCATTGACAAAGCTATAAGCTGCAGTTTGGGGTGCAATGTTTTCATTGCAAATATTCATTTGACAAATAATGACAGCTTGGCCAACTTCCAGAATTACTAGAAAAATGTTTCTCTCTTGGGCTTTCATTGAACTGGTTTTGTTTCATCCTTTTGAATCTTCAAATGGCTTGTTTGCTTTTGCCTTTAAAAAAAAGATTTAGTATTCTTTATCTGAAATGCTTGGGACCAGACCAGAAATGTTCCATATTTAGAACTTTTTAGGATTTGGAATATTTGCATATATATCATCATCAATTTATTATTTCATTAGTTGCCCTCCATCCGAAGTGCTCTGGGTGACTTACATAAAACAGAGTAAAACAGAGTAGACTTACATAAACAAGTAAAACAATTAAAACAATTTAAAATTTAGATTACAACTCAAATGTCAAAGAGCCAAATCTTAAGTGCTTGAGTGAAGGACTGCAGGTTGCAGATGGCTCTTATATAAGGTGGCAACAGGTTCCATAGAACTGGGGCAGAGACTGAAAATGCCCTGCGCCTTGTAGTTTCCAGGGGCCTGGTACAGTGAGAAGATATCTTGGAGCTGAAATCCAAGTTTAAACCTGAATGTATTGTATGTTTCATGTACACTTTATGCAAATAGTCCGAGAGTAATTATTTATACATTTTTAAAAATAATTTTGTGCAAGACACAAAGTTGGTGTATTTTTCATCAGAAAACAAAGGTCACACATATGGAAAATTTTGGATTTCGAAATTTTAGATACAGGATGCCCAATCTCAATTTTCTGGTAATGTTGAATCATAGACTTCATCCCACAGTTTTTCTCCATCTTTTCCCTGTTTCTCTGCACTGCCAAAATGGAGTCCCATGGAGACCATTACATGATTCAAGGCCAATTCTGGTGGTTGCTTGTGGAACTCTGTAGTGGCAGTGCAGAGAAACAGAGAGAGGACTGTGTTTTCAGGAGTTGGATGCAACTTGACTCTTAATAACGGAAAGACATAGAGAAGCTGGACAGAAGCAGGGAAAGGATGTGGAATGCCTTCAATCCCTGAAGATGGAAAGGTACAGAACCTCAATGGTAGGAAAGAAAGAAGACAGTTCCCTCTGCTTTCCCAAGTTTTCATGTGATGAGGCCCTTGAATCATAAAGTTCTAAGTTGCTATAAAGCCTATCAAGTCCAACCATCGGCTATGCAAGACTACAATATCAATCTTGACTAATGTGACAGATAGCTACCCAGCCTCTGCCAGAAAACCCTCAGACTATGAGGCTCCATTGTACTCCAAAGAAGCATACTCCACTGTTGAATAGCAGTTACTGTCAGGAAGTTTTTCTTAATATTTAGGTGAAATCTCTTTTCCTGCAGTATTTAATAATTACTCTCTGTCCATGACTCTAGAGCAGCAGAAATCCACTCCTCCTCTTTCAACATGGTTATCATGTTATATCTTAACTTCTTATTCTCTAAGAGTGTTTCCAGACAGCACCAAAATCCACACCAAAGCGAGTTTTAAAAAGCTGCTTTGGTGTGAATTCCCATCTCTACTCTCCTCCAAAAAGCTGGGCTTTTCTGAGGGAGGGGTGGCTACATGCCATCATGATTACAATCGGGATGGCATGTAGCCAACTCTCCCCCGGAGAATAAGAGGTTAATTTTGGCTATTACAATCGGGATGGTATGCAGCCACCCCAACCCCCCCCCAAATTCCCTCTTAAAAATAAATTAAACTTTCCTGACCTCGTAAACATCCTGTCTCTTGGTGTGTCATTTCCTCATGTCAGGAGGGTGCAAGGGGGGATGTTATGGAGATCAGGAATTTTTAATTTTATTTTTAGGGGAAAATGGGGGGGACTGAGGTGAGGGGCTGGAGTGAGTCCCCACAGGCCCAATACTCCATTAGATACAGGCCTTTCAGAAAGGCCTTGTGGTGTTCCAGCCTGGTCAGCCCAGTGGTCAGAGTCAGGCACCGGGGTCCCAGCTGATCAGGATCAGATCCCAGCTGATCAGGGGCAGTTTGGAGATGACGAATGGCCAGATGGGTATGGGTCTCCAAACGAGAGTTTGCAATGGGATGATGAATGGCTAGAGGGATATAGGACTGCAGATGAGTTTACTGAGGATTCCATGGAAGAGGATTCTGCATCAGACTATGAGAGGCCCGGTGGCCTTGGTCCCCAAGAGAGAGTTTCTACTCCCTTCCCAGATGAGCATTCCGGAGAAGAGGAGTTTCCTGTTTCTTACTCTGATAATGGTGCAGCTGGACCTGCTAACGATTCGGTGTTTGATAGAAGAACGAACATCAGAGATTCTAGGAAATCGTGGAATTTAAGGAAGGGGGTGAGATGGGCCCATCGAGACTAGCTTCCTTATTAGTCTGTGCTCCCGGGCTTCTAGTCAGACCAGAAGCCATGTTCAGCTTGATCAAGTCTCACGGTCAAGTCTCCAAGCTCACGCCGACCGTCAGAGCTGTTCGGATCCAAGTTCATGTTGACCGCCGTTGCGGTTTGCCTCAAGTACCACGTTTGACCGCCGGAGCAGTTTGCCTTGCTTTGGAACTTTGCTTTCCTTTGGATTTAAGCCGCTTGGGCTTACAGCTACAGAACTTAATTGGACTATTTTGGATTGCTTTATTCTTACTTCCTTGGACTATTCTTTATCTTTTATTCTAAATAAAAGAACATTTATTGCATCTGCCTGTGTGTGTGTGATCTAAGGAGGGCTGTCCGAGTTCTGAGGTGCAACAGGCCTGGATCTAATGGGGTATTTAACTCATTTGGAATACCTTAGGTGTTGGGCCTGTGGCTTCTTTGGCTACAGGGGATGGAAATTTGCAAAGGCCGAGTTTCCCTGGGAATTAGCTTATTTGAAGCAGAGGAGTTGCGAGATAAAACACCTGTGCTGAAAGGACTAGCAGAAAAGGAATTTTATTTAGCAAGTCCAAGGTCCTTGCTTTCTGGTGACAGAGTAGAATGCCATTTAGGGGAAAAGTGAAAGAAGTCTAATTTTTGGGGTATATAGTTGAACTCATGCTTTGGGAAAATCAAACTTTTGGCAACTTTGTTTTTGGAAGGTTCTTGCAGCTTGGCTTTGCTTGAATTCATGTTCATGGACTTAAGACTCTGCTTTATCTTTGGAAATTCTAGCTTGGGTTTTTGGGACATATCATCTATGTACATATCATCTATGTATCAAGAGTCATACGATCAAGCCCATCCCTCCTAGCATTCAGGAAAAGAGTAAAATCTTGGCTATGGGACCAGGTTTTTGCACATCAGCACAATGTACCCCACCACCATCTCCCCAATGGGGACTCGGGGCGGCTTACATGAGGTCGAGCCTGACAATACAACAAAGTAAAATCAAACATAAAACAATAAAATCAATTACATAAAACATAAGCTATAAAATACTACAACCAATAAAAATTACAGTAAAATAAAACCATTAATGACACAAAACAATGAGCGGCTGCATGTATATGCAGCTCAAAATATGTATGTATTAAATTGCATGAAAATAGAAAAGAAAGGGATAAAAACGGGGTGAGATAGCAGTGGTGCAAATTATTTATGAGGGAGAAAACTCTTTCAAACTGGGGTCGAGCAAAAGAACCTTCATGTAAAGGGGGGAGGAGGTGTGCACTCAGAGCAAATATTGAGGGTAAATGATAGCATGATTATATAATTAATCTCCAAAAGCACTGCGGAACAGCCAGGTCTTAAGATTCTTCTTAAAACTTTCTAAAGTGGGGGCTCGCCTAATCTCACCAGGCAGTGCATTCCATAGATGGGGGGCCACTGAGGAAAAGGCTCTCTCCATTGTTCCAGCAAGGCGAGACTGAGACAGTGGAAGAGGTGAGAGGAGACCCTCCCCCGGGGATTGTAGGGAATGGGCAGGTTCATGGAGGGAGATATTAATGTTGTTTAATATTTTTAAAATAAATGCTTTAAGTCGCGAGTCACTTTGAGTCTCTGTATGGATAGCGAAAGCAGGATATAAATAAACATAATATTGTGGTCTTAATTGTTTTAAAGTTAATTGTGAATAATTGTAATGGATTACTTAGGAAGCTACTTTGGGTCACAATCTGGGAGAAAGGTGGTATACAAATGCAACCAAGCAACCAACCAAGACAGAAATAAAAGTACAGACATTTTTCAGGACGTGTCCACTTTCCTGCTCTATTCATTTCTTATGAATAATGAGGCTTGAGGAATTTTATCTTTGTGAATTCCAGTGTGAACTGACATGATCCACATCTTCTAGACTAATGGATGGATGAGAATCTAGTTATCCTTCAGATCCCTCACTTCTCCAGTTTCAGTCTTCAGCTCAAAATATGTATGTATCAAATTGCATTTTAAAATGCATGCTTTGTGATACCAACTGTTTAGAAATGCATGTATTTAGCTCTAATACTAAATGCATATTTGCTGAGAAAATACATCCAACATGCATATTTCAAGATGTATTTATATATGAAGTTTTGTAGGTTTATTTCTCTAAAAACATACATTAATGTAGACTCATGATGAAACCTTAAGAGGATTACAAAGGAAAGAAGACATTTATCTATGGATAAGGTGAGGGAAGAATACAAGATTCTTACACATGGCTCAGTGAAAAGCAAATTGCTCTGTGCCTCTTAGGTACTACAAGGCTATACAACAATGAAGCAGTGTGTTGTGCACATTTCCCTGTTCATTCATCCTTGACTGTGGTGTCATAGGTGAGGAAGAGCAGGAGAGGTACTACATATAGCCAAAATACACCTGAAATTCATTACAGCTGAAAATCAACAAGGTATCGGCTGTACTTGCTATACTCACTCCATTCTCAGCTGATAAAGCATAATACATATCTTGGAAGGGGAATATGCTGGCAGAACTAAACAGCTTCATAGTTGCTTTCATGTAAAGCTTTCCTTACTTGGTAACATCCAGGTTGGCGGGGGAGTTTTCGCCCGGCTCCTGTGTCTCTCTGCTCAGAGAGACACAGGAGCCGGGCGAAAACCCTCCCCGAAGCCTGGAAGGCTGGAGGGGAAAGCGAGCGGCGCTTCTCGCTTCTCCCACCAGCCATCCAGGCTGGCGGGGGAGTTTTCGCCCGGCTGCTGTGTCTCTCTGCTCAGAGAGACACAGGAGCCGGGCGAAAACCTCCCCCGCCTGGAAGGCTGGCGGGGAAAGTGAGCAGCGCTTCGCTTCTCCCACCAGCCATCCAAGCTGGCGGGGAGTTTTCGCCGGCTGCTGTGTCTCTCTGCTCAGAGAGACACAGGAGCCGGGCGAAAACCCTCCCCGAAGCCTGGAAGGCTGGCGGGGAAAGCGAGCGGCGCTTCTCGCTTCTCCCACCAGCCATCCAGGCTGGCGGGGGAGTTTTCGCCCGGCTCCTGTGTCTCTCTGCTCAGAGAGACACAGGAGCCGGGCGAAAACCCTCCCCGAAGCCTGGAAGGCTGGCGGGGAAAGCGAGCGGCGCTTCTCGCGTCTCCCACCAGCCATCCAGGCTGGCGGGGAGAGTTTTCGCCCGGCTCCTGTGTCTCTCTGCTCAGAGAGACGCAGGAGCCAGCGAAAACCCTCCCCGAAGCCTGGAAGGCTGGCGGGGAAAGCGAGCGGCGCTTCTCGCTTCCCCCACCAGCCATCCAGGCTTGCGGGAGGGTTTCCTGGGTGACGTTAGGCTGGGTGACGTCAGGCGTCACCCAGCCTACCGTCGCCCAGGGAAACCCTCCTGAAACCCCCCACGCCCCCCACTCACTGATCACCTGCGGCCCCCCAGGTGATCAGTGACACTTCTTCCGGCCCTTGGGCCGGAAGAAGTTGGACAGCACTGATCTAACTTATGTCAATGGTCTACTTGGTTAATGAAAGGTTAACCAGTGTCGCTACAGTAAATTACACATGTCAATGCGCACTCAGTGCTGTATAGAGGAGCTCAGTCACAAGCCAGATCATCTCAGTCACATCACCACTGGGGGCAAATCTTGCATTCTCAGAGCCCACCCATACTTTCTGGGACAAAGTAAGCTAGCTTTGCTCCACCTGCATATAACAATGAGACAAATATTTGAAATGTAAGGTGCTATGTCACTGAAGGAAGTCAAACCAATCATGTGCTCGTTATGTTGTTGTGAATGAGCCTCTAGTTGCTACAGGTAGTAGCATGGAGGGAGGTGTTGAGGCAGTAACATCAAGCAATAGCTCAGTTTGGGGCGTGGCTCTGAATGATCAGGCTCCTACAGCTGGGGTAAAGAGGGTGGCTAGTGCCTCGAGCATTGACGAAGACAGTGAACAAAGGAGGAAAATAAAGCATCTACTTAGGGAGCCTTCTGAGTCTGGCTCCTTTGAAGCTTTTACAGGGAATGCAGAATTGCAGTCAGAGGAAAGTGATACAGACCTGGATTCGGCATTGGTGCAGGAAGTGAGGGATGTTTGCAATGCGGACTCGGGGCCGAGCACTTTTCTGGGGTTCCAGACGGATCGGGACTGGCCGTCGTCTCAGGCTGAGGCTGAGGGGTCCCTTTAAGTCAAGAAGAGCTTTGGCTGGCTTGGAGATCTGGGCCTGGTGCAACAGCTGCAGGGAATGGGAATGCTGCTGCTTTGGAGCTGGGTGCGGTCTCTGAGGACTCTGATTGATAGTCCTATAAGAAATATGAGTATTTGGCTTGACCCCTGCGGTGGTCAGGGAGTTGTTATTCTAGCTCATATATCCTGGTTCCTGGTATCCTTGTTCCTGATTTTCCAGACTACTCCTACTGCCGTTTGCCTCTTGATCCTCGTGTGAATACTCTCCTGTTCGACCCGGAGACGTCTCCTCCTTGTCCTGACTGATTTTCTCCTCCCTGACGACCCTGGATTGATGACTGACTTCACTTCATGGACATTCCTCTAACTGGATACCACAGACGGGCGTCTGCTGTTCGTTTTGGAGTTCTTTTATCTTCAGCATTTTTGGTTTAGGGATTCCTGGGTTTAGTGAGGGTTTTTCTTCAGCCGACGATAGGCTATTTTTTGTTAGACCAACTCCCATTCCTTGTTAAATAAACATCTGTTATCTTTTTTACTCCTGGACTGTATTACTGCCGTATCTGTATCACAACAATGTTCTTTTGTGCAAATTTGTGTTCATATTTTTATGTTATGTGTGTGTGTATGTATCCCAACCCTATACAATAATATGCTTGAGTGGCTTACAATATCATCTACTGAAACCATTTAAAGATAAAACAATAAAAAATAAATTTAAGCGGTCCAAACCAAATGAAAAATTGAATATATTAACAGTTAAAACAATACGTACGTTTGTTTTTAATGTTTGGATGAAATTATTAAATCCCAAAAACTTCAATTAAAAAATCCAAGTGAAGTGAAAGCACTGTTTGTGCTAGTTCAGCCTCCCAGGGGAAGGCATTCCACAGTCAGGGTGCCACAGTAGGGGAAAAAAGCCCTCTTC
Source organism: Anolis apletophallus (assembly GCA_030556195.1). Classification (NCBI taxonomy): domain Eukaryota; kingdom Metazoa; phylum Chordata; class Lepidosauria; order Squamata; family Anolidae; genus Anolis; species Anolis apletophallus. The sequence continues at coordinate 70,813,982 of JARBWK010000006.1, forward strand.
CATGTGCTTACATAGAATGTTGTTTCCGTTGCTAGAACACAGAAGAGGACTTTTTCAGAAGCCAGGAAGGGAGGGAGGGAGGGAGGGAGGGAGAGAAAGGGACTTAGTCTTAGAAATATGAGGTCTCAAGCTCTTCAGAGTTTTAAAGGTCATTAGTAGTATCATCAGTTCAGACAAGGAAAGCATTTGCACTAGTATGATTTATAAATCAGTTCAGTATCATCTCTAAATCCATGGGTTTGTTTTCTGTAGTTTTAGACCCATTTACACTATCATATAATCCATTGAACTGCTGCGAGGATGAAAATCTAGACCGTGAGCTTCTTTCCTATTTATTTATTTATTTATTTATTTATTTAACTTCTGCTCCTTTCAAGCCACCTGCCACTCCTTCCCTCTTGCTGACCATGGCATATGTTCTGTATCAGAAACTAGAACTGATGTGGTTTATCTAGGGCAGTTTTCTGAATCAGCACCCCAAACTGAGTCTAAAGTTGACCAAAAACTGATTTATAAACCTTTTGCTACTAATGTTGGAGAGTGGTCCCTGGTCAAAGTGGTCCCTGGTCAAAAACATTTGGGAACCACTGATTTAGCTGCTGCCTTTTACACTAGCTGCAGCTTTCAAGCTTTCTTCAAGGGTGCATTACAGTGGTCTACTTAGGAGGTTACAGGATATCTGCAATCAGATTATCTCTGTCCAGAAAAGGGTGTAGCAGGTTAAAGCAGACACCACACACTCAGCCATCAGTCCCCATTTGGATCTCCAAAGATAGAGAGGGATCTTATAGTACCACCAAGCTACACACCTGCTTCTTCAGGGGATTGCGGACCATTAGGGACAGTCCCTTTTCTTAATTTCTGGACGTAGAAATCATCTTTCAACAGTGTCTCCATCTAATCAGGATTCAGCTTGAGGTTTTTGGCCCTCATATATGTCATTAAGCATCTAGGCCAGGGGTCCTCAAACTTTTAAAGCAAAGGGCTGGTTCACTGTCCCTCAGACTGTTGGAGGGCCGGACTATATTTTGAGAAAAGCATGGACAAATTCCTATGCACACTGCAGATATATTATTAGTACTGCAAAAAAACATGAGAGAACAATACAGTATTTAAAATGATGAACAATTTTAACCAACATAAACTTACTAGTATTTTTGTGGGAATGGTGGGCCTGCTTTTGGCTGATCAAGTCAAGTTAATTCAGATTGTTGTTGTTGTTGTTGTTGTTGTTGTTGTTGTGTAACTTGAAGTTGTTTCAGACTTAGGGTGCCCCTAAGTCTAAAGTTTAGACAAGGGGCTGAGTAAATGACCTTGGAGGGCCGCATCCGGCTCACGGGCCTTAGTTTGAGAACCCCTGATCTAAGCACTGATGCTTAATGGCTTATATCCCTCTTATACCTCTTATTTTCATGTCTCCATTATTGTCTAATGTAGAAAAGGCAAACGCAGAAGAGTTCTCCAGTAGCTATAAAGAATTATTTCAATCATCTTATCACAAATTTTGTATTGTTTAATCATATTATCCTGGTTGATTTGTGTTGGTTATCTCCGCTGTCAATATATTGAAATCTTTACATTTTGATTTTAGTCTTTCAATAGTCAACATTTTTTTTTCTTCAAGAGGTGAAATTGTCAAAAACAGCAAAGCTTTAGAGACTGAAATGTTTTGGAATAGCAGTAGCAATTTTTTTGGTGTAATTTCTTCCGTCATATGAAAAACTTACTTGTCCTTTATCCAAGGAGAAATGAAATAGTACAGTCACCTAAGGGATTCTCTTTTTAAAAATATGTTAGGAAAGCCAAGTTAGCATGACTTCTTTGTCTGTGGTGTTCATTCTTATATTTATCACTGATATAATAGTGAAATGTATGTCCCAAAGAATGCATATAGAAGGTGCTTTAATATATGGCATGGAAAATGATCTTAGACCTGCAAATTGTTCTTCATATTCCAAAGTCAAACACTTTCTAGTCTGTTAATATATCAATCAACATTTGTGGAACAAAGCTATAAATGTTCGATGTGAGACACTTAATTTGTAGGGTGGGTAAGGAGCGATAAAAATACTTATGTTGAGCATAGTTCTTCTTTACAGATCTAACTTTCTGAATGGGTACTATTAATAAACATAGATGACTCTCTCCCACCTTCTATCACTATCGAAATCACAGATTAGAAGGAATGGTGGATCAGGATGAAAAATCATGTCTATTTATATTTTTGTGAAATATTTCACAAATATGTCCCATTATCCTGTTTCTGTCATCCTATTCTTGACAATGAAATAGGGAGTGGGCGATCTAGTAGACTAGAATTTCAATTCTGTTCAATTCAGTTTACCTCCATTAGCATTTATCTCCTGTTTACAAAACTGGGCCACAGCCTTATTAGAACCTGTTGTATTCTACTAGACCATTTCCTTTTTTAAATGATGTGATTCACATTACTGATAACAGTTGTGCAGAGCCACAATATATTGTTTCATTGCACAATATTGGCTTCCTTGAGTTCTATTATGTAGGTTTCATAGTACTTCCTGAGCAATGGAGAACAGCTGTGAAAAAAGCAGATGGTCTTGTTCCTCCAGCTGCTAACCATCTAGCTTCTTAATTTTGCTTAGTCAGCTGTGGTCAAAAGTCTCAGGCCTGGCATTATACATTTGAGAAGGAACAAACAGCTGAGATTGTGTCCAGTCTATTCAGAAAAGGTAAAAGGAATGAAATGAGTAATAGTCACCAACAATGTTCTCTACTCTCTACCGGGGAGGTCATCCGGAGTTTCGGAGTGCGGTGTCATCTGTACGCAGATGATGTCCAACTCTGTCACTCCTTCCCACCTGCTACTAAGGAGGCTGTTCAGGTCCTCAACCGGTGCTTGGCCACTGTGTCGGACTGGATGAGAGCGAACAAATTGAAATTGAATCCAGACAAGACAGAGGCACTCCTGGTCAGTCGAAAGGCCGAACAGGGCATAGGGTTACAGCCTGTGTTAGACGGGGTTACACTCCCCCTGAAGATGCAGGTTCTCAGTTTGGGTGTGATCCTGGACTCATCGCTGAGCCTGGAACCCCAGGTTTTGGCGGTGACCAGGGGAGCATTTGCACAGTTAAAACTTGTGCGCCAGCTGCACCCGTACCTTGAGAAGTCTGACTTGGCCACGGTGGTCCACACTCTGGTTACATCCCGTATAGATTACTGCAATGCTCTCTACGTGGGGTTGCCTTTGAAGACTGTTCGGAAGCTGCAACTAGTCCAACGGACAGCAGCCAGGTTGATAACAGGAGCGGCATTCAGAGAGTGCACAACTCCTCTGTTGTGCCAGCTCCACTGGCTGCCAGTTTGCTACCGGGCACAATTCAAAGTGCTGGCTTTAGCCTTTAAAGCCCTAAACGGTTCGGGTCCTACTTACCTGTCCGAATGCATCTCTCCCTATGAACCATCGAGATGTTTAAGATCATCTGGAGAGGCCCTGCTCTTGGTCCCGCCTTCTTCGCAGGCGCGACTGGCGGGGACAAGGGACAGGGCCTTTTCAGTGGTGGCTCCTCGGCTTTGGAACGCCCTCCCTAAAGACATCAGATTGGCCCCTTCCCTCCTGATGTTTCGCAAGAAAGTCAAGACCTGGCTATTTGAGCAGGCATTTGTTGATGAAATATAAGGCTTAATTGGATATATGGAATGACGACGATGCGATGGAAACTGATTTCAACATGACGCTGAGGCTGCAATTGTATGTTTTTAATTGTTAAATTGTTATTATATGTGTTATGTTTTGGGGGGGAAGGGTTTGTCTTGTTGCTGTGTTATATTGAGGGCAGAGACTGCCTGTGTAAACCGTCCCGAGTCGCCTTCGGGCTGAGAGGGGCGGTATAGAAATGTGACAAATAAATAAATAAATACTGTCTTGGTTCTCTCCCATTACTCCTGAGTCACAGAACAACTACATCATGAAACATTAGAAAAATATCCAATCTATATAATAGACATGTCATTCAAGGTTGGATTCAAGGGAGCGAGGAAGCCTAACTCTATACACTGGGAAAAGGCAAGACAAAACATAGAGTATGGAAAAGTCATGTGAGGTCCCAAAAATTATGCTTAGTAGAAGGGGGGAAAGCAAAGATGTAGATATTAATTTTACTAGTGTACACAATGGCAAGAAGGGGCAACACAGGGATGTGATAATTCTTTAGGCAAGAAGAGATCAGATTTGTTGGGTACAAAAGAGCCTGTGTGGTTTAGTGGTTTGAGAACTGAACTATGATTCTAGAGACAAAAGTTTGAATTCCTACTTGGCCATGAAACCCACTGTTACCTTAGGGCAGTGGTTCCCAACCTTTGTTCCTCCAATTCCTCACAACTGGTAAGCTGGTTGGGCTTTTCCTAGGAGTTGAAGTCCAAAATAACTGGCAGACCAAAGGTTGGGAACAACTAACTGCCTTATGGAAATCACACTCTCTCAGCTTCAGAGGAAAACCATAACAACCCCTTTCAGAACAAATCATGCCAAGAGAGCCTGATGATAAGTTCACATTTGGGTCACCATAGATTGAAAATGACTTAAAGGCATACAAAGACAACAAACCACAAAGAGAGCATTGTGGGATAAACCAGTACCATAAAAGAGACAGGTTTTTCTTTAATCAGAATGGAACCAGACAGATGTCACTTAACATTAAAAAGACAACAAAGCAGCTGTTAAATTGAACCTTGAGGGGAAAATATCAGGATCTGAGAGTAGTGATCAGAGTGCTTTCAATTTTTAAAAATTGATCTCAAGTAGAGTACTGTCATATTTAACTTCAAAAAGGGAAAATTCTATAAAAGTATTGATAAGTAAAGGAAGCTGCAATAGGATATCAAAACAATGATAATTATGAAAATGATGACAGTAACTATTTGTTTACTGCTTCTCATACAAGTTCCCTGGGCAATTTGCAATAATAAAAACAGCTTTAAACATTAAAAAAACAGATTAAAACCACAGTAAAATAAGTTTGGCTCTAGTGTTCCAGTGGTTAACAAGGAATGAGAAGAAATCAAAATCTTTCCTGTACACTTAAACCAAAATGGTAAACTCTAAAAGGCTTTAGGTAAAATTAACAGGAGATAAAATGTTGGTAAATAAAAAAGATAGTTAAATTGGCATGGCAAATACTGAGTAACAGCTAAATCCCCCCATCCCAGCCCCACAAAAGATATAGCAAAGGAAACAACCATGGTAAAATATATAAAGTTTCTTTACTTACTAAATACTTGTTCCTAATAAAACACATGAAGGGGGAAGAAGAAGAAGAAATGCAAAAAAGGGACATGGGGTTGGTTTACATTGGCCCCAATCCCTGCACTGGAGCAGAGGTCAAATCTGGACATTCAATGGATGTCCATAAAAATCCTGTCTGCAACCAGGATAAAGCAACTTAACCCAGTTTTACCCTGCATTATGCAAAATTTTTGACTAGTCTGGGGCATTTCTGCTCTGGACCTTCCCTAGATTTTGGAGTCTATTTTGATGACCACATGGAGGAACAGAGGATGTGAAGGAACCCCCGTAATAAGTAATATTGAATATGAGGCCTGGTTGATCCAAAAAAATGGTTCAAAACTTGCTTCGGATCTAGGGGGCGATAGTGCTTCGAATCTGATAGACTCCCAAAATTTTTCATTAAAATTTCAAAATTGACTCTGATTAATTCCGAAATTTCAGAATTACTTCGTTAATGGCAGGCACACATGTTTAAACCAGTTTAGACTGGGACACAGAGGGAAGAAAACGGCGTCAAACTGACATCAAACAAAAAAAATCAGACTCACCGCCAGCTCCCTCTCTGACAGCTGGTTCCATCCTCAGATGTGGAGGAAAGCTGCTCTGGGGGCTGGGGAGCGGAGCCAGGGACAGGCAGGACTCTTCCTGGGGACTCTGGCTGCCTTTCAACTGGCTGTTTTCCGCCCACTGAGCAAGAGGATGTACAGGACTCACTCTCAGCCTCACTAACGCGCGTTGCAAGCCAAGGGCCCAGATCTCCTGATTTCAGCCCTGGCTTGCAAAGTGCATTAGCTTTAACGAGCTTTGCAAGCCAGGGGCCCATATCTGGAGGAGATTTCCTCCCGATTGCCCAGGCTTTCCCTCTGCTTGGGAGGGAAGGCCTGGGCGATCAGAAGGAAATCTCCAGATCTCAGCCCTGGCTTGCAAAGCATGTTAGCTTTAATACGCTTTGCAAGCCAGGGGGCCAGATCTGGAGGAGATTTCTTCCAGATAGCCCTCTGCTTGGGAGGGAAGGCCTGGGCAATGGGGAGGAAATCTCCTCCAGATCTCAGCCCCTGGCTTGCAAAGCGCGTTAGCAAGGTTGAGGGTGAATCCTGCACGTCCTCTTGCTATGCCAGTTTGATGCCGATTTCTTTCCGATAATGGCGGCCGTGGCTTCGAATTACCAACTTACATCACTTCAAAAACACTTCTAAAGTGATTTTAATACGAATTTATTCCGAATTCAGAACCATTACAACAAACCTAACCAGACCTATTAAATAGATAGTGTGACTGTTTCTTACACTCCAATTGTCCCAATTTGGCAGGGGCAATCCTAATTAATCTTATGCCATACCACATTTCCAACTGCTTTTAGAATGTACCAGTTTCTCTTTCTTCCTCCCAGCTGAATAAACTCCCACATTATCTGCTTTGAACTGATATATATGGCAGTGTGGACTCAGATAACCGAGTTCAAAGAAGATATTTTATGATTTTCTGCCTTGATATTCTGGGTTATATGGGTGTTTGGAAGGGCTCCTGCTTTCCCCTTCTCCCCTCAGCTTTTTAAAATTACTACAAATGGTTTCTAAGGGCCCTTCCACACAGCCATATAAATCAGAATATCAAGGCAGAAAATCCCACAATATCTGCTTTGAACTGGGTTATCTGTGTCCACACTGCCATATATTCCAGTTCAAAGTAAAAACTTTGGGATTTTATTCAGCTGTGTGGAAGAGCCCAAAGTGCAAGTATAGTTTGTGCTTGATTAACTCACTGGGAGGGGAAAGAGAAAGAAAAGGGCCCTTCTTAGGGCCCTTCCACACAGCCCTATATCACAGAATATCAAGGCAGAAAATCCTACAGTATCTGCTTTGAACCAGGTTATCTGAGTCCACATTCAGATAATGTGGGATTTTCTGCCTTGATATTCTGGGATATAGGGCTGTGTGGAAGAGCCCTCAGTTGGCTTAGGCAAAACCAAACTGATGGAGAGCCTCCTAGCATGTGTGTTCTTTTCTATTAATAGCCTTTACCACCTTGAGCTAACTCCAGTTTTCAAGCTTTTACCTGTGAAATATTGGAGGGTATGTTAATGTGTTGCAGATTAACGTGGAAATTATCAGCTAGTGAGTATAGACAGGGAAAGATTGTTCACTCTAACAAAAGCTATTGGCAGCTACTAGTCATTATGGCTTTAATGATTAAATACTCAGACACAGTTGCTGGGGAACAGGAGTGGGAGTGTGTTATTGCATTCACGTCCTGCTTTGAGTTTCCCATGAGCATCTTGTCAGCTACTGTGTCAACAGAATGCCGATAAGCCTTTTGTCTGACACAGCATGACTGTTTTTATGTTCTTACAAGAAAACTGTGGTATGCTGAATCTACTTCAGCCTTTTACAACCCAATTTCCTTCAGATGTGTCGGAGTATAATTCCATAACCCTCTGAGTGTTGAGACATTGGCAATGCTGGTTGGTAGGCATGTACAAAAAAAAATGGAAAGCGCCATAAGTTGGGTCAGTTTCTTATAATTTGTTCTTATGACAGAGTATCTGATACACACATGCAATCTGCGCCAAAAATTAAGAAATTGAAACTTAAGATACCTTTCTTTCTTAAGTTTGATTTCTTTGTAAGGCCCCTGTGACACAGTTAAAGTTGACAGCCTTGCTGAGAGGTAAAGCCAAACCAGTCGGCATGCTTCTCAGCCAATCAGGAGGGAGCAGTCACCATTTGACTTTAAATTCCAGAGCATGCCAGAGAGGGTTCCATTCATGTTCTGAATGGCATCAAGGCAGGAGGGCAGCAAGGGCTCAAGGCAGGCAGGCAAGCAAGCAAGCATGCAGAGTAGACAGAAGACACATCAAAGAAGGAAAGTGGGAAGGAGTCAAGTTAGAATTGTGAGACAAAGAGCATGGATGAAGAAAGAAAGAAGAATTGTGGCTGTGGGCTCAGGCTGCATGATGGGGCTTAAGTTCTGCTGGCTGGCTGGTGGTTCTTGTGCAAAGGGGCTACTGTACTAGACTTTAGCAATGTTTATTTATTTTGAGTTTAATTTTATAGCATTAATAAGAGCAAGCTGCCCTGGCTGCCCCACAATCTGGGTGCTGGGAAAGTGTGTGCTGCTGCCAGCCGGCTGCATTTTTTACATTGAAATTGAAATGATTTTGAGTTTTCTAGCAAGCAAAAAGCAATCCTGAAATTGATATTAAGTGGCTGTACTACACTGCTATTGGCAAAGCTGCCATAAGAGGCCTCTCTTGTTAGTATCTCACTGTCTCAGCTTACAGCAGCAGCAACCCAAACTGATTGGGGAAAATAACTTGAAATTAATTTGGTTTAAGACTTAATAAAGCAAGCAAAGAAACAGAGCTTTTTTGGAGTCTTAATATTGCAGGCTGAGCTGTCATAATTGCGTGGCCTGGCCTCTTGTTGATGTCTCACTGTCTCAGCTTACGGCTGAAGCAACCCAAACTGGCTGGTGAAAATAACTTGAAATTGATTTGGATTAAGCCTTAATCAAACAAGCAAGCAAGCATAACCTTTTTGAGGTCTTAATATTGCAGACTGAGCTGGCATAAGTGTGTGGCCTGTTGTCATTGTTTCACTGTCTCAGCTTACAGCAGCAGTAACCCAAACTGACTGGAAGAAATACCTTGAAATTAATTTGGGTTACGCCTTAATAAAGCCCACTAGGGGCAAGATCAGATCAGGGGAAAAACTGCCCACCACTAAGCAGATCACTCAGCATGTGGGAGAGATGATGGTTCTCAACTACCAGCCTTGCTTCTTGCTGGGTAGGGTGGCCAGCCAACCACTCAACCCTAGATCCCTGGCTGTCCTGGGGACTGGACATACTGGACTCCAGTATCTGTCACCCAAATCAGAAGGGGAACTTTGTTATCCTGATTTAGCACTTCTTTCCACATTTCATGATTCTCCACTCCCTGCCAGCAGCACATGCCTCGCCTTCACAGCCATGTCTTTTTGCCCGGGAGACATATTAATAATTACTTTAGAAGCTGGGTGGCCATCTGTCAAGAGAGTTTTGATTGTGCCCTTCTGTCTGGAAGAAGGGATTTGGGCTAGACGGCCCTTGAGGGTTCCTTCCAGCTCTCGGATTCTATGAAAATGTAGAATATTGGTTTCTTCTATTGGTTAATATGAGAGACACTCAATGTTGTGTTTTAAAAAAATGTTTTTGTCAAAACTTTTTTAAAAATCCCCAAATTAAGTAAATGTAGGAATATTTCCAAAACTTGGAGGTATTATCCCTGTTATCTTGTGTCATTGTATAGAAAACTCTAGGAGATACGACTAGCTCTGGTAGTTTCATGCCAATAGCTCTAACAATGAGGGAGAATGGAGCCCCTGAAGTTCCCCCAATTACTTAACGAAAAGTAACAAAAAAGTAGTTAACTAGTCCGATTTTGGAAACACTTAGATATGATACCCTCCACCTCCTAATTTTGTAATGAGTATTGAAACATTTTTTCATTGATTGCACAGGATATATTTGTGTGTTTGTGTGTGTGTTTCATCTTTCACCAACTTTCTCACATATTTCAGTGGCTGACTGGATGTGTTGATAGCTGTGATTTGGAAGGTATATCTATCAACATCTGTCAAGCAAGCCATGTCAGACAATGAAGAAATAAGCATTCCTCTGAGGATAGTTTGTATATTAAAAATAGCTAATCACCTCAAACTTACAAATGAACACAGCCAATGAAGGGACATTTAGTCTGAGTTTGTGCCTTAATATCCCGGGCCCATCTTTAGTATATAATCAATGTATTGACACAGTTCAGTGACAGCTGTGCTTTGGTTGTAACAACTGAAATATTGCACTTTTGATCAACTAAAATTTATGTTATTGTTCTCTTACATTTTAAATCTTACAGCTTCATTTTTAGTATACCACTATAGCTCCCTAATTGATAACAATGGCAGAATGCTAAGCTCTGATTTTAGTTCCCTCTTTTCCAAGAGACTGATTGAAGGGAAGTATTGAAAGCATAGAGTCCTTGTCACCACTTGAATGCGTCATTTTAGGTTAGTGATGTATCGCCACAAAGTTTGAAGAGCAAACCACATGATGATAATTTCATGCATTTGAATTAACATTGATGTCAGCATGGAACATTTTCCAGCTGTTCTATTTCTGAGCTATCATAGTCATGATATAATCTGTCAGAATGCAAACTAAACATTCGGGTCAAGTGAAAGAACTAGTTAGGATGAAAGCAGGCAGAAAGATTTACAGCAGAAAATATTTATATCCAGAAGAAAAAGCAGGGAGAGGTTTGAAAGGCATTGAATTGCTAGTTTTTAAGATAGGTGGAATGTATGTTCCTCCAGATACCATTGGTCTACAATGTGGCCCATGATAAACAATAGTCATTACATAAGAATGAAAGGAATTGCACTCCAATAATTTTTGTAAACTGTGTTTTCCCCCATATCAGGTTTAAGAGATGATATCTTTTCACTCTCATTCATGCTTTAACTATATGAACAGGAACAATTGTGCAGAAAGGAATGCATGGCATTCACATAATCCTAGCAGAAGGTCAAGTGCAAATATATCATAGTACTTATTGAAAGTGATTTTAAAAAGGATTACTATAAACATCCTGGAGTATACTGTGGAAATCAAACTTTTCAATGTATAAGACTTCCCTAAAGACTTCAGCCTTTCCCATTTGCTGTGGCACATTTTTTTCAGAACACCTGTGCGATGTCATTTTTAAAAATACATCTATTACATGAAGACTTTAGCTCATTTCTCTAGATAGCATATCTGATTAAAACAAAGAGTCTGTTCACACTGCACAACATTAGAGCTCTGATTAAACTTTTACAGACATCTATGTATACAATTGAATTTTGAGACCTATTTTTGGGTGAGGACCAAAGAGCTGTTGCTACCTAGTTTGCAAACAGTAGTAAATGTGGGCTAAATAATACTACTGTTATGTGAATTTATAATTGGTTAAGTGACCAAATCCAAAGGGTGCTCACTAGGATTGATTTTAAAATTTTCCAAAAGTCATTAAAATTAGGCGGTATGAGGGTTTACTTTGTAAAGTGTACCTAAAGTATAGTTAGTAACAATTTCATTACTATAACGATAGTAACGAAATTTTGTTACTATTTCATTGAAGTAATTGCATGCATGGGAGAGGGCCTTTTGGGCTCATTTCTTCTTCATTTTTAGAGCTAATGGAGTGGTAGAACATGTTTAACACTGACCCCCTTCCCCCTCCAAGTTTCAAAACATTTCACTCATCTATTGATTTTTGGAGTTTTTTTTAATTAAAAAAACAGACTATAAAGGCTATGACTTGGAATTTCTCAACAATTACACAACATAACCAGGGTAACACCCCCCCCCCAAGGTTTCAGAAAAAATAGCACAGCTCCTAATTTTGGGGGGAAATTTAAATTTTTGTCAAAAATATATTTCTTTGGCTGCTATGGCTGGCTGGAGTGGTGTGGGGCAGTTTGGGGTTGTGGACACATCTGGAGGACAGGACACATTTACCACTGCAAGCAAGCCCATCAAGTTTCAGAACATTTGTCAAACTAAATTTGAGGAAAGTGACTAAAATGATCAAAGATCTGGAAAGTAGAGTTGTGCATTTAGGGAAAACCCTGACCCGTATTGTGTCCTGGTTTTCGGTGGGGGCCCCCAATCTGTTTTTTGGGAGCCTCCTGAAATCATGAGGGCAGATATGTTTTCTCTTTCCCATGCCAATGGGGGGAGGATCTTCCCACCCAGCACTTTAAGGAGGCTTCTTACCTGTTGTTTCTACTCTAGGGGAGGTGCTCAGTTGTGGGCCCTGGCAGGTGTGGACACGTCTGCTGGACACAACACACACAGTTCTTAGAAAGAGAATGTGTGTGTGTGTGTGTGTGTGTCATGCAGGCCTAGAGTGCCTGTGCCTTCCAGAGCCTGCAGCTGAGTGCTGCTTACTAAGAGGCACTTGGCTGCAGGCCTGGCAGGCACAGGCATTCTTGGCCTGCACGCTACACATGCAATCTCTTTCTAAGGAGTAATTACACTAGTGTAATAGTGTAAATGCACTGCATAACCATTTCTAAATGCTTGCAATGTTTTGAATTGATGCGGGGCCCTTTCACACAGCCCTAAGGCAGAAAATCCCACATTATCTGAATATGGACTTAGATAACCCAGTTCAAAGCAGATATAATGTGATTTTCCACTTGATATTCTGGGATATAGGGCTGCGTGCAAGGTCCCTTAGTATTTTGTTCTCCCCTAGCACTCCTACTACCATTTCCCTTTTCCTTTCTTGTTACCTTAAGTTCAAGTTTTATGTGATGAAACAATAACAGTTGAACATTTGGAAGTAGCCAATTCAAGTATAGGGTAGAATTCATAGTAAGGACAGCTTTGGTAGCACTGGCAAATAATTGCTTGATTATTTTGACAGAAAATCACTCTGTCATGGAGAATATAGTTGATACAGTCTAAGGACCCTTCCACACATCCATATAACCCACAATATCAAGGCAGAATAAGCCAGACCTGAAAACCTGGCTCTTCCGCCTAGCGTTTGGGGCCTGATCGGTACCTTGAATGACTGAGCCTCTCCTTGCCGTCTGTATCTATGTTTTTAAATTGATGTACATTGATGTATTTTGGGGTTTTTAAATGATGTAAGTCGCCCGGAGCACCGGTGGTGGAGGGCGACTCACAAATATTAAAGTATTATTATTATTATTATTATTATTATAATATCTGCTTTGAACTGAGGTATCTGATTCCACGCTGCCATATATCCCAGTTCAAAGCAGATAATGTGGGATTTTATTCAGCTGTGTGGAAGGGGCCTCAGTGAATCTAACCTTAACCCCTGCCTATCCTTCAATAATGTATAGTATACTTTCAATTTGAGCAGCCAAAGGATGTAGATAGGATCATTGGAAAGGTGAAGCACCCCCCCCTCCAAAATCCTTGTCCTTCTTGGCTCATAAAAAAGCCAACTGGATAAAAGAAGTGATGAATGCCTCTCTGGAACAAGGGAGCATTGTACTATGCATTTAAAAAGGCAGTTCTAAAACCTTTGTTACAGAAATCAGCCTGAATTTTCTATTATGAACCTGAAACAGAAGCATAAGTATTCTCTTAGCTCCAGGGGTTCCTGAAGGAAATGGATTACCTGAAAACTTCAATTAAAAATAATGGAGAAGGTTAGGAGGCACCTAGTTTGTTGAGCAGAACTAGGGCACCTGCACCTTCAACAGCCTGAGATACAATTTTCTGAGGGTGGAAAATGTTAGATCAGAGACAATAGGATAATAGAAAGGGGAAATGGGAAAGAATATGTAGATTATTTATTCCAGTGAATGACTTAAAGAGTGTGCTGTCACTTTCATATACATCCATTCTTTATATTGGGGGGGTTGATTATTGTGATTTCTTGAATCTTCATAAAGTTTCTTCTGAAATGTTTTGGAAAATTGAAGTGTAGTTTGAAGGGCAAATTTTATCTTCTTTGATTGTTTCTATAGTTCTATAAAGCAAAAGCGAAAGGCAACTCATAGTATGAACTGTGAAGATTTCTGTATTTTTTGAAATTAACACTTCACAAAATTTCCAATCCTAGAAAGACTTCATCAAATACTATGCTTCCATTCAGGTTCCTTTTAAATTCTTTTTTGTCCACTCCTTTCACTTCTTCATCCAACCCTGCATGGAAAATACATCTGTAACATGTGTATCCTGTTCCTCTGCTACTTTGACTCCAAGATTTATGTTTTGGTTTCTTGCAACATCTATATGGATCATCTGGAAAAGTTTGTTTAAGATGTTTTTTGTCAGGTGTCATCTGAAACCAATTTATGTTTGTATTGTTATATAAGAAGAAATAACCAACATAACAATGTTTATTCTTCAAGTTATTGTCCATAAACTCAAACCTCAAATCCAATTTAATTGGAAGTCAATGTTAGATTGCATGACGTATGGATATATTGCACATGACAGATGCGTGACTTCCATCATCTGATTCATTAAAGGTATGCAGCTGAAGCCAGAATTGTGGTTTTCAGTTTAAAGAGGGCCATGGGTTATTGAATGGGATCAGAAGCCATTCCCTCACATTTTATTTGCAGCATGTCCAAAACCTAAGAAGCAGAAAGCAAATCTTGCTTTATAATAAACTTTTGTTTTGACAAATTATTTACTCTGGCACTGTGGCTTCTTGTCTCTGACAGATGAAGAAGCTTTAATGCACTGAATTGCCAAATTGCCTTTTGAGATCTGTGTAAGCATGAGGATGTGCTTTTAAGAAATGCCAGTCCCTGGCTTAACAGCAAAATAGTGCCGAAGGGTCATTAAATGGGGAAATTGAATTGGTGCTGTAGATGAGGTGAGCCAGAGAGAAATGAAGGATACCAGAACTCCAAAGTAAGAACATTAGTTGAGCCATGAAAAGAGAAATATAGGTAGGATATTGGTAGCACAACCCATTGATGCTTATTAGCCCATCACAGTGGCAAAATAAATAATAATAATAAAACTTTATTTATATACTGCTCTATCTCCCCGAGGGAGACTCAGGGCAGTTTCCAAATAACATCACCAAAACATACAGTGTAAACAGCATAATATAAAATTAACAAAACAACATAAGCATAAAATTATCATAATAACACATATATTAAAAATAATTCTGCCTGTTCAGAGCAATTAAAAGACTGGTCTGAGGCTAGTGCAAACTCAAAATATGAAGGGGCTGGAAATTAAGTACAGCGCTATAACAGGCTAACAGCAAAAAACACAACATATGTGTATGAAGGTATGATTAAGTAGAAACATGATACAAGTGAAATAAAGTATGCTAATATTTAAAGCAAAAAGATATAATTTAGAGCAAAAAGATATCATTGCCCTTCAAGGTCATAAAGAAAATACACAATGGGTTGTAAGTTTTTTGGGCTGTATGACCATGTTCCCGAAAAATTCTCTCGTTTTAGTTTTTCCAAATTTCGTGTGTCTTGGAACAATTTCTCCCCATAGAGATGTTCAACATCTCATTGAAGGCTTTCATAGCCGGAATCAATGGGTTGTTGTAAGTTTTTTGGACTGCTTGTCCATGTTCCAGAAGAGAAGAGAGGAGAAGAACATGGTCATACAGCCCAAAAAATTTACAACAACCTAGTGATTCTGGCCATGAAAGTCTTCGACAATACATTGAATATTTTTATAGGTAGAAAATGTTCCAAGACACACAAAAATTGGAAAAACTAAGAGGAGATAATGCTTCGGGAACATAGTCATACAGCCCAAAAAACTTACAACCCAGTGATTCCAGCCATGGAAGCCTTCGACAAAACAAAAGACACAATTTGACACAAATGCAGAACATAATATTTATGAACACTTTTGCATTCAACTAACATTTGATATCACAGAAGTCAAAACACCAATGCTCCATGAATTCCATTGTAATGCAAGAAGATTCACTGTAACAAGTGGTTGAGTTGCTTGGCAAAGTTCACAAACATTCCAACTTGTCAGTAGTAAATCAGTGAGCACAAAGAAAGGAGTGGCCTATGCAAAGACAATATGAATGACAGATGTACCTATGGGTGGGGAGCAAAATGAAGTGTTGTTCCCCACATGAGAATTCTGTTCTTTCAAATTAATTTCCCTTCATTTCTCAAATTTCTAGTTTTGCAGAGAGTGAAGCATTGAAAACATTCAATCCTAGAATGGTAAAGTTTGTTGTGTTTGCATTCCTTTGTTAACTATGCCCATCCCTTTTCTTTGGATACTAAAACTGTATTTGTAAATCCTCAACTACAAGTGCTATCTAATCCAACCTTGTTGTTTGTTCATTTTTCATGAGATTTCTAAGGGGCTTTCTCGGCAGATTTTGTGTAGAAAGGGTTTGCCTTTGTCTTCCTCTGAAATTAAGAGTGTGGTGACTTGATGAAGGTCACCCAGTGGGTTTCTGTGGCCAAGCACAAACTCAAACCCTTGTCTCTCAGCATTCCTGCCCAATGCTCAAAGCTTTGCACCATATGTGCTCTGTCGAGCTCTCTGCTATGCAGTGATATATAATTAAAGCATTGCTCAAGGAAGTACTGCAACAAGAAGAAAAAAAGCAAATGTGATACCAACATGGTTTACATTACTGTGTGTAACTGCATGATATTTGTAATAGTAAATGTACCTAGTGCCAGATAGTTTTGGGTTATCAGAAACAGTTTTTTGAAAGTTAATGTAATTGTCACTGTCAGTATTTTCGCTTTAAATTCCTCTCTTATCTCACTGTGTATAATCACACTCTTATCTCTAATCATGTGCACTGTGCGTGTGTGTGTATGTGTGTGTGTATGCATATATATATGAGATTCAGGATAATATTTTGCGCATCTTCAGAGTTTCTGACTATACAGAGCAGACTGAACATTTAGACATACAAGCAGTCCCCTAGTTACAAACATCCAACATACAAATGACTCATAGTTAGAAACGGGGATGAGACAACAGGAAGTGAGATTGGTCTACCCATCAGAAGGGAAAGTCACTCCTGATAGTTATTATGCCCAAAAGGTGTCTCCACTGATGTTTTATTACCAATACTTGTTTCCATCTTGGAGTTTGTAGTTTGATGAGACAGCAGCACTCTTACATTTTTTAAATAAGTAAATGTTTTTTTATAAATAACAAATAATGTATACATGCACATTCACATGGAACAATAAAAAGAAAGATCAACTTTAAACTGGTATAAGCACAAAGTTGTGGTAAGGAAGCACATCTGGAGCAACAAAATGTGTGTTGGCCAGTGTAGCAGCAAGGCAAAACCTGTACATTCATGTGAAACAATAAAAAAGATCAACTTTAAAAATGGTAGAAGCACAAAAGTATGGCACAAAGCCAAACATACCAGGAATAAGAATCACACAAAATCAACTAACCAAAAGTTCTTCAAAGTGGACAGCAATATTCCAAAGTGGACAAGAGCAAAGCAGAAAGTGGAGAAGACCATGAGGCATGGAGATACAAGGCACGGAGACTGCTCCCTCTGAAGCCCTAAAGCTCTGTGCTCTCATGCTAGTGCTCCAGCTGGTGCTGGTTCTCAACTCAAAACACTGCTCTTATATCAAAGCAAAGCCAGGCCGAGTGACAGCTTTTGACTCAAAGTTCTCTTAAGTTAGGATGGTCTTAAGTAGAGGATTCATTGTACATATATTCTATAGTGTACACTTAGATGGGCCGTTTTAAAAAAAACAAACAAGGATGACAAATTCAATGCCATTCCTCCCTCCATGTATCCAGTCAAACTTGAAAAGTATTCCCTCAGCCAAAGTGCTAAGAGGCTTCCATGTTTGGGTTCCCCCTAATATTGATTCAATTATATTTTATATTTTTATTTATATGTTGAACTCCATCAACTTATTTACTACTTCATGGGATTGACTGTACATGTTCCACTATTTCTAATGTTTTCAAACGCATTAATCATGCTCACTTTCTATGTATCTTATGTGAACAAAATTCTCAGTTTATCTAGGTTGGGAAACAGGAAAAACGTATCATTGAGATTGCGGGTCTGTAAAGTTTAGGAAACAAAATAGCTTTTTGCTGTAAGCTAAGAAATGCTAAAAAGGGGGAAAGTTAAGTTATTATTGATAACTTATCCATCCTTATGTTTTGAAAGTTTTTCTTGAGATCCTTCCTGTTATTTTTGAGGCACAATATACTGTGGCCTACTTTACATGGGTCTCATTTATTTTGTTGTGAGATTATGAAAAGTAGCACTAGAAATAAGAGAAATAAGAAAGGTTTTCATCTTTTCAAATCCACATAGCATCCTTTGTCTGGAAACCATGAGAATGTTATTTATGTCTCATTTACTTACCTGTTCAGTCTCTATGTATTAGGGTCAGCTGATGGAAGCATCAGCAATTTCTGAGGCTGTTGCAAACTTGGCAAGTGCTCTTTGAACGTACCAATGCCAGCAGACCCCAAAGAGGAAACAACCACTTTGAAACTGAACTTTAAGAAAGTATAAGAATGTGCTGATCCCAGAAGCTGGTGTGCAATGGCCTAGTTATCCAATTCCTACTGGTTATCATGCAACATATCACAGTCATCCTTTTACAATAAGTCAGAAATAGGAATGCATTAAATACTCAGCATATTTTCCTACTCACCCTAGTGAGTGTACCTGCTTACCTATGGCAAGAGGCATTGGCTCATTTGGAATTCACATAGTGCAGTAATGGATGCTCATGTTGTTTCTTCATCCTAACTATAATTTGCATTGAAAAGTGCTGGCTTCATATTTTTGGTGCCGATGTTAGATATATTTCATTACATCTTTTGTTACAGGTTAAGCATCATCTGAAATGTTTGTTATACAACTTTATGTATACTTAGTTATGTAGAACTGGCCCTAAGAAATCCTGTTAGTGAATTGTGAAGATATGTAACACTCCCCCTGAAGATGCAGGTTCGCAGTCTGGGAGTGATCCTGGATTCATCGCTGAGCCTGGAACCCCAAGTCTCAGTGGTGGCCAGGGGAGCTTTTGCACAGCTAAGGCTCATGTGCCAGCTGCACCCGTCCCTTGGGAAGTCTGATTTGGCCACGATTGTCCACACTCTGGTTACATCCCATATAGACTACTGCAATGCTGTCTACGTGGGGTTGCCTATGAAGACTGCCCAGAAGCTGCAATTAGTGCAATGCTCAGCAGCCAGATTACTAACGGGAGCAGGGTACAGGGAGCATACAACTCCCTTGTTGCGCCAGCTCCATTGGCTGCCAATTAGCTTCCGAGCACAATTCAAAGTGCTTGTTTTACCTACAAAACCCTATACGGTTCTGGCCCAGTTTACCTGTCTGATTGTATTCTCTCCTATGAAACATTAAGAATGTTAAGATCATCTGGAGAGGCCCTGCTCTCGGTCTTACCACCTTCGAAGGTGCGTATGGTGGGGACAAGAGACAGGGCCTTTTCTGTGGCTGTGGAACTCCCTTCCAAATGAAATTAGATCTGCCCCCTCCCTCCTATTTGCCAAGATGCAAGAGCAAATAGCAAAAGAGCAAAGCAAAATTTGGATGTTTGCACTGACTATTCACAAGTCGTTTAGACTTTTATTCGAGTGCTGAAAACACTTGGGATCTCTGTTTTACAAATGTTTTGAGATATGCCTAGCGTCAAGTTTGCTTAAAGCAAGGAAAGGCAAAAATGAAAATATTTTCCAAAGTATATGTAAGCCATTCATCAAAATTAAGCCTCATGAATAACTCAAATCACCTCAACAGAAGACTTGAAAACACATTTTAGCATTTCCCCCCCAATTTCCAAGTCAAATGTAAAACATTCCTCAGATGCATTTGAAATACAGTAAAATTGCTGTCAGGAGTCAGTGCATACTTATAATTCTTAGACGTCAGATTATAACATTGAATCCATTTAGTTTCTAAACTTGGGATGAATAATTGTACATCAGACTCTTGTATTTTTCAATTTTTCTGTGATGTTGACAAGAACGCATATTCACAAACTAGAACCCACCATAAGAATAATGTTTGTATCTTAAATATTCCAGTTACTGTCCAGTGGGAAGGCATGTTAAGCACTGGAAAATAAATTCAGGGTTTTTTTCCTGTGCAGAAATATCAATTTCAAACCTTCCAAGAATTTTGGTAAAAAGTGAGGGCCTCTCACTTCAGAACTGTGCATATTTTGAGGCCTGTGATGCTTCAAAGGAAAAATACAAAAGAGACATGTTATATTTGAAAAATGCACATTTAAAAAGTGCATAAATACTTCAGTAAATAGAAATATTCTCAAAAAATTGAAAACAAACTCAAATGTTTGTACAGAAAGGGAAAAACGTTCCATGAAATATATTGGAAGATGAATGCCAATGGGATTCTTAGAAGGGAAACAAGAATGCAAATTTGTGTGTGCATGTGTGTGTAAGAGAAACAGGGAGAATGTGAAAGAAACTGAGTATATTTTGAAACTCGCATAGAATGCTTCTGTTATGGACTATAAAGGAAAATCTTTCAAATATTATTTTTGTGTGCTTTTTTGGCTTTGAAGACTAATCTGTTCCATCCTAGAACATCTGATAGTTTTACTTACCATATCTTGCAAATCTAATGTGCACTCTAATTTTGGGAAGATAATTTAGTCAAAATATGGTAAGTCTTTCTATCTTAGAAGACAGGGTTCTCTATGCCATATGGTTTTGTCCCTCTCTCCTCACTATCTTGCTGTCTTAAGTGTGGTGCAATTGCTGGTGTTCAAATAAGAGTCACCTAAGAGAAATGACTCTTTCTATAATAAATAGATCTCAGCTACTCAACTAATCTGCTCCACAGATCTATGGAGATTCCATTCAGGCTTGGAGAGCATCTTGTGTAGGTATGGAGGCTTCAAGAAAAATGACAAAGTAGATGTAATATCTGACCAAGGCTGAGGAAATACTGCAAGACAAATGTCATAATTAACTTGTCAGAAGGATGACAGGAATACAGAATATCCGTTATTTTACATACTCATATCCAAACAAGTCATACTCTTCTAACATTCAAGCCAGTCAGAATGATATATGGACATGTTAAAAGGTTTTAACTGGCAAGTAAAGGGAAACCTTATGGATTGGATCCAAATGTGTCTTCCATGCATAGAAACACTTTTGCATGAGGCAATCCTGTCAGTCTTCTGATTTACCTATTCTGCTGAGATTGCTTGAGCTTCAGATACAGCTAGAGGGGAAAGGGGGCTGTAGGAAGTTTTGGAGGAAAGTGCTAGAAAAGCTCCTTTTGCAAGTGGAGTTTTCTTCACTCTTTCCAAACAGTTCAACTCTTCTGCAATTCCAAATTGTTTATTTCTGGATCTGCTGCTGGATTGTATTGGTAGTAAAAGGTAGTATTTATCTCTTTCACTTCAAATCGAATACTGATCAATTATACCTAGCACTGACTAGGCTAGGCATATGTGTGTGCAGATTGGAATCAATGGCAGTATTGTTTACAAAATAGTGGTTTTAGTATCATCCATTTTGTAGACTGATCCACAATTTTCACACATTCCATGGCCTGGAGGTATTTTACATTGGTTAACTGGCACATTGATAAATGTCATTAGATATATCAAAAGTACACAGTGTGTATAAGCACATTTAAAATGTGTACAAAACACTACTAAAATATGTCTTAGGCAATGGGAAAATTTATTCAGTTATAATGAATGCAGTCAACCTTCCACATTAGCTAGGCATACAAGTTCAGGGACTCCACAAAAGTGGGAAAACCACAAATTAAATTATTTTTTCCCCTGAGTTAACTTACTTACTTACTTACTTAGGTGATCCCTCATTGATCGAGTAAGATTGTCTTCCAGGTTCATTGTACTCATGGTGGGTACGTAGGTGTCTGAATGCCTGACCACCATCTTCCAAAGGAATTGATCTACTCTGAACTCAAGAACAGAAAAATGGAATGTTGGAGGACAGGAAAAGAGATTTAAAGATGGGCTAAAGCCAACCTTAAAAACTGTGGCATAGACACAGCGAATTAGGAATCCCTGGCCCTTGAGCACTCTAGCAGGAGGTCAGCTGTGACTAGCAGTGCTATAGAATTTGAAGAGGCATGAATGGAGGGCGAAAGAGAGAAACGTGCCAAGCAGAAGGCACGTCAAGCCATCCCCAACCAGAACCACCTCCCACCTGGAAACCAATGCCCTCACTGCAGGAGAACATGCAGGTCAAGAATATTTATTTACTGTATTTCTAACCTGCCCACCCTGAGTCCACCCCCCCCAGGGGGGAGGTGTTGAGAAGGGCAGGTTAGAAATACAGTATCCCTATGGATGTCCCAATCCTCAAACACTCTGTGCTTTATTCGGAAGAATGCGGCACTCGCAGAGCTCAGGCGGTGTTGTATTTCAGTGTCAATGTTGACTTTTGTGGAGAGGTGGCTGCTAAGGTAGCAGAAATGGTCAACTTTTTCTAATGTTACACCATTAAGCTGTATTTCTGGCATTGGAGAGGGATTGGCTGGTGACTGCTAGAAGAGCACTTTGGTTTTCTCAGTGTTCAGTGACAGGCCAAGCTTCTTGTATGCATCTGTGAAGGTGTTTAGAGTGGCTTGTAGGTATTCTTTTGAATGTGCACAGATGACATTGTCATCAGCATACTGGAGTTTGATGGACTGTCATCTTGTTGTGGTGAGGGGGGTTGCGTGTTCCAATGAACCTGTGGGCACAATGACTGAGCTAACACCTTTATATGAATCTCTGCATCTGGAAGTTGGCCATAGAGTTATGCTGAAGAACATCAATTCCTAGAGAAAACATTTAAAGCATGTGCATGGATATTCAAATTCACAGAAGTAAAAAAAACAAAAACCCCAAATGTAGAAGGTCAGCAGTAATTTCAAACATACACAAAAATCTCCATTCAAGGGAGAAAATTACCAGAATGGATATATTTTATCGTACACACACATGTGTGTATGTATCGCTCTGTCTGTCTCTCTCCCTTTCTTTCTCTCCCTCCTTCCCTCTTTCTCTCTCTCTGTGATCACAATGAAACTGGGAACTTACTAGACATTAAAGTGAGAAAGAGAAACTTGCGGTTGTAAATTTAGAGATGTGAACATCCTTATGGTTTTTCATGGTGATGCAGAGATGAATGCTGATTAGTTGACATACTTCTCTCAACCATGTTTTAATGATTATGCAGGTAGCAATACTAGCTAATATAATACCAGCATGATTTGTGGTTTGAGCGTTGGACTACATCTCTGAAAACTTGGCTTCGAATCCCCACTGGAAACCCATTGGGTGACCTTGGACAAGTTACATTCTCTCAGGTAAGCAACTCCCCCGGCGCCCCAATGAATATTGTCAAGAAAACACCATGATAATGTCACCATACGTTGGAAATGCCTTGAAGGCACAGGCAACAACAACAAGTATCTATAGGCTCCAGAATGTGATGTCATTCCTTTCAGACTAAAAAATACAAAATAAATGACAATTCCGATAGTTGTAAAAATACAAAATTCACACAAGCTGCTCTCCCATTGGGATACTAAAAGGATGTAATCTGCAAACACAGTAGGATATTGCAGTAGTATTTTTTTCAAAGTCTAACTAGCTGGCATTATTCAAATTTCATTTCTGTAATTATTTTCTTTTAAAAAGCACAGTACCTAACTGTCTCTCTCATGAGTGAAAAATCTTTTAGCAGAGCTGCTGGAGGGGAAATACATAGAGAAATGTTCAGGTAAGCTCTGTGAGCAATAGATATGTACTCTGATTTCACCAGCAGATGTGTGTTTATCTCTGGAGTGACTCTTACATCCTCTTATTATCTGTGTGATTAAACAACAAAACATTGAAGCATGATTCATGGGGTAAGAAAAAACCCTCAACAAATGATGGATCTTGGTAGCTGATCTTTTGTACAATGGGTCTAGGCTTATTATTTGTATAGTTCTTGTGTAGGAGGGAAAAAAGAAATCAATGAATTATCTTCAGGCTTTCTCAGGAATAAATGGGTCAGTTGGAGTTGCAATTAGCCCAGAATCCTTCTCTTTTTCTCTTTGACCCTAATTCTATTGGCTTCTTCAGAGCTATTCCCTATGTAAATGAGAGTGAATTATGCCCAATGTAGACCTTTATATATCAGAACAACAGAGCTCAAAGCTCAGTTCAGAAGGTTCAAATGAATTTTTTTACTTTTCTAGTTGTGAAAAACATCCAGGCATTAAAGTGCTCCTTGGCAAAAATTAAAATAGCCCAGTGTTGATTCTAATAAAAACCGGTTTCCACTGGGATGGAGCAGCAAATATAGGCAGGTTTGCTACCCATTTTCAGTTATCAAAAAGGAAAAGATTTAGAAAAGCTATAAATCACTAAACTGGCCAAACAAACCTATACTAACAATGTGGGTCGACAGGGAATAACTGGGAGAAAACTGACAAAGTTGGAAACATTTTTCTCCCTGACAAAGTGGAATTCATAAAAGGAGCGGGGTTTTGGCAAGCAGGCACTATAACTGCTTCACTTAGTCTATTTTTTTTCCTGTCATAAGTACAGAAACCCTGGGGGAAGGATGAAGTTGACAACCAGAAGGAGAAGCAACAGGCAGTTTTAGAATACAGTTTAAACAAGGTTTAATTTTTTAAAAATATGTTTTTTCTGCTCCATTTCTATGAGTCTGACTTAGCTGCCTCTCTACAGATCAAGACAGGGAATGACAGATTATTATTCTTTTTGTTGCCCCTGCACATCTGTACCCAAGTATGACCCATGTTTGTTCTCACTTCCCCTAAAATAATACTCCAGCACACATACTTTGTGCACACACACTTCCATAACATACGTATTTTATGCATTTATTTTTCATTACATTGATAAATGGAAAACATGTAAAGATAGATGTATAACTCCATTCTAATTTATGTTGGATTCCACAGTAATTTACTGAGTAGAATATGGGGTGGGGATCCTGTTGTTTTCATATTTTACTGATTGTGAATCAAGACTAGAAATCACCAAGCTCTGTCAAGCCTGAAAAAAGTACGTATCCCCCTCTCTTCCAAACTCTAACTTTCAGCTGTAGTCATTCACTCCAAACACAGCTATTGTCTCATTGGTAGAAAACAGAGAAGAGTCTGAAGTGAGCCACCCTGAACTGATTGTGTCCTAGTGCCTCCTCACCACTTTCCACTAATCTGCATCATATTGAATCCTGTTGGGTTACAGTTTGGTGAGGCGCTCATGCTATCTGACAAGAGAAATCTAAGTATCTAAACATTAACATTTCCTAAATTGGATACCCCAAGATTCCATAGAATGAAGCCATTGTAGTTGAAATGGGATTGTAGTAATAATCAATAATAATAATAAAAATAATAATTTGTACCCTGACACCTTCTCCCTAAAGGGACGTGGGACAGTTAACAACGCACTTTAAAGTGCTGCACATAAAATAAAAACAATTACATAGATGTCAAAATGATAAAAACATGAACAGACATCTATAAAATATCACATAATAAAATTAAAATTCCAAAATCATAAAAACACAATCATAACTATGAATAAAACTGATTGTTTTCCATTAACAAACTCAGTGCCGAAGTGTAGCCGCCAAGTCCTCAGACTTCCCCTTAAAAACTACTCAAGATTGTGTGCTGGTCTGTGACCGTAATAAAGTTTTGATTGATTGATACTCAAGATCAAAGACTTGTTTAAAGGCCATATTTTAGACTGGATTGGAAAGCTTGAAGAATAGGAACTAGTCTAAGCTCTCTAGGGAGGGAATTCCAGAGCCGGGGGGCCACCACCAAGCCCTCTCGTATAATAGTACTATATAGCATTATAGAATAATAATAATACTTTATTTATATTTCATAATAATATTAACACTTTATTTATATTCCACCCTGTCTCCCCAAGGGGACTCAGAGTGGATTGCAATATATACAAACACAAACACAAGTAATTGTGAATTGTGCAGAAAGGTTTGTTGAATATGTAGTTGTGGAAAAACATCAGTGGCATACAAGATTATGGTAAAGGTAGCAGGCTCACATTAGTTCATTATACCCCTGCAAATACATCAGAACAACTTCTGGAAACAGATTTTCAACTGCATTGTCAAGGCTTTCAAATTTTTTAATTATAGTCAGCATCATATAGTACAAATTGCACATATTTTTCATGACTGCTTTGAAAAAGACTAGATAGTATCCTGCATACATAAAGCAACTGCAATACATAGAACAAGAACTAAATTTGTAGGCTTTATGGACACAACATCAGAAAGAAACATCCATCCGCAAAATCATTTATCTCTTCAGAAAACATGTTTCAGGTTGTGAATGCTGGATTGCCACATTAGTACCTACTAGGCCTGTTATCAAATGTCGGATATATCCGAATTTTGGATGTTATTCTTGTACTTCCGACTAATGAATCGATTATGAAGAGAGTTAAATGAAGAGGAAGTGGGTTCGCCATTTTGAAGTTTCTGTCACCATACTTGGATAGGGTTCAGATGTCATTTCCGCCCTTCTCTAGCTGCCTCTCCTCATTGGCAAAATTCCCGCTTTTGACATGGCTTTCCTTCCTGCCTTGCGGGGAAGGAAAGCCTTGTCCAAACAGAGAGTTTAACCTGGTTTGGACAAGGCTTTCCTTCCCTCCAAGGCAAAAAGGAAAGCCATTTCCAAAGAGAGCGAAATGCCCGCTTTGGACATGGCTTTCCTTCCTGCCTTGGAGGGAAGGAAAGCCTTGTCCAAACAGAGTTTAACCCAGTTTGGACAAGGCTTTCCTTCCCTCCAAGGCAAAAAGGAAAGCCGTCCAAAGCGGAAAACGTCCGATTTGGGCATGGCTTTCCTTCCTGCCTTGGTAGAAAGGAAAGCCTTGTCCAAACAGAGAGTTTAACCCAGTTTGGACAAGGCTTTCCCTTCCCTCCAAGATAGGAAGGAAAGCCATGTCCAAAGCTGGTGTTTCATCCGCTTTGGACATGGCTTTCCTTCCTGCCTTATGAAGCCTTATGCAGGAAAGCCTTATGAAGGAAAGCCTTATGCAAACCAGGAGTTTAACAATAGTCCACAGCTGATCAGGTTTGAATGGAAGTTGATCAGGTTTGAACTGTGGACTATTGTATCTCCCCCAGCCATTTGGCTCCGGTGCTGTATTACCTCATATTTGTATGTATAATTCTTTTGTCATTGACTACTTACCACAGGTAGATCCTTAATGTATTGTAGTATGTTTTTACATGCATCTGGTGCCTCATTAGATTGACGTGTATATTTATATATAATAACACACTTAGACAATTTTGAATGATTCAGATATCTTGGGTGATTTATACATTCTTATATAATATACTTTATATCTTCCTTACATACAGGATTATATATTATATAGACCATTTTCCTTTTTTTGATCCACTTATCTTTCCATCACCCACTTTGATTGTTTTGGGCACCTGCTTCTGTATTACTGTGACAGTTTGAGGTCCTATTGGTTTTCACTTTAACAGTAATGAAGCCTTCTGAATTTCAGAAGTATATGCGAATGAATTTCGAGGATAATGCTGAAAACTTTGGAAGTCTATCAGATACAAAGCGCCAGCGTCCCCTACATCTGAAGCAACTTTTGAACCATTATTTTCCCTTCTAAAACAGGCCTACTATTGTTTTCATTATTATTAAACTTTATTTATACCCCGCCCTATCTCCCAGAAGGGACTTGGGGCAGCTTACAAGCCCAACAACACATAGTAAAATAACAAAACAATCATTATAACTTAAAATAAGCAATAATAAACAACAACACAGTTTAAAAACATTATGGCTGGGCCAGATGTAAATGATTAACATTTAAAAATAAATAACACTGGGTGCGAACAGAGGTAGAATGTGTGACACAGGAGGGTTTTTAGAAAATAATGTGGAGCAGACAACCCAACAGGTGATTAAAGTGCTTCTAAGGACATTTTGCAAAGATTGATCAGAGCAGGGCATTATTTACTTTATTCCAGGAAGGCACATTTGAACAGCCACATTGTCAAGCTCCTCCTAAAAACTGCCAATGTGGGGGCCTGTCTGATATCCTTAGGGAGCGAGTTCCAGAGTCGGGGGGCCACCACAGAGAAGGCCCTCTCCCTCATCCCCACCAATCGTGTCTGCGAAGAGGGTGGGAGCGAGAGCAGGGTCTCTCCAGATGATCAAAGAAATCGCCTGGGTTCATAGATGGAAATGCAGTCACAAAGGTAGGTCCCAAACCGTTCAGAGCTTTGTAGGTAAGAACCTGCACCTTGAATTGGAACCGGAAGATGAATGGCAGCTAATGGAGCTTCTTAAACAGGGGGGTTGACCGTTCCCTGTAGGACACTCCAGTTAGTATGCTAGCTGCCGCCCATTGGACCAATTGAAACTAGGAGAAAAGGAGAAAACCCAACTACAACTAAAAACAGGAATTCAAATTGAGAAAAAAGTTAAATACTTGGGTATAATAATCACAGCGAACAACACACAACTCTTGAAAAATAATTATGAGCAACTGTGGTACTCCATCTCCAAAGATATAGAGAAATGGAAACAAAAAAACATCTCGCTGTTAGGGCAAATAGCCACCATCAAAATGGTCATACTTCCAAAATTACTTTTCCTATTCCAGGCGGTCCCAATAATCAGGAATGATTACCTATTCAAAAAATGGGAGGCTGAAATAAGGAACTTTATTTGGAAAAACAAAAGGGCAAGAATAAGCCTGAAATTAATGTCGGATAGGAAAGAAAGAGGGGGCATGGGACTCCCAGACCTCCGGCTATATTATGACGCATGCAATATGGTGGCAATTAAGGACTGGGTATTACTACAAAATCCAAATCTTCTGACACTGGAGGGGCATGATCTACATGCCGGATGGCACTCATACCTCTGGTATGATAAAAGAAAATCAGAGAAGAACTTTACACATCATTTTGTGAGAGCTGCGCTGCACAAAACGTGGGGAAAATATAAGACAAGGTCTTTTAGGGGCATTCCATTATGGGTATCACCCATGGAAGCCTTACAAAAAAAAGAGCTTGCAGATAATAAATGGCTAACATATAGACAATTACTTCATAAATCAGACTTCATAAATCAGACTCAGACAGATGGGAAATCAAATCTCTGGAAGAGCTAAGGCAAGAATTCCCAACACTTTCATGGTTTCAGTACCATCAAATCTATGAAAGATTTAAAATAGATTAAAAATTGGTTTTACGGAAGATGAGGTATGGGAACCAATGATGAGAAAGAGAAAGAAAAATATAAGCATCATGTATAAAACATTATTGAGGTGGAAGCTGGAGGACGAACATATTAAAGACTGTCATACCAGATGGGCCCAGGATTTAGGTCATTCCATATTGCTGAACCAATGGGAAGAGATTTGGGAGAAAAAGCTAAAATACACAACCTCAACAGAGATTACCGAGAACTGGCTAAAAATGCAATTTCGCTGGTATTGGTGTCCAGTAAAAATAGCAAAATTTGACAAAAAAGCATCCAATAGATGCTGGAAATGTGGTAAAGAATTGGGCACTTTTATACACCAGTGGTGGCATTGCAAGTGCGTCAATAAATTTTGGAGATCAATCCACACTGAAATTTAGAAAATTTTAAATATGAAGTTTGACCTAAATCCGCAGTATTATTTACTAGGACTCACTAACAAAATCTTCAACCTCAACCAAGGTAAAATCTTTTTCATTTTGAGCACCTGTGCCAGAATAACTTTGGCGAGATACTGGAAGAGTAAATCTACCCCTAATATCGAAGAATGGACATTGAAGATACTGGACATGATCCAGATGGACTCCCTTTCTCAGGCATTATGTGATAAAAAAAACAAGACAGACCGGTCCGTTTTTAGATCTCATATGCAGAATAAAGGAAGCAAAATTTTGCTTGACCTAAATGAAATATAAAGGAAGAGGTCGACGAAAAGCATTTGAACGATCTGTAAATAATTTTGTAACAAGATATTGCATTCTGGAGAGATGCTCGGGAAGTCTTTATGAATTTATTCTATCTGTCTCCCCTGCCCTTAACCTGTCTATTCCCCCCTCCCCCACACCCTTTCTGCACCCCTTCCCCCGATATCCTTGTTTTCCCCCCTCACTTCCTATTTCTATCTATACACGGAACATCGAAATATATATATGTATGCATGTCTGTATGTATATATGTTTATTATTTCTCTGAAAACCACAATAAAGAGATATATATAAAAAAAGAGAAACTTTCGAGCCGTCTTCAAGGGCAGCCCCATGTAGAGTGCATTACAGTAGTCCAATCTGGAGGTGACTAAGGCATGGACCACCGTGGCCAGATCTGACTTTGTGAGGTATGGTTGCAGCTGGCGCACGAGTTTTAATTGTGCGAAAGCCCTCCCAGCTACCGCCGACACCTGGGCTTCAAACGTTAGCGATAAATCTAGAAGGACACCCAAGCTGCGGACCTGTGACTTCAGGGGGAGTGCAAACCCATCGAGCACAGGTTGCCATCCTATACCCCGATCCGGCTTATGATTGACCAGGAGGACCTCTCTCTTGTCAGGATTGATCTTCAGCTTATTCATCCTCATCCAGACCGTCACAGTGGCCAGGCATTCATCCAGCACTGGAGGAGCTTCCTTGGAATTAGGTGGAAAGGAGTAGTAGAGTTGGACGTCATTTGCATAGAGATGGCACCCGACTCCAAAATCCTGGATGTACCTACCTTTATTTTAGTTAGTTCAGTTTCTCCTGCATTGAGTCAATAACTTCAGAGCAAGAGAAGCAAAAGTTGGTAACCATCCAATGGACTCCATAAAAGAAACAGGAGGCACATCTTAAATGTTCACAAACATGGTTGCTTTATCAGCAGAAAAGCTTTTATATGAATGAAGCAAACATTTTTGGGGCATCTTGAGCTGTGCTATTTCTCTTGTAACATCAAATAAACATAGAGCTTTTGTTCTTGTCTTCGTGGTCTCTTTTTTTCTGGATACACATTCTTCTAACCTTAACATAGCACTCATTAAAGTTTATAACTAGTTCTATAGGGCCAGCCCCACTTTTAAACAGACCAAGGCAACCACCTGAGGTGACAGATTCTGAGGATTGTACATCACTAAAGCACACCTTATAACACTATTACAGATAAGGTATGAAAGTGATTGTTTCTATACCAATATATTTCCATTTGTGTAAACAATGCAATTGCTGTAAAACAACAGACTGGTGTAATAAAGCCCCTAAGACTGATGGAATATCTTCTATACTTTGTGCAGTGTTGTCTCTCCTGCTCTTTAATTATATTACAAAGGAATGGAAGCACAAGGGCAACATTAGCTGTAATATTTTAAATTATTTTCATATATTTCCATTACCCAGTGCTTATTAAAGAAGAAACGATAGAGCTAATTACTATTTCAATGCACTTGTCACGTCTTGTTAGCCTTTCCCATGATTCTGACCTTTAATTTAGTAGAAGTATAAAAAAGAGAAGAAGTGATCATGCTATCAGTGCTTGCCATCCTTCTCCCCACTCTCCCCATCCCATAAGTAACTGATAAGCAATATTTTAGGTGACTGCAAGGGTAATTACAGCTGTGTGAACAGATGCAGGACTTGTGCAACACAAATTATAGGTCAGTGCAGCTTGTGTTGTGCCATTCCTGTAGTGATAAAAGAAATTGCTGTTAATTACTAGATTATTACCATACTTAATTCTGATAATTCCAGGCTATCAAAACAATGTGTAAAAGCACAAATCATATTATTTCTGTTCTTTCTGCAAGGTGGCAATGCTAGATGTATCATTAGTTTAAGGAATGCTGCAATTTTTGCTAATGAATTAAATTTACAGCTTTATTACTGGTACACAGAGATTACAAATTTGCCTTGAGATGTTAAACAGTCCTCTTTGGAGTGATTTACTCATCTGCATATTGCCCCTTGAAAACAGAATAGCTAATGTTTCAACTTATGTATTGCTTTGTGAAACATAACTTTTGCAAGCAATTTCACTTGGGTGAGGAACAGTTCCCATGAGCTATGCCTAATGCAGTGCTGTTCAAGACAAACAGAATAGACTTAACTATTGTTTAGGCTAAGCAGTTGATTTCATTCTCTTTTTCCTAAAGAGGAAGAGGATTCCCAGTGGCACATTTCAGATGTAATGTTCCCAATCCATCCAACTAATTATTGGACAGGAAAGAACAGCAAGATTCAGACTTTCATCATCCCATTTATTTTTTCCTCATAAGTTTATTATCACTGTTCTCCATGATGTCAAAACCATTGCCTAATGCCCCCTACAAACATAGTTTGCAAACCAAATCTGGTGTTTCTTCAGGAGGCAACATGTGAAAAGTAGCAAATTGCAGTCCCAATAGGTTAAGAAACACTTTCTTCTGAGAGAGATGGCTGTCTGAAACAAGTGGCTGCATTGATTTCAGTATATCTTATTTTTCAAGACTGTTCACTTTGATCACAGCTCTCAAGTGCCATTGTTGATCTATTCCACTTCTCCAGGATACTCTATGTTGCTGACGTGATAAAAATGAGCAACACATTCCTGTTCCCATGGGGGGCTATTGAAAAGGTTTAATAATTGACTTCACTGGGATGTTCTTCTATGTAAGTATATGTACAATGGCAACCTAAATTGTAAAAATGCCAACAGCAACAGAGGATGTAAACTCTCTTCAGGTGAATAGCTCAGGTAAACCACTATTCATTTTGTTATTTATTTTGTTAGACTACTCCTAGACTATTCTCATAATATATTGAAAAAATATGAACAAGTGAGCACAGAATCTCTTGTATCCTCCTTGAATCTCTACTGAAAATAATTTGAAAGATTGGATTGATCCTTAAAGGGCAATATTAAAATAATATTTTGGGCTTGCAATGATATTTGGATGGACACCTGTTATTATCTTTAAAGAGCAGAAGCTAACTGGCAAGAAGCCACTTTCTATGCTCCTTGCCGTGTTAATACCAATACAGATTATTGTGCAGTTACATTGTAATGATCAAGACTGGAAGGGGGTACTTGCTGAACATTGAGTTCTCTGTAGGTATGCGATCAATTCAATTTCTCATCAAAATAACTTTAAAGCTGCTCCTTTAAAATATAGCTTATAACACCATAGTCCTGACAATAAACTAGGACTACATCGTCTGTAATGCTCATAAGCACTCAGCAATGAGACTTCACTTGCCAACATTTTCCAGTGAATTCCAGTTTGGGTGAAAGCCAGCTAACTTGAATAGTACTCCTTTGATGACTAGATATTGCTTTCACTCTTAGATTGAACACTATAAGTGGGTGTACCCTGAGCCATGTTGTTGTGATGCAAAATTCAAGGTAGACTTCATAGTTCAACCTTCTGATCTACTCCCCCACCATTCCCTTGAAAGGGTTTTGTGACCAAATCAGTCATATAATAAAAACTTCAAAATAACGCATTAGCAGTTAAGTGCTTAATGGTTGTGCTTTAAAAAATTACAAGTGGCAATGGCATTAGTTTTGAATACTTTTAACCAAAATGATATTTTGCATTATGAGTAAAAATATTCCTAATTGTAGAAATCTTACTTTTGAGGATGGGTTTGAAGTGTTTTGTAATTTCATTTTTAACAGAAAATATTCACACTATCATGCTCAGAACATTACAGTACTGAACAAAATGGATGGTTAACAATTAATGCATTACTTTCAAAAGGAACAATTCTATGCTCCATAAATAACAGGCATACATTTGACTGGCAGAGCACACTCATAAGTGCTTCTCCATTTGCTGAAATGATGTACTTGCTCCATTTCTATGTCAACAGTTAAAAGAGCTGGAAACTTAATTTCCCATATGAAATATTTGTAACTCAGTTTTACAGCTCAGTCCTGATCTAGAATTTGTTCCATTTATTTGGGGGTGTAGTGTGGACAAATGTTGAGTAGCTATTGACTTAATGATTCGGTGACAGTAAAAGTAGGAGTGACTCTCTGGTGACTGGACAAAATTCACTGTAAGTACTCAAAGGCCCATCTTCCTCTTTAACATCACTTAATGTTATTAACCTATAATATTCTATTCTTTTAGGTCCTCCAAAACCAGAGTTAGTTCTCTCTTTTAACTATCCTGACTCACCTCAATCCACCTCTGTCACTGTGAAATCTACTCCTTTCTTTCAGATCCCAAAGACTGTATCTGGACTTTATCACACGAAGCACACAAACCAGCAGAGCAATTATTTTTTTCTTTTAGGAGTCGTTTTATTCTGTGGTTTTAATGCTATTGTAGATTGTGATTTATCGTGGTGTTGATGTAAGCCGCCCCGAGCGGCTTACATCAACACCACGCATTATTGCATTATTTTTACTCATAATGCAAAATATCATTTTATTATTTTATTATTAAGTCTAATAAAATAAATTTGATTGTGCAATAGAAACTGGCACAAAATGTGACAATGTCATGTGCATTCCACTGACAACTCCCAATGTTATCCACATGTCTTGATTCAATGGGTCCCTTCTACTTCCCCTAACAATGGTAGCACAACTATAGTGAAGTAGTGTGTTTGTGTGATAAAGTCCTCTATCAGGTTCAAAACTTTGTGTGACAATCACAGGGACAGGGTCCTGTTTTTATTACATACTCTTCACAGCCTCCCTGAGTCTTCCAGCCAAATCCACCCAGGGCTTCCTTCACACCATGTGTGTATGTATGTGCATGAACCAAATTGTCCCAAACAAACAAAAATCATCTGTATTTATTAAGTTTACCAGAGAATGCGGAGAAACTGCCCCTTCCCAATGTTGAGGATGAAGCTGAGAACTTACAAACATGTCCTTAATCAGTTCACATCATTTCCTTTGGTTTTTTTAAAAAAGAAAAGGGGAGGGCCGGGTGGTGGAAGATTTGGTGCCACTGTCTGCTCTTTGTCAATTTTGTCACTACAAGAAAGATACACACAACTTTCTCTTTTTTGGGATGCAATGTACACTCTCTTCACTTCGAAAAACTACTGTCACAGAGAGCTTTTACTAACAGGATGATGAATAGACCTGCTGGATTGGGACAACACTATCTTCAAAGTGTTAGTGTTCCAGTAGACTGTAACATTATTTATTTATCATCATTTGGTTGGAAGGAGAATTCAGTTTTAGAAGCTTTCTGACTTGGTACTGAGTTTTGCATGGGAGGGGTGTGTTGACTCTTTGGCCTGTCTATTTTCTCTTGACATGCGATTTCTTTTCCCCCCCACTTCACATCCCTTTCTAAGCCTTGCATTGACATGCTCATGAATTAGTGCTCTTTGGTTACACGGGCTTCATAAATTGCCATGAAATCACACTGATGATTTGTTGATTGCCCATGACTGACTCTTTCTTTTCTTTTTAAATGTTAGCATTTCCTACTGTCAAGATAAATGGGTTTTGTTCCAAATTAAAATGTTTGCCTGTGTCTAACAAGGCTTAGAAGTATGAGGTTGTTTGTTTGTGGCTGACTGACTGGGTCTACCTGATGATTTATTTTAAAAGCAAAGAAACAACCCAGATCATTCTCTCCCACATGTCAGGGAACAAATGGATATAAAAGGTCACTGGAAAGTGTGCGGTGTGAGGTCATTTCAGGGGCTCACAGAAGGAGCATTAAGAATGGGGCCAAGAGACAGAATTCCCTTGTAATCAGTTAATAGGGCAGAGGGAAGAGAGGAGGAGAAAATCCAAAAAAGTATTAAGCCTCTGTACAGAGCAGTCCTCCAAAGTTTGTATCTTTGGAATATTTCCCTGCATTTTTTTAAACACTTTTGGATTTGATAGGATCAGTTTATACCAAGAGAACCCATGTGGTATAGTGGTATTGCTACTGGACTAGGATTTAGGGAGACAAGATTTATATCCCTGCTTGGTCATGAAAATTCACTGGGTGCTCTTGAACAAGTCACTCTCGGTGTTAGAAGAGGGCATTAGCAAAATCCATTCTGAAGAAATCTTGCTAAGATACCTCCATAATAGGTTGGTTTTAGGATTGTCCTAAGACAGAGATGACCTGAAAATATGGAAAAATAACAAAGTCAAAGTACTCATACACACCCTTTGGAAGTAAAACAAGGTTAGGCTTGGTTGGTAGTTAAATGGAAACTGACATGGGAATATCAGAGATATTCGGGGAGGGCTAAGCAAGATTTGATTTGAAGTCGCGGAGAACTTAATTCTTAATCATGTCAAAACGACTTGAGAAAACACAAGTCACTTCTGGTGTGAGAGAATTGGCTGTCTGCAGAGATGTTGCCCAGAGGATGCCCGGATGTGTTACCATCCTACGGGAGGCTTCTCTCATGTCAGGGGCAAACAGTCAACTAATTTTAACACCTGTGGATTGGTACATTTTCTGTTCTTTGATTCTTTAAGACTTTTGCCAAGGAAGTACTGTAAATGAAGCCATTCACCTATTAAATTTAAAATACCTTGTTTTGTTGTTAAAGTGACTAGTTCATTAAAGTCTGAAAAAAAATATGTTGATCATTTTTTACTTTAAACAGTCAATATTACTGCACTCAAATACCATAACAGGTTTTACAAAAACCTTTATGAAATCCCTATAAATCCACTCCATGTGGATATTTTCAGTTTTTGATTACAGTGCCAAACTACCATGTAGTTTCATTTGAGAAATTTTCCATGTTTCGGTCCACGTCCATCCATACACACACATGGCCAGAAATAAACTTTGGAAAGTTCACATGATATCTTTGCCTTACTCTCAATGAGATTCTGCTGAAGGATAAAGAATGCACTCCACTATGTGCCTCATCTGCCTGAAATAAGTTATTAAAAAAATTGAAAATGCATACTCTTACTTATTAGAAAAACTCATTAGTAACATAAAGGTTGCAAAAGTTTTTAATGCCCTAATCATTCCTTCCATGGTTTTATGCCCCTCTAATACTCTATGTTACCACTATGTGTTGTATGAGGACTTAATTAGAGTGAGTTTTTAGTGGAATAATTGGCATCTTATAAAGGTATTGTGATCATTGCATTTTTATAAAGGGCAGCCTGGTATGCCTTATAGAATCAGGTTTTACTGCCAAGTCTGACTCATAAAGAGTTGTTAAGATTGCCAACATATGATGTAATAAATAGCACTGTTCTACCCCCATGCTATCTTAACTACTTGGAAGGTGAACTGGCTGTGCAAGGGAAAAGATCGGAGACTATATAGTTGAAACAAACAAGAATTTATTAACTGACGAGAATTTTAGACTTTCTCTTCTCCTGAGTGTCACTACAAAAGTCTTTATGAGGAGAGGTAAACTCTTTGAGAGATAGACAAACTGAGGCTCTTGAATCCTTATTTCTTCTTCTTGTCTCTTTCCAGTATGGTGTTCAACTGTCTCTAAGATGGTCTCAATATTTAATGCTGACGGAACTTGAATATAGATCTGAGTGAACTTGAATACAGCCCTGACTAGATGTGCTATTTTGTGGACCTTCCAGCCTTCCTCTCACTTCACCTTCCAGTCACCAAAAGGATGACTCTTCCAAGAACCAAAATGCCTTGTCTGAGGCTTTGCCCCCGAAGGGATTCTTAAAGGAGCAGAGCAACAAAGGCTTCAAATGCAAAGAGGCTGTCTAGACTGACCCTTTTCAGTGAGGGTCTTCATGGGGCACTACAAGCACTGTAGTGCATTTACCACAATATATTGTTTTTCTTTCTAAATAACTGATACAGGTGAGTCCTAAAGGATAATGGATGGTCAAAAATATGCTAGGAGAAATAGCTAAGTATTGGCCACCAGCAGGCATGTAACCGGGGGGGGGGGGCTAAGGGGGCTTCAGCCCCCCCCCTGAAATTCTCAGGGTGGTCTGCGAGAAGGCCTTACTGGTACATTATTTAAACTGTTATGTTTATTCATATCATGATCTGATCACCATGCTCATTATATCCCATATTCATGGGGTTATTGGGATAACAATACAAAAGGTTTGCTAGGGTAGGCCCTCTCCCACCCAGTTTCAGCCCCCCCCCCGAACCAAACTCAGCCCCCCCCCCCGAATCAAAATCCTGGCTATGGCCCTGGCCACCAGCATTGTAACCTTTAGCTAGCAATGGCTGAATGATAGGTTTTGAAGTTTAGGTGCCCACTGTGACAGCTCCCTTATCTATCCTTCCAAGGAAAAGTGATAACAAGCATGAGGAATGTCAAGCCTTGGGACTGAATTTGTTCCACAGGCTGAATCAAGCTTCTTCTGTGGACCTTGCTTTTTTCCTGTGGAGTATTGACAAAAGGCCTTCACTCTTAGTACAATGCTCCTATCTACAATCAAATGAGGTCCCTTCTACACTGGCATATAATCCAGATTATCAAAGCAGGTAATACACATTATCTGCTTTGAACTGGATTATATGAGTCTACACTGCCATATAATCCAATTCAAAGCAGATAAGCTGGATTTTATATGACAGTGTAGAAGGGACCTGAGGCAGACCCTAGCTCTTTCTCTGCAAGATGAAGAGCTGCAATTAGTAAATACATTTTGGGTTCAATGCGGTCAATCAATCCACCTAAAAGTAGTGTTGTTTAACCCATAGTTCATTAGCATGCCTGCAAGAATACTATTTGAAGCCTTATCAAAAGCCTTTCTAAAACCAAGATATTAGGGTTGGGTAGGTTTGTTCAGAAGAGCCTGAAACTTGTAAAAAAAACCTTCCGACTTTTGACTTTCAAAGCGGTTTTGAACCATGCAGGAAAAATGGGAGGGGCAAATCCAAATTTTAACCACTAACTTTTTTTCTGGAAATATTACATAATATTTGTTCTGATGGGATCTATCCTGTCCTCTAAGAGTTCTCAAAGATTGACAGTGACTCTGAGGGCCCATCCACAAAGGTCCAAAATGCAGGGCATGTCTTGGTTTTACAGAATTAATGCAGAGTAAACAAAGGTTTCCTTGCTTTATTCCATATTAATGAAATACCTCATTAGATTGGGGCCTCACTGAAAGACCCAGGTCTAATGAGGTGCTGGGTCTGTGGAGACTGACTTCCAGGGCCACATTCCACAACACCGGGGGGTCAGTCTCCATGGCCATCCTGCTTCTTTGGGCTTTGAAAAGTCCGGTGGAGTGGGATGATGCCTGCCCCCTCCCCTCCATCCCCCCATTTGGGTCCCCCATCCTCCTCCTCCTAACATGTCATTTTCTTGTGCCAGGAGGTCTGTAGGGAGAGCCACGTGCTGCTGGTAGGCCTTTCTGATATTTATTTATTTATTTCGGAATTTTACCCCGCTCTTCTCAACCCCCAAGGGGGGACTCAGAGCGGCTTACAGTACGGCACAATTTGATGCCCACATAATAACAATATAAAAGCCCAAAACCCTTCAAAAATTAAAATACATTAAAAATACATTAAAATACAACTACATTAGCACCATACACATTCTCTCTGGATTAAAACAATGTTCAGTCCATAAAAACATTGGCCATAATCACCCACTTTCATTAAAAACCAATCTAAAATGCTGCCTTGTGCTGGTGTACAAATGCCTGGTCCCACAGCCAGGATTTTACTTTTTTCCTGAAGGCCAGGAGGGATGTGGCGGATCATACATCAATAGGAAGCGCATTCCACAGGCGGGGAGCCACCACCGAGAAGGCCCTATCCCTCGTCTCCACCAGCCTCATCTGAGACGTAGGCGGGAGCGAGAGCAGGGCCTCCCCGGATGATCTTAGATTACGAGGTGGGACATAGCGGCTGATGCGTTCGGACAAGTAAGCTGGGCCAGAACTCTATAGAGCTTTAAAGGTCAAAACCAGCACTTTGAATTGAGCCCAGAATTGGACAGGCAGCCAGTGGAGCTGACACAACAGGGGGGTGGTATGCTCCCTGTGTGTAGCTCCCGTTAGCAATCTGGCTGCCGCCCGCTGGACTAATTGCAATTTCTGAATGGTCTTCAAAGGCAGCCCCACGTAGAGTGCATTGCAGTAATCTATTCGGGATGTGACCAGAGCATGGACGACCGTAGCCAGATCAGACTTCCCAAGGTACGGGCGCAGCTGGCGCACGAGTCTTAACTGTGCAAAAGCTCCCCCAGCCACCGCTGAGACCTGGGATTCCAGGCTCAGCGATGAATCCAGGATCACTCCCAAGCTGCGAACCTGTGTCTTCAGGGGGAGTGTAACCCCATCCAACACAGGCTGTAACCCTATGCCCTGTTCGGCCTTGCGACTGACCAGGAGGACCTCTGTCTTGTCTGGATTTAGTTTCAATTTGCTAGCCCTTATCCAGTCCGACACAGCGGCCTGGCACCGGTTCAAGGTCTGGACAGCCTCCTTGGTGACAGGTGGGAAGGAGTGACAGATCTGGGCGTCATCTGCGTACAGATAACACCTTACTCCGAAACTCCGAATGATCTCTCCCAGCGGTTTCATGTAGATGTTGAATAACATCGGGGACAAAACTGAACCCTGAAGGACTCCACAGGACAATGGCTGTGGAGCCGAACAGATGTCACCCAATGGCACCTTCTGGGTACGACCTTCCAGGAAGGATTGGAGCCACTGCAGAGCAGTACCCCCGAGCCCCATGTCTGCAAGGCGACCCAGAAGGATACCGTGGTCAACGGTATCGAAAGCCGCTGAGAGGTCCAGCAGAACCAACATGATAGGTTTAGGGACCTAAATGGGGGGCTTCAGGGGGCTTCATGCTATCCCAATTTGACTCGACATGGCACGTAGCCCCCCTCCCACCAGAAGGTCTGGGTTTGGGTTGTGGATTGGGGACTAGAACCTGCATCGTAGCAGGTTACTTTAACCTGTTTCAGCATGGGTTTTAGTTATGTGTAGAAGCATCCTGAGACCCATTATACACTGCCATATAAAATCCAGATTATGGGAGATTTCAATGAGATCGTAAATGCCAACCTAGATAAAAATTATAACAGTGCAAAAAATAAGACGACAGCAAGTAAATTACCAAAATCATTTTTGAATGGATAGGAAACCACAATTTAAAAGATACATGGCGATTCCATAACACAAATAATAAAGATTTCACAAATTTTTCTGGCAGAAGAAAAACATGGACCAGGATTGACATGATCTGGATGTCAAACAAATTAATATTAAACAGTAAGGATGCAAAAATTCACCCAAGATCACTTTCGGATCATGCTCCCATTGAAATCTCCCTCAAATTTGGAACTAAACAATATAGATGGAGACTAAATGATACTTTACTGAAAAATGACGAACAAATACAAAAAAAATCAAACTATTGAAAGAGTATTTCGAGCTGAATGACAAACCAGAGATGGAACTAAATAATTTATGGGACGCCAGCAAAGCAGTCATGCGTGGATATTTTATTTCACAACAAAACTTTATATCAAGAACTAGAAATAGTGAGTTAAATAAATTACAAAAAGATTTAGAAAAACAGAAAAGGAATTGAAAGAAAATCCAAAAATTGGGCAACAGAGACAAAATTACTTACACTAAAAAAAATATTAATTTAATAAATATGGACCAGATTGAAAAAAAATGAAATTTATAAAACAGAAAAACTTTGAAAATGCAAACAAACCTGGGAAATGGCTGACGTACTAATTTAAAAAACAAACACAGAGTAATATAGTGAATAAATTAAAAAGAAGTGATAAAAATTTACAAATGATAAAAACAAAAATATTTTCAGAGATTACTATCAAGAATTATATAAAGCAAGAATACCCAATAAAGAAAATATCTAGAATTATGTGAGTAAATTAAACTTAGAAAAAATTGATGATGCTACTAGGGAAAAATTAAACAAACCTATCACAGAAAAAGAAATCGAATCAGCCATTAACCAATTAAAAACTGGCAAAGCCCCAGGACCGAACGGTCTAACTGAACAATATTACAAAAAAATGAAAAAAATATTACTTCCATATTTAAAGAGAATAATGAACAATATTATGGAGACAGGCAACATCCCAAATACATGGGAAACCTCAAATATTATAATTTTCCCCAAAGAAGGGAAAGATCCAGAGGTCGTAGAAAATTACCATCCAATAGCCCTTTTAAATTTAGATTATAAAATCTTTACTTCCATTCTTGCCGCTAGATTTAAAGAGTTCCTGAACAATTGGATCTGTAAAAATCAAACAGGCTTTCTCCCTCGGAGATACATGAAAGAAAATATAAGGAATATAATAAATATTATAGAATATCTAGATAAAAATATTAGAAACAAAATTGCATTGGCCTTTATCGATGCCGAAAAGGCATTCGACCAGACCAACTTGGACATAATAGATATTCTCCTCAGAGAACTGGATTTGGGATTACATCTAACAACTGCCATTAAAAGCTTATATAAAATTCAGCGGGCACCAGTAATTGTAAATGGCCAAGTTTCAGAAGAAATTAAAATCCAAAGAGGAGTTAGGCAAGGTTGCCCCCTCT
Organism: Anolis apletophallus; assembly: GCA_030556195.1. Lineage (NCBI taxonomy): Eukaryota > Metazoa > Chordata > Lepidosauria > Squamata > Anolidae > Anolis > Anolis apletophallus. Next base: position 70,856,269 of record JARBWK010000006.1, read on the forward strand.
CACCCCTTATTTTCAATTTCGTATTAGAATTACTACTAAAAAACCTAATGAAAAATAGAGAACTAAATGGCCTAAAGATAGCGAAGCAAAATTATAAGATCTACGCCTTTGCCAATGATCTTGTGTGCGTAATAGATGATCCTAGGAAAAATATAACCGAGTGGTTGAAAGAACTAGAACAATTTGGTGAAGTTTCGGGGTTTAGTATTCATAAGAAAAAAATCAAAAATTATAACAAAAAATATAGAAGAAAAGGAGAAAAATCTAATCAAAAGAAAATCAGGAATGGAAATTGTAAAAAAATTAAATATCTAGGTATCAACATCACAGCAAACAATGGCCAACTAGTTAAAAACAATCATAAAAACCTCTGGACAGATTTTTTAAAAAACCTAAATAAATGGAAGAATCATAATCTATCACTCCTGGGGAGAATATCTGTTATTAAAATGAAAATATTCCCAAAAATAAACTTCCTTCTACAGATGCTCCCGATCCTTAAAAAATGATTTAATTTTGAGAAGGTGGCAATCAGATCTGGCAAATTTTATATGGCAAGGCAAGAAAGCTAGAATCAAACAGAGATGCCTACAAGAAAGAACTGAGAGAGGATGATTTGGAGTGCCAAACTTAATAAAATACTATGAAGCTAACTGTATTACAGGGATAAAGGAATGGGTGAATATCAATGATAAAGACATGCTAAATTTGGAAGGCTATAACAATAAATTCGGATGGCATGGTTACTTAATATACAACAAAATTAACCAAGATAACGGATTTAAAAACCATATTATAAGATCGGCACTGTTTAAAATGTGGACCAAGTTCAAGAAGATGTTGTATAGAGGGCTCCCATTGTGGACGTCCCCAGTGGAAGCCTTTAGGATAAAAAAAATATAGAAGAAGGTGATTGGCCAAGATACCAGGATTTTTTTTATAAAAGATGGAACGGATATAATATTAAAAAAAACAAGACCAGCTGACAAATTGGGACCTTAACTTGTTCCAATATGGTCAATTAAATAAAAGATTTAAAGAAGATAGACTGATTGGGTGGGAATGGTCACCAACCAAAGCGGAAAAAATATGGCTCCACTCGGAGAAAAAAACTGTGAGCCTCATATACAAATTCTTATTAGATAATAAACAGGAAGAAAATCCGATGAAAGAGTATATGGATAGATGGACCTCAAATTTTGGCTATAGTATTGCCCTAGAAGAGTGGGAAAAGATATGGAAAAGGAAACAGAAATATACCTATGCTTATTGCCTCAAAGAAAACATCTACAAAATGCTCTATAGATGGTACTTAACCCCAAGTCAATTAGCTAGGATCTATAAAAATAAGAACGAAAATTGTTGGAAGTGTAACCAGGAAAAAGGCAGTTTTTACCATGCCTGGTGGACATGTAAAGTTATAACAAAATATTGGAACATGGTCCACAATGTTATCCAGGAAATTTTTCACTGTAAGCTCATAAAAAACCAGAACTGTACCCTTTAAACATTTCAGGTCACGAAGATGACAAAGAAACTGAAAAGCTTCTAACTTTTCTTATAATTTCGACAAGACTCACACTTGGTTGATACTGGAAACAATCCGAGATACCAGATACTGACGAATGGCTAACTAAGACTCTCAAGCTGGCCGAAATGGACAAACTCACCTACCTACTCCGTGAAAAATCAAACACAAGATTTAACGCAGCATGGCTCCCTTTTATAAACTATATGAAAGCCAAGAAGAAGGTTGTTATGAAAGGTTTCACTATTTAGATGAAACAATATGTTAATTTCTACTAATAGAAATATAGCCCTCTGTAAGATATATAAGAATGGGAAAAAGAAGATGTGAAGTCAACACTCTTTTACCCTTTTTGTTATGTAAAGTTGATGTTGTGTTGTTAGGTGTGCTGTCTCTCTTTATACCTCCCCCCCATCCCTATTGACCCTTCTCCCCAACCCAAACCCTCTCCCCACCTTTTTTTATCTTTTTAGGATGTTTTGTATTGTGTTATTTTCCAATAAAGCTTTTTTAAAAAAACTTTTAAACAAAAAAAACAACAACCAGATTATCTGCTTTGAACGGAATGATATAGCAGTGAGGACTCATAATCAAGTTGAAAGCAGGTAATGTGGATTTTATATGGCAATGTAGAAAGAGCCTGAGATTTAATTTACAAATTTCTTGAGTACTCTTGGATGTAATTCCTTTGTACCTGGTTGTCCTGAGATACTTTCATCCACTATTATAAGGGTAATTTTAACATAAAAGGTGACAGTTTTGCTTTATTTGACCCTCCAAGTGTGTTTTGGGTGTGCCAGCTTTGGGGAAAAATTAGTTTATTCTGTTGGGTTGCAATTCTGTGAGCTCTTATCAGGAGCAAATTATAGTGATAACAATGGGTTTTCTTCTAAATAAGCAAATATAATACCACATTTTAATCTGCTCTAATTGTAACTAGAAGCACTTTAAGTGTTGGTCTTCCCTTGAAACTGGAATGAAGCATGAGCATAATTAATTCTCTCTGCCCTGAAAGCTCATGACCTTAATAATGATTAAATAATTTTAGTATAAAAGGGATTAGTACCTTGGAGAGGATTTAGGGCTAGCTTGAGCAAATAGCCATTGATTTTCATCAGGATTTTCACATTCATTGTGAGATTTCACCATAGGTCAATACAGATGTCTTGTTGCTTTTGAATCATGCTGTTTGAATATATCTCATCTCTTTTTCTAATGACATCAGATTCAAACCTTGTATTGAATGGGGAATAATGCTCCTGTCTCTGCATAAGTTCTTGTTGACATCTACAAACAGTATTTCACTGGCGTGTTAGATTGAAGCAAATGTGTTATGTGACAAGCAGCGGTAGACCTCTTAAAATAACTACGTATTTTGAGGGATAATGTTACAGGTATTTCACAAATGATGTTAGTTATATTGACTCTCCTATTTCATTTCTCATTTTGTAGTATTGTATCTATTCAGTCTTTATAGATTTATTGTATAGGATTTTGGACTTTTTAAAGCATTCATAACATAAGAGTTGATGAGAAAACGTGATGAGAAAAGGGGTGTATGTCATGCCTATTTGGGTTCTGAAGCAAATTTTAGAACAACTGGCATGATATAAGTTGATAGCAGCAAAGTAGAGCCAATAAAGAAAGCTTGCATTTGAGTCAGACAATGAGATATTGACCAACTCCCTCCAGTGTCTTTCTTCTTCTGTGGTTTTCGGTTTTGACATTCCTCTCAGATAGAATTCTTTTATCATGTTCTCACAACAACTAAGTGAAGCTCACAGGAACATCTGTTCATCACTCTGATTGTTTATGGTGACCCATGCATTTGAAATTTAAATGAGGAAACATTTTGTGACAATGTTCTTTTTTTAAAGGGAAAAGCTTTGTACTTCAAATGACCAAAAATATTGACATAGAGTGTTGCATAATTATATATATATTTAAAACAGAAAATCTTTTTTTAAAGGATAAAGATTTGAACTTAATCAATCTATTATATAAAGGAAGAGTCGTCATGTGAAGACTACCTCAAACAGAGAAACCTTACAACGCAGAAACACAAAACTTGCCAAGAGAAATAGGCCTCAAGCAAGGTACGTTTGTAGCAAAGAAACTTCCCCCCCAAAACCTAAAAGGCCCCCAAAACCACGAGTAAAAATAAAACTACATTTCCCAGCATCCTCTGCGGCAGCCAGCGAAACCCATTGGCCAACATCAGTTACCATAGTAATGGTGGGCAAAGCCACTTAGAATGCTGAGAGATTTCAGTTGAGGGTTAAACTGCCACGGTCAAGATCTAGGAGGGAGACAAATAGGGTGCCAGGGACACAGGCACCACTGACAAACACATACCCCCAGAATAACACAAAAGTAATACCTACACACAACACAATACGCACATAACACAACCTTGCGTCTACTGCTCAACCCATTTGTATGCCATTCCTTCCTTCCACACAGGCATAAGCTGACCCAAAAGACAAGCCATGCCTCCTAAAAAGAATAGCATCGGACGACACACTCGCAACGCTACATACATCACACAAAAAAGGGCAGAACAAATGCCAGAACAGAAAGACACTGCACTACACTAGCTTTTGCCATCACCATAAACAAGGCTCAAGGACAAACACTACAAATCTGTGGCACAGACCTTGACACAGAATGCTTCTCCCATGGACAACTCTACATAGCGTGCTCCAGAGTTGGGAAACCACAGAACCTCTACATCAACACAGCAGACGGAAGGACAAAAAACATTGTATATCCACAACCTCTGCAGAACGCCAGGAACACCACACACCGACAACTCCATAGGACTTCAAAATCCCACCCACCAGAACAACCCACAACGACACAGCCATGACCCCACAAAGAACATAAGTAACATCAATTCCAACCCTTACATACTCAGACTTTCTCGCATCTCCTAAATAGGGCACAGCAACGTGTGCCGGGTACAGCTAGTTTTTTTATAAGCTGGTGAAATGGGCCACGGATTCAAAGGTCTTTGATGTACATTGCAAACCTAGTTCTGTGTGTGCCTCATATCTGCTGTATGTATAATTTATTGATATTAGTGCTTTTGTCAATTGTTATTAAGATTATAAGTAAAATTCCAAAGGACCAAAACAACATTCCATCTAGTTTAAGAACTAGTCAATTCATGTGACACTTTTACGCTCTTGTAATTCAAATTAAATTATATACTACCACTGAACATGGTTTTATTTTCCATATATTTAATTTAATATTTAATTAGATGGTGATAACTGCAATACAATATATGTGAGGTATGTGTACTTCTCTTTTTTGCTTATTTTCCTCACTTTGTTCATAATTTTATTTGATGTCAATCATTCTCCTGTATACTGCATATTTAACACTAAATTTAAATATATATGATTGCATGGAAGTTTAACTGTTAATTTCCTTACTAGCACTAAGCCAAGAGAAAGAGTCAATCTACACTGAAGAATTAATGTAGTTTGACACCAATTTAATTGCATGGCTCAGTGCTATTGAAGCGAGGGATGTATAGTTTGGTAGACATCAGCATACTTTGGCAGAGAAGGTTAAAGACCTTGTAAAAGTACAACTTCCATGATTCCATAGCATAAATCATGACAGTTAAAGTGGTGCAAAGTGTCTCAATTCTACAATGTAGATGCACCAAAAGTTTCCAGTTAGCCATTTAAAAGAAGATTGAATTTGGTAAAGCTCTAACATGTAATAATAGTTTCTAATATCACAGAATTGGGCAGGAATTTGGAGACTATTTAATCCAGAAATTATGCATCTATACAAAGGGTAGACAATGTGTGATCATTCAGGTAATGTTTGTCTGTTATTCCCTTGATCAATCTAGTCAATACTGGGGAATGCTTGGAGCTGGAGTTCAACAACATCAGAAGAGCAGCATTTTCCTTTCCCTTTGTTGCTGTTTCATCTTCTCCAAAATATTACCAGCAGAGAACCTACTGTATTCAGAATCAATCAATTTCACTGTCAAATGCAGGAACCCTTCCTTTTCAGTGAAGATTGAATCCAGTTGGTTGTAACCCAGTCATGGAATGTCTTCAACATTAGATTCTTTTAGGCACATGTCAACACATGGCTTTTTAATTTTGTTTAAATATACCTGTGCATGGTCTTTAAGGAAGGTCCATGCCATTTATCATCAAATATCTAAAAGTCTATTATGGAACAGGTAGAACGGATTGTTCTGTGTTGTTCCTGAAAATGGGATAATGTACTAATGCAGGGCTGTCCAACTTCTACGGGCCCAAGGGCCGGAATTCCGGTCACTGATCACCTGGGGGGCTGAAGGGTCTGCCTCCGCCCCCGGCTCTGCCCCTTCCCCTGGCTCCGCCCCCACCCCTGGCTCCGCCCCCTCCCCAGCTCCAATTTACTTACAATTGACCTTGAGTTGTGGAGTTGTAGTTCACCTCCATCCAGAGAGCACTGTGGACTCAAATAATGATGGATCTGGACCAAACTTGGCATGAATACTCAATATACCCAAATGGGAACACTGGTGGATTTGGGGGAATGTTTCCTAATACCTTTGAGTTACTTAAGTCCACACTCAAATTGGGACACACCAAAAAAAAACCAAACACCTCAATGCCGTCGCAGGGCTTGATGGGGCCTCCTTTCCCAGAGGCGGGTGGAGGAGGCCCAAAGAGCTCCCTCCCTCCCTGAAGGGAAAACAAGCTGCGGGGGCAGGCGCAAAGGAAGCCATATTGCGCCCTGCATGCGGGGGAAGGCAGCACAACAAGGGGAGGGGGCGTGGAGGAGGGGAAGAAAGCGTCGCCAAGGAAACCGCCGCTGAGGGACCCCTCCCCCCCTCACCCAACGTCCCACTGTTTTTAGATTGATTCGAGCCAGGCCCTTCTTTACCCATACTGTGGGAGCCCCAACACAGGTCCGAAGCGCCAATGCCGCCGCCATCCACGAAGAGCCCCGCTGGAGCCGAGGCCAAGCTCAGACGGGGCGGGAAGTGAGGGCCCTCCACAGGAAGAGGACGGAGCCAGGAGGGGCTTTCCCTGCCTCACTCCCCTCCTCCCTCTCTCTGAGGGAATGGGGGTTGGCCTGGAAGCAGCTGCGAGGGGGGAGGAGGCGCGCGCCCAGGCCAGCCGCAAATCCCGCGGGACCCGATATTTTGGCAGCTATCGCGAGACTACGCAGCCACAGACAGGATTTCGACCTCCCTCGAAATCCCGTCTGTGGCTGGTGTAGTCTCGCGATGCTTGCCTAAACCTGGAAGTAGGTATTTTTTTATTTTTTTATTTTTTTATTTGTATTTTATTAAAGCAAGTTAGGGGGCCGGAGGGAAGGGGCTCGGGGGCCGTGTATGGCCCCAGGGCTTCCTGTTGGACAGCCCTGTACTAATGGATGAAAACTGCAAGGAAACAAAATCTATCTATACACTGGACCTGTTATGCCGGATAAACTTCAAGGCACAGGTAAAAACACCATGATTATGTTTTTAATTATTTTGTATAAGAAACTGAAGCAGAATTAGGAGTTATGGAACTCCAAGTACCAATTTAACTTTACCAAAGCTGCTTGTACGCGCGGGTTCTAGGATGAGGGAGAACACACGACAACTGTGAAGTAGGTGAAAATCAAAAAAGAATTTATTCTGGCACCAGCTGGTGGGCTTCTGCCAGCAGAACACAGCTGCAGGTAGGGGCAAAAGACCCCGTCACTTCTCATACAAAGACATTTATACCTCAATGGAGTCATTTCAGTTAAGCCCACCCCTTCTTCATGGATAAAAACAATCATAATTGGCTGGTGATTACTGTTGCTTACATGACATTTCATTAATCCAATAAACACTGCATAAATCATTAGCATCATCTCTCTGTCATACCTAAGATTGAGAACAATAGCCATCTATTAGTTATTTCTTTCACACAGTGCAGTTATCAATGCTGAGTCTCTCTGTTCCCTGAGTTGAAACAGTATTTCCAGGCTCCGTGCCAGCAGCGGAGAAGGTCAGACTCTTTGCCATGCGCAGTGGTGTTTTCATTCACATTAAATTTCCATAGCTCCAACTGTACTGCATCCACCCATCTAGCCTATATTATCTCAAAATGGGCACAGGGTGTATTAAAATGCATTAAATCACCATGTTAGTCTTTCATTGCAAGTGCCTGTCTGATTTCTGGCACCAAAACCCTCTTTTTCAGAGTTGACACGCAAGTAGCATCACTCTCTGACTGTACTTTTTATGCTCGGAAAAGTACCAAACCTGCTTTATTCCAGAATTTCTCTTTCTTGTAGGAAACTCATCACATGGAGTTTCCCTACACACGTCTGGAACACCTATTAAGACCAATCAACCCTCCAGTCCCGTGGGACCCCAGGTCTTTCAGTTCTGACAGTATGCACACCTTTTACTGTCTCCAGGGAACTCTGTACTGCCCTAGCACAACATTTGAGCACAATGGGCAAACAGCACATTAAGACCAACACAGAGCATATCACCACAATGATTATCATCACAAGTGAACGTAACCAATGTAGGTTCGGCAGCCAGCTCAATAATGTATTCCAAAAATCACTTGGAGCCGAATAAGTCTTCTGTATTTTTCTAGCAGCACCCTGAATTTTATTCAAATCCAGCTCTATATCACCACTCTTATTTATGAAATGACAGCAGGAAACATTCAGCCACACACAGAGACCCCCCTCCTTGGACAGGAGATAGTCTAGGGCCACCTTCTGCTGCATGGCCATTCTTGCCAAAGAATCCTTTATACCTCAATGGAGTCATTTCAGTTAAGCCCACCCCTTCTTCATGGATAAAAACAATCATAATTGGCTGGTGATTACTGTTGCTTACATGACATTTCATTAATCCAATAAACACTGCATAAATCATTAGCATCATCTCTCTGTCATACCTAAGATTGAGAACAATAGCCATCTATTAGTTATTTCTTCCACACAGTGCAGTTATCAATGCTGAGTCTCTCTGTTCCCTGAGTTGAAACAATATTTCCAGGCTCCGTGCCAGCAGCGGAGAAGGTCAGACTCTTTGCCATGCGCAGTGGTGTTTTCATTCACATTAAATTTCCATAGCTCCAACTGTACTGCATCCACCCATCTAGCCTATATTATCTCAAAATGGGCACAGGGTGTATTAAAATGCATTAAATCACCATGTTAGTCTTTCATTGCAAGTGCCTGTCTGATTTCTGGCACCAAAACCCTCTTTTTCAGAGTTGACACGCAAGTAGCATCACTCTCTGACTGTACTTTTTATGCTCGGAAAAGTACCAAACCTGCTTTAAAACCTGGATTACACACTAATGCAAATGACAGTCTTTTTTCATTTCCATCGTTGGTAAGGGCCCCTTTTAAACTGTATATCCATTGGGATCCTAGAGTCTTAATTTGGTGAGGCTCCAAAGGTCTTTATCTGAAAATTTCAGTAACTGAAAATACCTAGAATTCCATAAGATGCTGCCATAGCAGTTAGTGGAATTAGTGCTCTAACTGTGTAAAGTGAAAAGACCTCAGGTTAGCACATAGTCAACTCCAGTTTCCAATTCAATACATTTTTAAAGTCAGAAAATGTTCAAAAATAGTCAGTTGGTCTTTAAATCCTCTGAAGAAATGTCAGGAGAAAATGCTTCTACAATATGGCCAAACAGCCCGGAAACCACACACCACTCCAGTGATTCTGGCCGTGAAGGCCTTCAAAGATACAGTGTTGAAATTTGTATTCAACTTCCACTTTGTATGCTGAATAGAGCACACCCCTTTGTTCTTTGTTTCATATAGCAAAAGCTATTGGGCTGCCCTTGACTTTCCTGCTTTCATCTCCCCAAGACCAAGCTCTTAAACCTTAACAATGCAGGTCATGCCATAGGCAGCTTAACTACAATAGCATTGCTAACACAAAATACATACTTAATGTGTGGAATTCAATGGGAAAGTACTCCAGGATGTGGCAACAGCTGCTACCAAGGAGGTTTTTTTAAGGGCTATAATAATTCTGAAGTCTGAGAGGAGATACAGAAGTCCTTGCTTGAGTCTTGCAGTCCTCTTTTCCTACTACTTTCAACTTGGCCAGGCATTACCATCTTTCCTAATCAGACATGTCATGTCTTGATGTGTTCAAAGTACAAGAGCCATTTCACTGGTGGCAAATTAATAAGGCTTGATGGGAATATTTTTGCACAACACTTTTTAGGTTAAAAATGGCCAAATCCGAACAAATGTGGAGTGAATTGCCTCATCCATTTTTAATCCTTTTAAGGTAATTGGAAGCAGATTGAGTTAATGCATGTAGCTTGGGGCTATCAGCATGTCCTCTCTGCTCACTCACTGGATAGAACTGCTATATGGTTTTGTTGGTATTCAGAGGTTTCCCCATATGATATGACCTCAGATAAAAGGCTCTTCTAAAGTGGGAGAAAAGTTTTGAATGTGGTGCGTAGCCAGTTTTGAGCTCCCTGTTTTATTTGGTAGACTATTTGTGATTGGTTTTTTAAAAAAAATCTGGTGTAACTGTTTCATTTTAAAATCATATAAGCTCCACTTAGAATTTGTGTGTGTGGAAAATAGTTAAAATAATAGAAAGGTAAGTCAGAATAACAAACTTTGAGCCACACCCCGTTTCCCCATAGTTTGATGACAAATTTACTGAAGAGAAACACGTAGATGAAGAACTTGGAATAGTTTTGTGACTATTATAATGGAGCTTATAGTGTTATAACATTCACACTACAATAAACCTGCACAGAGAAGTAATGAAAATAGTCCAGGAAGACATATACTTTGGTTTTTATTGCAATGCATTGAAAATATGTGCTTTAAAACAAAAATATTTTGTACAAACATTTTAATGCAAAAATAACTTCCTTTAAACACATTTTTGTCTATTACTTTACCACTACATTTTATTTATTTACTTTAAAATCATTGAACAGAGAGTTATATTTTCCAGTCATTCACTGGAAAATATAATTAATGAATATTAAATTTTCAGTTGACATAACTCAGTTTTTTAACTGGATAAAACACATGAAATGTATTCATCCAATAGATTACTTGACATCACTGAGATATCATACAACCAGGAAAATGTGTCATACCTATCCTAAAACATAAACATACTTAATTTTTGTTTGTCTTTTTACTTCCTTTTAATTTATCCGTCATAACACTTTAAAAAAATTGACACTGTTGTTATTGATCAGTTAGAGATGTTCCACTGTAGGAGTAAATTTACATATTACATGAAAGATTATGGAATGAGGAATGTTACCTAGATCCATTTGAATCTGGGTGCAGACATGGTTAAGGGAGGGAGAAGATGTTGCTCAGTTCGATAGATAGCCTTCATCAGGAACTGGATGGGGCAATGTGTTTCTGTTGGTTTTGTTGCATAACACACTGGCTTTTGATGTCATATTTCTGGGCTACCTCACTGGATGGGATTTGAAGGCATTATTAAGGTATTAATTCACAAGGCAACACAAAGGCTGATGTTCAGTACCTTGGCTATTGACTTCCAACGTTCCATTTTGTCTTTCACAGTGTTTATCATATATGTGTAGCTTCAAAGTAATGTTGAAGTTCTGTGCCAGCATTATGTTGGTGCTACCCAACTCTGCTTCCCCTTTCCACCTAAACCAGAGGAAGTTGTTTTGGTTTTAAAGCTGTGTCGGGTAGCAGTAAAGGATGATGGTAAGCAATCCAGGCAAGGCAGAGGTGCTCCTGGCCAGTTGTAAGGTGGATCAAACAAAAGGTATGGAAGTGGTGCTTAATGGGGTTATGATTCCCCTAAATACGTAATTTGGGATGTTTGGGACATCTAGGTTTCAGTAGTGGTCTGAAGTGCATCTGCACAGTAATTACCATAAATCTGACCTGTTCTGTGAGGTGTTTTTTTATATCCACAATGACACATCCTAAATTGGTCTGCAATTGAGAAGTGTTCAGTCCTGTCATCTGGATCAAAGAGCTACTGAGTAGAGACAGTTGCAAGGAACATTCTCTTGTTATGACCCACTACTGGCTACTACTATTTTTAGTGGGTGTTTTAGATTGCTTTTAATGACATAGATGGCTTGATCACATTTTAATTATAATATTTATATAATTTTTATCTATATTCACTTTAAAAACTTTCAGTGGGCCCAATGGCAGGAGAAATGGCAGGATATAAACTAGATGATCACAAATAATATACAATTGGATTCAATTTTAGACTTCAAATTAAATTCTTCTAGCAGCAGTTACATTTAGAAGGAGAAGCTGAAATAATGTCTTTTTGAAGCTGGAGCATCACTGATGAAGGATCAATGTTGGTCCTGCCATTAGGTAAAATTAGTCAACATCTTCAGGTAGAGTCTATTATGGGGTCATACAACATTGGCAAGATGTGCCCACAGCATACTGTTTGAGAACACTGGGGGGGGGGGGCAGTTTTGTGCATCTAGCTGCCTTTCCTGTAAACTATAAGCTTGCCTTTTGTCCCCAGGTGTAATGCAGAATGTTACCTGACATTATTGTGGAAAAAAGAATTAACTGCCAATCCAGTTAGTTTCTGTACATTGAATATGTATAGGGGTAACATCTTGTTCTTTCTTTCAAGCAGCAACATATCTTGGAGGACACAAAGTAGCCATAGATCTGGCATAGAATAAATGGCAGTAGAACCAATAGTGTGACGGAAAGAAGGGGAAGAATGAGTACATAATATATTGACACCAGACTTGCAGTCTGCATTGTCTAGGACTTGTGGCTGCTGTAAAAAGTTATGTCCAATTTTAAGTACTATTTTCAGAAAAATAGAATAGAGTGTGCTATATTTCTTGCTTGGGAGGGGGAAATGGCAATAATGTAGGGCCACACAGAGGACAACCTTTTGCTGCATCAGCTTTTGGTGTAATGATTATGAACCCTGAAATAAAATGTATCACTTGACTTTTAAATATTTTGTTGCCTCTCATGAATTCATGGATTCTGGAGGAGAGTATATAGTGATTTAAAATATACTGAAAAAACAAAACTAGAAAAATTATTTAACATGAAAATGGCTTTGTACCAAGTCAGATTTTTGTCACTCTACCATAACGTTGTCCATTTTGTCCTACAAATGAATGAGCAGTTGCTGCTTTGAAGGCAGAAGTGAGCAGTTAGCAGCCAAAATGAAAATTGGATTTTGAAAGATTTTAGATTTCTGGATAAGGGAGCCCTAACCTGAATTTATACCTTTAGACCTACATTTAAAATGCACTATACTTATTTTCTTGTGTAGCCCAACTCCCCATTTGCTTCATGGATTTTAAATTGGGTATTGTGTATATTTTAATGTTCATCTCACTCTGAAACTTTCTCACCTAAGTGGCTTGCAACTATTTACAAAAAATTGAATAAATAATATAATATAGCACATCTTTATTTGTGTTTCATGCTGTTTCTGCTGGCAGCTCATTACTTTTTTCACATGCATTTGTGTATTTCCAATTTCATGGTGTTCATTTTCTCATTGTGTCTCATCACAAAAGCAAACCTGCACAGCGTATTCTATATTCTCCACAGTTATTATATTACTATCAGTCATAATATCAAAAACACTACATGTATGTTACAATACATGTGTGTGATTAATCTTTCTAGTAGACTTAAAATCAAAATTAGAAATTGAAAATAGTAGAATGTTCATATTGTCTATTCTAAGATCTTGTTTCATAATGTTGCTAGCACCTGACTAGAAACAAAAGCATTAAAATCATTTTAATAGAAAAGTTTATGTATAAGGGTGGAAGGAATCTCACATAACTAATGCTATAGTTTTTAAGCCCTCTAGTTTGACTTATTTAGGATTAATTTGACCGTTGTTATTCTTTAATATGAACATTAGCAGTCAACTGTGAGTAGCATTGGGACTGTATACTTCAAGACATTGACAGTGCATAATAAAAAGAGGTACACTGCTCACTTCAGCTTCCTTAATCTTGGAATACAAGATTGGCCCAATGAGAGAAAACCCATTTATTCCAGAGCGCTTGTTAATCTTGCTAGAAATGTTCAAGAAGAAGCAGGTCTCCATTGTGGAATGGTGCATTTTCTAAGAGCACTTAAAAGTAGCTATCTTAGTACTTTCAAGTGTGCTTAGAAAGTGCACCATTCCACAATAGAGTTATACAGGGAGAGAATTCCTTAATTGAGGTACGGTAGAGTCTCGCTTATCCAATCTTCGCTCATCCAACATTCCATATTATCCAACACCCCTAACCCCCCCCCTCCCCAAAAGCATGCACAAATTAAGGAAAAGCCTTTAATTAAAGCATTAAAGCTCCACTGCTTGCAGGATCTTTCACATGTGGATCCTTCATAGTCACTTATGGGCCCGCTTGTTTGGGAGCGTGCTCCGGTGGTGGGATGCCGTGGCACAGAGAATGCTGAGAATTACAGCCCTGCTCTACAGCCAGAAATGCCTACCCTTAAGAAAAGTGGATCCCTCCCTACTCATTGGGATGTGGGATTGAGAGCTCCTTCTTTATGACAGAAAAGCCCCCTCCCATCTGGCCCTGACCCCCCCCCCTCCAAGTTATAGAAGGGTTTGTCCTCTGAGAAGGAGCTGCTGTCTACATGGGCACCTGTTGGACCCGTTGCCCCCGACCCCTGCATTGCGGTGCCTCACTGCCACGAGCATGTTCCCAAACAAATGAGTCCATAAGTGATTGTGGATGATCCACATGATCTTTCACAGTAAGGACAGATTTGCAGATGAAAGGCTGTAATTACAAATGTTTGCTTTATATTTAGTAGGCTTTAATAGGCTTTCCCTTAATCTCTCCGTATTATCCAACATTTTTGCTTATCCAATGTTTTGCTGGCCCGTTTATGTCGGGTAAGCAAGACTCTACTATATGACTAGAAAAACGGCAGATGTGATAGCCAGACACTTGCAAGGAGTTCAATGAATGGTGAGGAGGAGGTGTAGTGATGTGGAGGATGAGATGACATCCTCATAGGACCAATGCTGTCCAGCCCAATTTGGACACCAGCTCAGGATTCATCATATACTTGCTGAATCAAGGGTTGCTTTAGGGCAGATTTACACAGGAGCAACCTGCCTGATGTAATTGTAGCCCTAGTCTCCTTTGTGCTAAATGTGTTTTTTAAAGCAGTGCTTGAGATTAAAATCTTCAGAGTTCTGTATTAACCATATTGTGGATAAAGATCTTTTTGAGGCTTCTTTTTCCACTTCAATATAATTTTCATACCCTTTTTAAAGGGAACATTGCCCACCAAATGATAAAACACATGAAAAGAACCAAACTAGCAATCTATTAATGAGGCACATAGTAAGTGTTGAAACAACAAAAATGTAAAGTGCTTCTCTATGGCAAATTTCCTAGCTCTAAAGGAAAATGTAATTTCAATAAACGTTAGTAATATCTGGAATAAATCCAGATTGGGCAGAACTGCTACAGTCATAAAAAAAGGTACAGCCAAAAAGAAAATCTATTAGATGCATCAACAGCACTTCAGCAGAGATAAATTAGCCTCCTCATCCATGTCTTCCATCTAATTTTCTGCTGGAAGCAAATTGCATTTCATTTCAGATTAGGCTATTTTTAGCTTTATTCAGCCATCCTACATTAACATATGGATATGAAAATATGTAAGTAGAGAGAGATATATTTTATTTAATCAATGCTATAGTATTAAGTTGAAATTTTCATTAATTCAGCATGCTAATTTTCAAGGTATATTTCTATATATGCCTTTAAATACTTTGGACTATTTATATGTAACCAGCCACCATAGTTAGCCAAACAGTTCCATCACTGACAATATTTTATGATGTAATAAGTTATTTCGGAACACCAATGCTGCAAAAGCATAGAACAAATAACTCACTAATAGCTAATCCTATCAATTTGCCAAACCAATGCACGACTGCTTAGAGTAGGATAAGCCAACAAAATCTGCCAAAAAGTGACATTGAAATGATATTTCTGCAAAGTTACAGTGGCATAACAAATGGGTGCACTGTTCTAAAGTTTAACGTTATTAAGTGACAATTTAGTGTTCAGTCTCTGACATTGTTATTTATATAACTATCAGTGTTCTTCATGATCATTATAATCCAAACTGTCATTCATACAGTTATGTATATCATTCTGAGCTACAAATGCATTTTTCTCTATATAGGAAAAGTATTTATGTCCATCTCCAAGCAAACAGTTTGATAGTGATCTGAAGAAGTGCAGGAGTAAATCTCCTCACATAAAATTACTCGTTAATCATGTTTTCAGCCATGTCCTCCTACCCTGTGCCACACTAAAATGACTTGTCAAAACTAGCCAGAATTCAAAATGTGATTTGGAAGCACCAATGTGTACTCATACAGACTAGAAACACTACTGAGCATAGCTATTGAGACTTATTTTATTTTATCCTTTTTTGTTCGTTTGGGCCAAAAAAACCCATTAAGTTCACCCTTTAGAAAACACACACTGTGATTACAATTGAACACACACTTTCAGATATATAGGTTAAAGGTAAAGATTTTCCTCTGACATTAAGTCCAGTCATGTCTGACTTTGGGGGTTGGCGCTCTTCTCCATTTCTAAGCCGAAGAGCCAGCGTTGTCCACAGACACCTCCATGGTCATATGGCCGGCATGACTCCATGAAGCGCTGATACCTTCCCACCAGAGTGGTATCTATTGATCTACTCACATTTGCATGTTTTCAAACTGCTAGTTTGGCAGAAGCTGGGGCTAACAGTGGGAGTTCATGCCGCTCCCTGGATTAGAGCCTGCAAACTTTCGGTCAGGAAGTTCAGTAACTCAGCAGTTTAACCCACTGTGCCACCAGGGTTAAATGTATATATTCACTTAAAATGCATTCAGAAAGACATGTTTCTGGCTGAATATGCATTTTTAAACACATCCTGGTGTTTTTTATGATAAATTTTGATGGACGTATTTTATTGCAGAATATGCATTTGTAAACATATCCTAATATCATTTTAAAGCTAAAACTGTGGTGCAGAATTTGGATAAATGTGAAATCTGATGGATCAGGTTTTTGATAAATTATTAATATTATATGTATATACAATATACTAGATTACATTACATTATATTGCATTGTTATAAGCATAGCAATATTACATGCAATATGAAATATTTAATTATAATATCATATTAATATCATATTGTATTACATTATAATATTATAAATATTATATGTATATACAATATATTACATTATATTATATTATAATATATGATTAGCCTAGCACAGGGGAGACAAGATGGAGCTGCCTTCTCTACTGGGCCCCCCTCTCTTCACTCTGCCCGATGTCTGTGCTCTACCAGAAAGCTCCCTTGCACAGGCTCGAAGGACACAGCCAACCTCCGAATCATCAACACACTTGTGGAACTCATTGCCTCTGTATATGAGACCTATGGACGACTTGCGCTCCTTCACCCAGGTTCTCAAGCCCTGGCTGTTCAGTAGAGCATTTGATGTGTAATTTTAACTTTTATATTCATGATCCTCTATGTTTTATCTTGCTTTTATTGCTTCTGTGTAAATCGCCTAGAGCATCCCGATGGAGGGCGATCAATAAGAAATAAAGTGATGATGATGATCTTCTTATTAACAGAAGGTGACCATGGCATTCAGATCAGATTCCCTGAACAGCTCACCCATAAGCAGTTGAGAACTGGGGGTGCTTTAACTGTGATTTTCCTACAAGGCAGAATCAAGTTGAACTGGGTTGCTTCTTCTAATATCATTATTATTCTTGCAAAGGTCATGGCCATCTGTTGAGGGTGCTTTGATTGCTTTTTCTGCATGATAGAAGGGGGTTGCACTGGATGGTCACTGGGGTCTTTCACTAAAAAACTGTTAAGTTTATGTTGGTTAAAATAGTTTGTCATTTAAAATATTGCATTGTTCTTTCTTTTTGAATTACAAACAAAATATGTGTACTGTGCATAGGAATTTGTTCATTTTTTTTCCAATTAGCTCACATAAACACTCTCCATCCATCTGCCACTGGCCTGGCCCATCTGCCAAATTTAAAAATGCAATGTGACCTTTGTGCCCAAATGTTTCTTGGGGCTCCACAAGAAATGTTTCCTTCAAAAAGGGCTCAGCTGCTTTAAAGGTTTGGGAACTCCTTCTCTAAAATATGTTGTTATAGTTAACGTATTTGCATTCATTTTATGATGTTAAATTGTAGTAGTTTACTTTCTTCCATTTCAAAGTTTGTGAAGTCCGCAGTATGGTTGGCTCTCTGGAGTATGAATGAAAGAAAGCAAAGGGAAAACAAACAAGAGACTGTGATTTATTGGGTCTTGTCTATTATGAAAACCAGGGGAAGGAGACTGAAGTTTGTACAAAGGCTGGATAAGAGAGATTGTTAGAATGAACAGGCTGTGGCTTTTAAAATGCAAATGTGGAAGAGATTGGAAATGCCTTGGGATATTTTCTTATCCCATGTGCTGGCATTAAAGTGCAAACCAGCTGGAAACTTGCTTGAGAGACGCAAATGGCATTTAGAGCATGCAGGGCTTATAGCCAGGAGCAGGGGGAGCAAGATATGGGGAGAACTCCACCAGGTCCTCATCTTGGATGGAATGGACCTAGCAGTTAGTTACATTTACTCTGAATGTTTTTGCTTTTTAAAAAGAGCCATTTCAGAAACAGCTTTTGATATTTGGCAAGTCTTCTTAATTCCCTGAAAAAGATGCTTGGCATCAAGTCTGTCTGGAAGCCCTTCCCACTTAATCCCTCATGTCTGGGAGCTCTCTGTAATTATTTAGTGGCAAAGAAAATGCACTTTGCACCTACTCAAGGACACTTTATTTTGTCTTTCTTCTTATGTTCCTGGGAGGCTTTTTGAAATCTGGAAACAGTTGCTAGAACAAAACCTTCCTTGGCAGAAATTACATATTTTTTATTTTTGATAGGTTCCAATGAAATTAGTCTGAAAGAATGGTGGTTTATTCACCATGGTATACAAAGCACATGCACCCTAACTACATACCTCAGGTAAGGTGGTTGAGTTACATCAAAGACCACTTTGGTCTTTAATACATGTATGTGGATGCATTCCAGGAGAGTTTGTTTACAAGTCTTCACTGTTTAATATATTACAGTCAAAGCCACAGGTTCCAAATTTATATCACCATCATTATAATAGGCTATCACTTGTGGCTGAGTATGATTGTCTTCCAAGAGCAGAGTTTTGGCGGTAGATCCATAAGTGACTGTGGAGACCTATTCTGGATCTGCATGGTCTTTCACAACAAAGACATAGATTTCAAAATGGAAGGCAGTCACAACAAGGTTTTGCTTGACATGCCTTCTTCTTAGCATATTTCTCCCTTTAACTCTGTATTCCTGCCTCTTAAAATGCATAGCACTGTTGAGAAAGCTTGAGAACACTTGAGAGTCAGGGTTTTCCAATACTTGGTGTTTATTCCACATTTTTAAAGGTTGGCGTTAGGCCCATCTTTACATTTCTTTTGCTGTCCACCAACATTTATTTTTCTGATTTTGTGCTGAGAGTAAAGGATGTGGTTTGGGAGACAGTGATCGGGCATTCGGACAATGTGGCCAGTCTTGTTGATGGTGAAGGAGGATCAACACTTCAATGCTTGTGGTGTTTCCTTCTTCCAGCATTCTGAAATTTGTCAGACTGTCTTCCCAAGAGATTTGCAGTTTTTTAAAAATGCAATGATGATGGAATCATTCTAGAAGTCGAGAGTAACATTTGTAGATGGCTCATGTTTTGCAGATGTAATATAGAGATGGAATGACAATAGCTTTGTAAACAAGTATGTTGGTATCCATATGAATGTCCCAATCCTTAAACGCATTCTGCTTTATTTGAAAAAATGCTGGACTTGCTGAGATCAGACAGTGTTGTATTTTGGTGTCAATGTCAACTTTTGTGGAAAAGTGACTGTCTAGGTAGTGGAAATGGTCAACATTATCTAGTGTTACACTATTAGGCTTTGTTTCTGGCATTGTAGAGGAATTGGCTGGTGCACTTTGGTTTTCCTGACGTTTATTGAGAAGCTAAGCTTTTCATATGCTTATCATAAGTGTTTAGAGTGCTTCGTAGGACTTCCTCTGAATGAGCACAGACTACATTATCATCAGAATATTGGAGTTCTATATCAGAAGTTGTTGTGACTTTACTTTTGGCTTTCAGCTTGCTGATATTAAAGAGCTTGCCATCTGTACAATACATAATTTCCACAAAATGAAAAACTTCCCATCAAGACAGTGTAGAATCATAGATATGAAGATGAAAAATAAAGTTGGAACACATCTCTGTTTGATACCTGATCTCAGCTTAAATGCGTTACTTTGGGAGCTGTTGCTGTCCACGACTGTTGCAGTCATGTTATCATGGAGAAATCACAGAATGTTCACTAATTTACCAGGCATCCAATTTTCAGGAGGGTGGCCCAAAGAGCATTATGATCCACTGTATCAAAGACCTTTGAAAGATCAATAAATGCCATAGAGATATTGATTTTGTTCCCTGCATTTTTCTTGCATCTTTCTTACAATTAAAATCATATCCACAGCTCATCTGGAGGGGTAGAAGCCGTTCTGGGACACAGGGAGGATGTCTTTTGAAATAGGCAGAATGTGGTTTGTGAGAATTCTTGTGAGGATTATCCCAGTGGAGGTTAAAAGGGAGATACCTTGATAGTTTCAGAAGTCTGTTCTTTCTCCCTTTTTGTAAAGGATGGTGATGGTGGCATCCTTGAAGTCTGCTGGAAAAGTGTAGATGACAATCGACACTTTTTCAATGACCTTGTAGAGTTGAGGCAGCTCAGGTTCAGCCTCTTAAAAATTCAGTAGGGATCCCATCAGGTCCACTGGTTTTCTTATTTCTTAATTCATATAAGGAGTCATGAAGTGGGAAAAATGCAATCCTAGATGTTCTTAGGCTGTTAACTCTCGTGACTCCTGGCCAGCACAGTTGATGGTAACAAATGCTGAGCATTGTAGACTTACAACTTTGGGAGCACTGCCTTTTCTTCATCTTAAATCTAGGAAGGGATATTTCAGATTCGGATCATGTGTGAAGCTTCATTTATACAGTCTCAATGCCAGTATAAATTGTTAACAAGTTTATGCCAAGTTATTAAAGTTTATGCTAAGTTATTAAAGATCTATTGAAGTGCCAACTAAAGTTAGATGAAATGAAATTCAGTTAAGTAAATATTAATAATGTGAAAGTTAGAGAAATGTTTTCCTGCAATTTTGTACTATTGATGTGTAGAGGGAAGATGTTTCTGATGCTAAGGGAAGAGTGAAGGTAGAACTTCCTGTCCATAAATGCATGGTTATTTAGACAATGTTAAGGTGAATATTTTAACCACATAGTCATACACCTTTAGCCATCCATTGTGTAATAATTTCAGTGTTAGAGTAGAACTGTTGTATATAAGAGCTTGGGTCCCTGCTCAGTCATGGAAACCTATGGCTTGACCTTAGGCAAGTCATGCTCTTCAGACTTAGAGAGAGAGAACCGCATTGTCTACCCAAAATAATTCTTGCCAAAAAGAATTATGGTAGGGCTACTGTAAGGTGGAGTTGACTTTAAAGTATGGAGTCAATTTGAAGTTATATACAGTGAAAAAGATAAAAGATTGGGATTTGTATTATATCTGGACCATATCTGGACATTTAGAGCATCTTGAAAAGTTTCTGCCTCTTTCAGTTGCCTATACTTGTGTCTTGCATGTCACAAGCACTTTAGGGTAATCTCCAACAGAGTGGAAGGAATTTGATCAGTTTTGGGTGCATAGTTATGGCTCATGAGATTCTGGTTATTTAACTTAAGGCCTGGTCTATTTACAAGTGACAACAAAAATGTATGTTGTCAGGAATGTACATAAATACATATTTATTATTCAGTTGATTTAAATCCTGCCTTTCTCTCAAAACAGGGACATGCAGTAAAAATAAAAAGTTCCATTTAAAAATATTCACTTACTTTAAAAAAGATGAACCAACAAAGTAACATCAAAGAGATTGGTAGCACTGTTCCATAAATTTCTGATCAGAAGCAGGCTGTATTGAGTTCGATGGGTCTTACTGCTATCTTAGTATGTACAGCATTCGTTTGAGAGTAGCATTTTGTTAAGACAAAGCAGTCCTTCAGTATGCATTGTGATTGAAGCTCATGGCAGCCTTTCTTCACTCAAAAGGAAGGGATATGCTGTGGTATCTATGACTATGTTCTAAAAGCCAATGAAAAGTTCTCCTGCCATTTCACTGTCAACTACTTTCTGTGTATATTTGCCTAACATTTGTCTGCCAACATATGGCAACCCTGTTAAAAATGAGAGATCAGAAAATTCTGATGAGCCCATTAAACTGCCATGAACTGACAACTCCAGAGATAAGGCACCCTCTGTCATTGCTATTTCCCACTCCTAGACTCACTGAGCTGGAAGGGATTTAAATAATCTAGTCCAACCCCTGCTGATGTAGAAAATCCATTGTAACAGCATTTCTAGTAGGTGGCCAGCCAGTCTCTGTTTAAGAACCACAAATAAAGAGAAACTGCCCCTGACATCAGCCCCCAGCTCATGTTGCCAGGAAGTTTTTCAAACTCTTTAGCTTGAATCCTGCCTGCCTGCCTGCCTGCCTGCCTGCCTGCCTGCCTGCCTGCCTGCCTGCCTGCCTTCCTTTGTAATTTGAATTTGTTAATTCATGTTTTATTCTCTGGAACACCAAAAAAGGAACAAACCTCTATTTCCTTCATTAACTAAATGACAACCTTTCACAGATTTTAAGATGGCTGGCTACTCTCTTAACAGTGTCTCTCTTAACTGTATTCTGTTCAAGCGATGAAAGTTTCAAGGGAAAGCCACCATTCTGCCCTATCTGGTAGGTTGCCAGGGATGGTTTTCTCAATGGGAACTCCCAAAACAGAATCTAAGCTGACCCTATTCTCGTTGTACTTTCTTTAGCAAGCAAAGACCTTTGTCTTCCAACCCCCCGAAATAACGAGACAGACACAAATATATATGGTTTCAAATTTGGGCAACTTTTATTTAAATAGTTACCTATTTAACTTGTAACTCAACTAACTTTTTGGTGTCAGTTCAACTTGGTGTGCGTAAGCTGAGGTAGCGTCACCTAACGTCTACCCCTCAGCTATTCAGGCGTACTGCCTGGGTCCCCTGTAGATTTCAACCCGGGCAACCCGGAAGGGAAACATCAGGAGAAATCTCTCTCAACTTTTGAGACTAGACTCTCCCCGCTCCTGGGACATTCCTCATCACCTCACCCCTAAAATTAACCATCTAGGTGAGTGTTTGCATAATGCCCCACACCCTTAAGGGGTGCCTTAAGTGTCTACAAACCTTTGAATAACTCAACTATTTACGCTTAGCTAGTTTACTAGCCGACCATTCCATCTAAGCCCCTAATAGACAGTATAGGATAGGCAAAACCCAGTGGGCGAATTCTATCCGACCCCAAATGTTAAACCATTTGAGCGATCATTATTATACTATCCATGGGCGGGAGTGGTGGGCGATGTCTTGATGCAGACTGAGGGGAAAAGGGGCTGGCACCACTATGCCAGCCCCTCCTCCCTTCCAGCAGATTCTGCAAAATTAACCAATCTCTTCTTCGAGGGGAGGAGACAAAATTGCTCCACCAGCCAACAAGTTGGATGGTGAAGTGTATTGTCTTCCAACCCCCCGAAATAACGAGACAGACACAAATATATATGGTTTCAAATTTGGGCAACTTTTATTTAAATAGTTACCTATTTAACTTGTAACTCAACTAACTTTTTGGTGTCAGTTCAACTTGGTGTGTGTAAGCTGAGGTAGCGTCACCTAACGTCTACCCCTCAGCTATTCAGGCGTACTGCCTGGGTCCCCTGTAGATTTCAACCCGGGCAACCCGGAAGGGAAACATCAGGAGAAATCTCTCTCAACTTTTGAGACTAGACTCTCCCCGCTCCTGGGACATTCCTCATCACCTCACCCCTAAAATTAACCGTCTAGGTGAGTGTTTGCATAATGCCCCACACCCTTAAGGGGTGCCTTAAGTGTCTACAAACCTTTGAATAACTCAACTATTTACGCCACGGATTGGGAGCAAATGTCCTATTTAGCTCCCATCCCCCACCAAGCCATCCACTATAAACCGAACACCTATCATCATTATGCAGAAACAAAAATTGCCCATAGCAGACAGATTGATTCCATCCGATCTGCAAAGGTGAGGGCTGTCAAGCAAGATCTCCCCATGGGATGTGTAGGAGCCCCGAACTCTTGCAAGCACCATGCGCATGGCCTGGTTCACCCGTTTCTAGCGATTCCATATATATATATATGTATATATATATATTTTAAATTATTATCATTATTTTTGAACATCCCCGCTACATGACACCGGAAGCGAGGGATGATAGCCGACCAGGCGATGTGCACCCGCGACCATGCATGCCATATTTTACAGATGTCATTCCAAGCTTGCAAGAACAGGACCCTACCCTTCAAGGGGCCTAGATCGTTGCCTCGAAGGTGTATAACCCAACGTCTGGAGGGGGCCCTCTCCTAGACTGCAACGAAAGCGGGAGCAAACCGTCCCAACGCATACCTCTGATCCCATGCTACTTCAACTGCAGCGACGGATCGAGGCCCAAATGCTGACCATAGTGAGACCTCATGGCCTGCCGGGACACCCAGTGTATGAAACTGTGTCTGCAGACGAGGATCCTCCATCTATGGTTCAGCAACGCAGGATCTGAAACGACAGATCCAACCTTAATTGTGACCACGGAGTACCCACATATTTCCTGAAGGCATTTGATTTCCATCTGCCCAGGGTTTTGTTTGTTTTTTTTTCCTCCGAGTCACATCACATAGCATTGGCCACCGTAGCTTCTCCAATGCAGCAATAGGGGGTTGCAAACTTGTATTGCCCCAGAATGCAGACCATAATGAGTCCTCATGGCCTGCCTAGCAGCCAGTAAATATAACTGTGCCTGCAGACGAGGATACTCCATCCATGGTTCAGCAAAATGGATCTCAACGAGATCGCCACAATCAATTTACTAAAACAGAGTACCACGCATTTCCCGAAAGCATTTTATTTCCATCCGCTCGGGGTTTAACCCCCTTGGAGTCTTGTCCGATAGCACTGGCCACCGAAGCTTATCCAATGCAGCAAGCGTGGGTTGCAAACCTTAATTGCCCCCAACATGCTGACCATAATGAGTCCTCAAGTCCTGCCTTGCAGCCCAGTCCGAATAACTGCTCGCAGACCGGATACTCAAACCATGGTTCAGCAAAACGGATCCCATGGATCGGCACAATCAACTTATGACAACGGAGTACCACGTATTTCCTGAAGGCGTTTGATTTCCATCTGCCCAGGGTTTGATCACCTCCGAGTCATGTCCCATAGCATCGGCCACGGGGACTTCTCCACTGCAGCAAGAGTGGGTTGCAAAACCTGTATTGCAGCACAACCCATCATCCTTAGCACCTTACTGGTGCCTGCCTACAACTGGTAAGTTGTTAGCTGTATACCATCCGGCTTGCCAAACGGTAACCAGGCCCAATCTTGCTAGACTGTTTGAAGCACCAAAGCCTCAACTGGCCATAAAACGGGGTCACTACACTCCGCCAGTTTAATGACGTTGCCTCTTGACCCCAAATAAGCTTTGGATGACTGGACCAGCCACTCTATGCCATTACGCATTATTGTTATGCCAAACTCAACCAGGGCCGCATCAACCTGTCAGCTTTAGACACTAGGACTATTCTCGCTGATCCCATAGGGCTGCAAAGAATCTGTCCTAGCGTTCGCATGAATCAATTCGCTCCCGTGTGTCCGCGTAAGCCTCGAGCTTCAGGCTTTTCAAAATTACAGGGAGCTCGGTTCTCTGTTCTCCGAGTCTGGCCCTGACGGCCTGACCACCAGGTTAACTTTTTATGCCGCCAACCGTCAATGTAGTCTGAAATGCCCGGAAGTAATAAGCTGGCACAGCCAATTGCACCCTGGTCGATTGTGGGTACAACCCCGCCTGTTGAAAACACCCAAAACTGTGATATGCTCATGACGAAAAAAAGGGGGTAAACTGCGGCAGGGCGTATGCCCTTCCAAATTCGTCAAAATCATTGACCGCCCGTACCAGATCACATAAAGTTTGGGGCCAGCGCTAAGTGTAATACCCTTAAAGTTTCGGTCGCGACCGGCACAAATGGTCTGGTTAGCTTGGGCCAGACTAAAGGCTGGGACTATGCCACTGCTAAAGCCCACAATCGGACGGAACCAGACTGAAGTACCACAAAACTATCAAACACCGGTATAAGAGTCACCCCAAGTGCAACCCCACAAAAATGTAGAGCGAGCGAACCGAAACATAAAACCAACGTATACTTCCAAGCCTCAAGGCCCTGCGGCATAAGAGGCCACCCTGAGGCATATAAACAGTCACTTCCAGTCCTGTATTGCCAAAAAACCCTGTTTTGATTCATCAGTATTACTTAATTTACCATTGCTGATGAGATTTGCCTGCTAAGGGGTGCGTGTGTATAATGTGGCTTAAAATTGAGGCATTTAATGTACCAACAGCCTTGCACTGAAATCGGAGGAACCCCTTGATGTGATCCCCATCCGAGCTGAAGGGTTAACCAATAACCCAAGCCTCATTTGCCATGCCCTTGCATCTGACTGCAATGAGAAAATTGGTCAACTACTAGGATGAAATCTATCCCAGTGAATGGGGTCCCCTCTTGGGGTCCCATCTTAATAACAAGGAAGTAACCCAATGAATTAAGGAAGAGTATGCGAGGATGGAGGGTGCCTCATGTCAGTGCGTCCCTCCTGGGAGCACTGTGAGGAAAGTTCAACCCATCTCCATCCTCGGTGAACTCCCAAAGCTCTGTGTGCCGGTGAACTTCGAATCCCAGCAGCCACAAATCGCAATGTCAATGTCCGCTGTTCGCACCCCCCCCCCATGTTCACGTTTGGGCATATCGGGATCTGTGTAAATCTGATCCAATGAATAAAACAACAGCCTACATATCAGTAATCACTTTACCATTCATAACAGTAATAAATTACATTTATGGAGCAAACAATAATTCTATAGGCATCCCTTGCAGCTTTGGAAGTAGGGAATATATTCCAGTGTCGACCTTTCCCCTCGTCTGGCTTTGAACGCATGACTTCTTAGTCAGCAGGGACTTAATGCAGCTGGCTACAACCAGCAAATGCAACTATCTCTAAGGTTGCATAGGTCAACAGTACACTAGAATATTAACAGTCGGAAGCTCACTCTGCCCACAGGCTGGCTTCGAAGGCATGAACTCATGGTCAGCAGTGATTTATTGCAGCTAGGTACCACTAGCAGGTGCCACTATCCTTAAGGTTGCATAGGTCAACAGCAAGCTAGACTATTAACAGCAGGGAGTTCCCTCTGTCCCCAGCTTGCTTTAAACCCATAACTTCTTGAGCAGTAGTGATTTAATGCAGCTGTCTCACCACTAGCAGATGCAACTATCCATTAAGGTTGCATAGGTCAGCAGCAAGCTAGGCTATTAACAGTCAGGAGCTCACTCTGCCCCCAGACTTGTTTTGGACACATGACTTCATGGTCATTAGAGATTTAATGCAGTTGATTACCAACTCGCTGCTCCAACTTTCAATTAAAATTGCATAGATCAACAGCAAGCTAGGCTATTCACCGTGGGGAGCTCTCACTGCCCCCAAGCTTGCTTTGCACATGTGTCTGCTTGGTCAGCAATGATTTTAACGCAGTTGGCTCCCAACTTGCAATGCAACTATCGTTTAGGTTGCATAGGTCAACAGCAAGCTAGGCTATCACTGTCGGAGCTCACTATGCCCCCAGCTTGTTTTGAACACCTGGCTTCCTGATCAGTAATTATTCTATTGCAGTTGGCAACCACCTGCGGATGCCACTATTAAGTAAGGCTTTCTAGGTCAACAGCCAGCTGGACTATCAAAAGTTGGGAGCTCATTCTGCCGCTAGGCTTGCTCTGAACACAATGACCTCCTGGTCAGTAATGATTTTAATGCATTTGGCTACCCACTCGTGGATGCCACTATCCATTAGGGTTGTCTAGGTCAACAGCAAGCTGGACTATCCACAGTCGGGAGCTAGCAACTCGTGGATGCCACTATACATTAGGATTGTCTAGGTCAACAGCAAGCTGGACTATCCACAGTCAGGAGCTACACCCTGTCCCCAGTCTTACTTTAAAAACATGACTTCTTGGTCAGTAGTGATTTAATGCAGCTGGCTGCCAACTCGCATATGCAACTATCCAAAAAGGTTGCATAGGTCCACAGCAAGCTAGACTATTAACAGTCAGTGGCTCACTGGCCCCGGCTTGCTTTGAATACATGACTTCTTGGTCAGTAGTGATTTAATGCAGGTGGCTAGCATTTGAACACCTGACTTCTTTACGAGCTAGTTGCAATAAATGCCCTTCCAAACATCAAATCATTACAGCCCATAATCTCATTTATGTCTGACCTCAAGATTAACTCGTATTTAATATTTCATTTACATCATGTTAAATCCAAATTTTAGTAATATAGGTCAGTAGCAAGCTGCACCTCAAATCGGGAGCTTCCTTGCTCCCTTTAATATCATTTTATTTTATTTTTTCAAAATCTTCATTGTCTTTGATATCACTTAAATGATTACCTGTTAAGGACTGTTACTGATATTTAAATATTGTCACCTCCTCATTTTCTTTTTCTTTCTCTTCTTTTTTATTTATTTATTTATTATTTGTTATATTTATGTATACACATATACATATGTAACTATTAAGTTGTTTCAATTTATACATATATATATAAAGTCATTTCATTCTTTTTTCTTTTTTCTTTAAATTATTATCTTTTAAATATATACTGTATATAAATCTTTTATATTTATTTCATCTATTTTTATTATTAAAATGTATTATATATATATATATATATATATATATATAATAATATTAAGGAACTCACTCTGCCCCCAGGGCTTGCTTTGAACGCATGCCTACTTGTTCAGTAGTGATTTAATGCATTCAGCTGCCAAGGAGCAGATGCAACTATCTTTAAGGTTGCATAGGTCAACAGCAAGCTAGACTATTAACAGTAAGGAGCTCACTCTGCCTACTTGGTCAGTAATGATTTAATGCAGTCAGCTTGCATGTGTCTTGTATCATAACATGTATATGTTAATTGCTATTTATTATTCTTAATTTTTTTTAGTTATTTAAAATTATTTATTTTGACCTTACCAAAATGGCCACCAAGCCTAACACAAAATGCTGCCATGGCCCCACCCCCAAGATGGCCACTGACCTCACCAAAATGGCAGCTGAGTCTCCAGCCCCTGCAATGGTAGCCACCCTTTAAAGATGGTGGCAATGGCGCCACCCACAAAATGGCCACCTCCATGGCCCTGGCATGGCCATGAGGCCCTGAAGTGAAGAGGACAAGGGTGAGTCAGGGAATCCCACCCCAGGGCCCTTTTAAGAAGGAGCTGAGGCTAGCAGTGGGAACCTCCAACCTTTCAGTGAGCAAGTTCAGCAGCTCAGTGGTTTAACCCACTGTGCCACGAGGAGGGGACTTAAATTAATATTATGTTATAGGAAAGGGGGCAATCAAAACGAAGCCCTCAGGCCTGGCTCCTGTCCAGGGAAGCCAGGAAGAATTAAACTTAGATATAACTAAATTTAGCAGAGGCCTACGAAGGGCAAGGGGCCAGTTCAGCCTGGAAGATGAACTCTGGGCCTCCCTCATGGCCTCTGCACAGACCTGGTGCTGCATGGGCTCCAAGGTGTTCCTCACTCAACGATGTCTTGATGCAGACTGAGGGAAAAGGGGCTGGCACCACTATGCCAGCCCCTCCTCCCTTCCAGCAGATTCTGCAAAATTAACCAATCTCTTCTTCGAGGGGAGGAGACAAAATTGCTCCACCAGCCAACAAGTTGGATGGTGAAGTGTATTATATCGGATGATAGGCTTTTGGTAGTAAAAGGGAGGACTTTTATTTTGTGTGATGCTGTTTTTAAAAAACAACAACAACACCTATTTTTATTGTTTCTAGAGTTGTTTGAGGTTTTGATGTATTTTTTTATAATCTTAATATATGTTTGGTTGATTTTTATTGTAAACTGTCTAGACCCCATTGGAGAACATGATGCAGCTTTTACAAATAATGTTGGAACCAGGAAACATCCTGGTAATGTACTTTTGTTAGGAGTAGTCTCACATAATTAAAATTGTGGAGCCAGCATGTTATAGAGGTTTGAGTTCTATCAGGACAACATGAAAGCCCACTTTATGACTTTGTGCACGTCACTTTATTTCCCCCTAAAAGGAAGGCAATAGAAAACTTCTTTTGAATAAATCCTATTTATTCTACGATTGACTTGAAGGAAAATTACAACAACAGCAACAATAAAATGAGCAACACCAGAATTTGGGAAAGAAAAAAGTCCTATTTTGTACTGCAAATTTACTAAGATCTGAGCAAACCATTTAACTTTAAATACTACTGGCTTCTTTAAGGAGTAGTCTGTAACTTGTAGTTGGCGTAATAACTGTAATAATTAGTTAATTCTAGAAACTTAGTAATCGTTATATTGCTGTTTAGTATTTGTTTAATGCACTGTTTTTCTTTTGTACTATGTATTGCTGTTGTTGTATCGTTCCTACTGGTCTGGTCCAGTGAACTTGAACTGTGTAAGTCACCCTGAGCCGTATGGGAGTGGCGACTAATAAGTTTAATAAATAAATAAACTGTGTTTAATTCAACCACAAAGTTTTATCATTTATGCAAAAATTTCTGCAACATTTACGGTGGACAATGATTTAAGAGTGCCCAGTTTCCAAATATGAATAGCAATTGTAAGAAAGCAGTTTTTATGATATCTTTCAAATCTGGCAAGGAAATTACTATTATGAGAAAACCTAGGAGGAAGCCTTGGTGATGGTTCAGAATTAATTCCCTATACTTTTCTTCAATTTTTATCCCAATGCCTCCTCCTCCTTTCATTGCACTCTCCTTTTGATACAGCTTCATTATGCCTTTTGTCATTGTCTCTCTCTGTTGCACTTTGCTATTGGAGCTGATGGGCCTTGAACATGTTCCCCATCATCTCATCTAATTCTAAATGTGGCCATCATACTTAATGAAAGTGGAGGTAGACACACCTATTTAACAAGCAAAATCTATAAGACATTCATCAAAATGGGCACATTGATTTCATTTACATCTGCGACAGCCAGTCTCTCTGGATGCCTGCTTGTTGAGAAAATGTTGCAGTAAAAGGTCATTGTTATCAAAGGAGTATAAAACCAACTAACTGTTGAGCTTTAACCATTATTTGTAACTATGCATTTATTCTATATTTTATTATTTGATGTTGCCTTCTGTAACCTGTCATATGGTCATGAAAAAGTAAAAAGTTACTGCCATTTTGAGAAATCTATCTGATTTCTCCAAATAAAACAAGGTTTTAAGAGGAAACAATGAAGGGTTAGGAAGACTGTTTTTATCATTGGTTACTTTTGGTTTCCTTGGTTGAGGTCATAATATAGGAGTGGCAAACTTGTGATCCTCCGCATATTGCACTGCAACTTACATCCATTTGATACTATGGGCAATGCCACTTAGGTTCAAGAAAAGCTGTAGGGTAATGAGATTTGGTCACACATTTCCCCCCTTGTGCTACAATCTGAGTGTTTTGGAGATTCATACTGTTTATAGAGAGCCAAGCATACAAAGTGAAGCTAACTACAGTAGTCACTGTCTGGTGACATATAATTTCCGTAGATGCTCAAATAACCAGCTCACACTGAAACACTTGCTGTGTAGACTGACTTTCATGACACAGTAAAGTGTCTAGGATTTTTTTAAAATGGAAGATGGAAGTTTACTTGTACAGGTCTTAGTTATTATTTTGCACATTTTAACATTATTATTATTATTTTATTTACTACATTTCTATACCGCCATTTTCAACCCTAGGGCGACTCATGGCGGTTTACAAAGTGGCACAATTCGATGCCAATGATATAAAAACAGATAAAACAATTAAACATAGTTAAAATTACAATTACATATAAAAACATAATAAAACTATAAATCCTCCACAATT
The DNA here is from genome assembly GCA_030556195.1 of Anolis apletophallus. Taxonomy (NCBI): domain Eukaryota; kingdom Metazoa; phylum Chordata; class Lepidosauria; order Squamata; family Anolidae; genus Anolis; species Anolis apletophallus. Next base: position 70,887,996 of record JARBWK010000006.1, read on the forward strand.
CATTACCAAATCATTGTCTAGTCGCGTTGTCCAGCCATTCCAAAATCAGAGTTATCAGCTACACTTCAGGAAAAGCCTGTTCAAATAACCAGGTTTTAACTTTTTTATAAAATGTTAAGAGGGTGGTGGCCGATCTAATACCCCTGGGGAGGGCATTCCATGGCCGAGGGGCCACCGATGAGAAGGCCCTGTCTCTCATCCCCGCCAGCCACATCTGTGAGGATGGCAGGAACGAGAGCAGGGCCTCCCCAGAAGATCATAAATTTCTAGGTGGTTCGTAAGGAGAGATATGTTCAGACAGATAGGTAGGGCCAGAACCAGAATACATTGTTATATATTTCATTTACTCTCTTTTCATATATGTGACTTCCAGCTATATTGTATGCTATCTTTTCTCGTCCCTCCACAAGAAATTTATGAAAATGGAAACATCAACAATAAGAATGCTATTTTTTAACCCAAGACATTACTTTATCGCATTTTTAGGTCCATCAGTTTGGTTCTATGGCCAGCCTCCATCGGAGATTGACCTTAGAGTCATGCTGGAAGATTTACGAATGCCTAGAAAAGTTTTCTCTAAAGGTATTTTTAGGTTCTCAAGTATGATTCTATGATCAGCTTCTACAATATTGAGAGCCAGAGAGCCATTTTTGAAGCAAAAGTTTGTCATAAGAAATGTTTATATGTTAATATGCGCGCGCACGCACACACACACACACACACACACACAAGGCATGGCTAAACTTTTTGACACATTGTCAAAAAAATTGACAGATGAACTGGGTTAGTGACAAGTGAATGGAGAGTGTGTGAACAAATTGAAAAACATCCTATGCAAATTCCTATGACAAACACTGTACATGTCTTGTTTGTAGTGCAAAAAAAAGGAAAGGAAAGGAAATAAAGAACAATAAAATAATTTAAATGAAGAACAATTTTGACCAACATAAACTTAGCAGCATTTCAGTGGAAGACCCCAGGGACCATCCAGTCCAGCCCCTTCTGCCATGCAGGAAAAACACAATCAAAGCCCCCCCCCTCAACAGATGGCCACCCAGCTTCTGTAATAATAATAATAATAATAATAACAACAATAATAACAACAACAACAACAACAACAGGAGCCATCCAGTTCAGCTTCTGCCATGCAGGAAAAGCAAAATCAAAGCACCCCCTGAGCACTGGGAAGGAAATAGGGTTTTGGAAGCAAGAAAAGTGAGGGGAAAAGATCTGGGCAATAAGGAAGGTGAGGAAAAAAGGATTTTGTCAGCAAGGGAGGTGGAGGGGGGGCTTTTAGCAGTAAGGGGGCTAGGAAAATTGGCTTTTGTAAGCAAGAGAGGTGGAGGACATGGAGGAGCAGGAAAGCTTGGAGGGAGAGGAGGAATGGGGAGGAGGTAAGCGCGGAGCCCATCAGAATACTTTACAAAGCCCCAAGGGCTCTGTGGAACCCTTGGGGAACATATATTGCCTAGAGAAAACATATTTTTGGTCACTTGTATGTGAACTACAGAGTTGGCAGCAAATATTCAAATCTGTGTATACTTAACAAGCAAATGTGGAGGGATAAATGTTTGTTTACTATGATATTCTCATTCTGTTTACCTCTTTATATATAGTCATGTTTTTTCATTAACATTTGCTATAAACAACATATTATTGGTGCTTGCTGTGTGTGTGTATTCTCCCTGTCCAGCCAACATTTTGTCGTTGGTGGCTGAACAGCAAGGGAAGCACCATGCATGCTCATAAAGCCCTGGGGCTCCAAGATATGACCAACAGTGCTAGGGATTGGCACAGGACATGAATAACCAGGTTATTAGAATTGGTATGTAAAAGAGACCTAAGTTTTTACAACTCATTTCAGAACCAGCCAAGTCCTTTTTTATTTGTGGCATGCAAGGTACTTGTTATCATTAGAGTATGAGATCAATTGTGCTTTAAAAATGCAAATATTGTGAAAACTAGAGTATGCTCCTTTTTGAAACTAGAATTCACATTAAAGCACTCTCCCTCCTGATTATTCTTTGAGTTACAAGGCTCCCTCTGAGATATTGGGTCATAAAGTAGGGAGTTCCTTGAATGCTTGAAAAAAGCTATTTTGGGAATTGAAATCTCTTTCCCTTTTTAACTCATTTTGTCTGTGGAATGTAGCATGATGGGCCAACACATCATATTGCAATGAGAACTCTTATTTCTAGGCAGTTTTAAAAAGTAAAATTGGCCACTGTGTAGCAGGGACGATGGTTCAGAGTTTCAGTCACACAATGATATAATCTAAAGGACTAGTTCTGCTTGGTGATCCATTCCACTCTTCTGACTGAAATTGGTATGTATTGCTGAAACATCTTGTGTTGAAATTTGTTTCTTTTAATTAACCTGTTAAATCTCTCTGTTGCATATGTAATGACCATTGCAATGTGTGTGGCTGTTGAGAAAAGTAAATATTTGTATTTTTCAAACAAAGAAGGCTAATTGGCTAGCCTGCCTGAGTGACTTCTTCCGCTTGGCAAATTTATAAATTAAATAGTCAGAATACAGTGCCTTGCTGAAGTATCCATAGAGACTCCTTGACTTTTCCACATTTTATTTTGTAACCACTTGATGTACATGTAATACTCTAGAGAAAACTCATGCAACTGACAAGTGAGAATTTGTTTTTGTTTACTTAACTTTTGTGCCACAATACAAAGCATCTGCTGCTACAGCATCGAGTATCTCGTGTCCATCAAATGATAACACTTCTAATGAAATTCATTCTAATCCAGGCTGTAATACAACAAAATGTGGAAAAGTCAAAGGGGCCTGAATAATTATTTTATGGGAGATTTTGGGGAATGGTAGCCCTGTGGTTCATATCCCACCTCCAACCTTTTTAAGATTATTGGGACCAGGGTAGCCAAAACATATCTAGAAGTTGGACAGCAATGGTGTTGTGTGATTATCATTCGACTGATTAAAGAAGACAGGCAGGGAGAAATGAGAATAAAATAAGGCAAGAACCTCACTCTGGGCTTGGTGTCAGATGCTTTTGGACCTTTACAGGCCAACATGAGTAGTATATCCAGTTCTTGCATTTGAAAAGTCAGATATCCATGGCGCAAGAAATTAGTCCACAGCTGTTGAATGCTGTTGAATTTTTTGCCTTAGCAAAGTTCTGCACTTTTTAATCCCAATTAATATATCTCATCTTTATTCCAGGCAAGTGTCTTCACAGTACTTCTGCTATGGAATCTTCTGCCTGGCAATTTTTCTCTTTTTGCTCCTTGTTAACAAGTTAAATTTTTAACAGACTTTCACAAAGGTTGTTCCTCCGGGCTATCTTACTTTACTTATATCTGAATTATTATTTTTTAACTATTGCATTATTAGTTAGTTCTCTATAGCTCAAATGCATTCTATAGTTTTTATAAAGTTCACCACCAGGACTGTGGTGCAGCTGGCTGGGAGTCAACTGCATTAAGATCACTACTGACCGAAAGGTCATGAGTTCAAAACCAGCCCGGGTCAGAGTGAACTCCCGACCAAATTTTGTAACTTGTTGTCAACCTTTGCAGCCTGAAAGACAGTTGCATTTGTCAAGTAGGAAATTTAGGTACCACTTTGTGGGGAGGCTAATTTAACTGATTCACGAGGCCATAAAAATCTCCAGGAAGTATGCAAAGAATGAGGAAGCGACAGCTCCCCTGGTGGCCAGAAGCTGGAATGTTAAATAGCCTCTGAGTGTCTGTCTAATCTATATATGTTGTGTGTCTATGGTATTGAATGTTTGCCATGTATATGTACATTATAATTTATTTATTTATTTATTTACAGTATTTATATTCCGCCCTTCTCACCCTAGATAAATAAATAAATAAATTACAATTTCACTACAGTAAAAGCACCATATATGTACAGGGATATGTTTCCCATGGAGACTTGAAACTATGAATGATAGCAAACCCTGCATTTTGACTTTACTTGGATTGGCAGCAAATCACAGTATTGCACTAGTGGAAATTTCTTTTTTGGCGTATGGTTAAATGAAACTGTATAGATCAAATCTGTGGATAAGAGGGTTGTACCACATTGTCTGCATGCTTGATTTTGTCATTTTGGATGCTATGAGAATGGCAGAGATTACAATGGATAAGTATTCCAGATGAATAAATAAGATACTTCAAAATATGAAAGGTGCATTTTTGAAAGTATAAACTGCAGAAATTGTCAAGTATGCATTTCACATTGTTTTTTGTGAGCAGACAACTCCCATGGGTAAAATGAACAGCTGAAAGTATCAGCACACAGTTATGCTGTGGCTAGACTAGTCCCAGTCAATGAATGTCTGTTCAAAATTGGATGAAACTGAAACAGAAGCTTTAAAAACAGTGTATGCTATGTTTGTTCTAAGACATAATTCCCTGGCAAATGGATATAGCTCAATAATAAGGCTGCAATTCATAAGAAAGTTGCTACAAAGCAGTCTCATGTACCACTTGTGTCTAGGGATCCAGTTTCCTAGAATGTGGACTTGAAATTCCAGTATGTCATTAACCTAGGATTGATGGTAGTTGTCCTAAATCTGGGCAGCTTAATTTTTATTTTATACAACCTTGCTTTTCTAATTATGAAATCCTAGTTTACAAATAAGGAAAAGCTTTAAAAGTCTTTATTAAGGGACATATGCAATCAACTAAAATACTTGCAGAGCTGACAGGAAAATACAATTTAGTCTTTTGAGTCACTGTCTCCCTTTGCCTTGGCCTTGCTCATATAGTTATCAGAAAAGGTTATCTTTATCCCAAATCAAGTTAGATAGTTATGCATGTATCAGACAATCAATGTAAACCTGTTCCATGTAATATTCCATACCTTACCTGTTTTATTCTGATACTAGCTGTCCCCTGCCATGCGTTGCTGTGGCCCAGACTGTGTATATCTGTTGTGTGTGTGTGTGTATATGTGTGTGTGTGTGTGTGTATGTGGTTTTGTGTATGCGTTGTATTGTATTTTTTATTTTTGGCTTTTTAAGTCTTTTCTGCTGTCCCCCCCCCCCCAGTGCAACTCCCAGTAGTCCTCCTGATCAATCTATCTACCTACCTACATGCCTATCTCTATCTAATATATCTATCTTATCTATCTGGGGGATTGCTGGGAGTAGTAGTCCAGGAATAGGAAATTGGAAATATGCAGGGACTGGGATGCACTCAAATAAATCTAAGGAGAAAAGAGCTTGCAGTTTAGAAGCAGTGCATTTGAATCTCCCTCTCTTAAAGGGTCTAGTCTAGGGGATGCTGGGAGCTGTATGTAGTCCAGAAGAGCGTGTAGATATGCTATTGTGTGTGTCATTTGCTAGGGGGAGTCGTTTTGCGCATGCAATGTAGTGTTTTTTTTGGGGGGGGGGAATTGGATTTTAAGTCCCTTCTGCTGTGTTTTCCAGTGTTTTTAAGAGTGATGGTCACTCGTTGGCCTGATAAGTGTATTGTGTCCAAATTTGGTGTCAATTAATCCAGTGGTTTTTGAGTTATGTTTTTTTTTAAAATAATGTTTATTCAAAGTTTTTGATTATGTTGGTTTACATGTTTGTAAAGAAATAGAAAAGAAGTTACAATTCCATTTTCCAAAAAAAAAAAGGGATTTGGGGTAGGGTAAAGGGAGTGAGGATTTAGAGAGGGTAATACTTAAAAAAGAACTAAGAAAAGCGACAGAGTAGATATAGAAATCTAGAGTATAAGAAAGAGATTGTGAACTTTAACTATCTACACAGTTACTTCCATTCTCCGACGGGTGTTGTTATTGTCTTAGCCATGTTTAAAGAATCCTTATTCTATTTGTTTACCTAATTTTTGAGTTATGTTAATCCCACAAACTAACATTATATTTTGTATTGTATTGTATGAGAAGGCAGAGAATTCGCACAAATAGTGTCTAAGATATATTAGCACAGTATTTGTCTCTCATGCTAGAAAACTACAATTTGAGTCATCTTTTGTATTTAATTTTTAAAGTTAAATTTCATTTAAATTTATAGTACTACTGAGGATTGAGCTCATTAAATTTTAAAATAAATCAGCACTAACTTGGCACATCAAAATTTCTTACATGATTAACTAAAACTATCGTGAGGATTTGTAATTTCATTTCACTGATTTGATTATGTAGGACAATTCACTTAAAAGTAGTTACAGAAGAAACAGCTGAAAGTTTCTTGAAACTGCTTGGAATTCCATGGTTGTTGGTGAAGTGATGTCGAATAGCACTGGACTGAGAGCTGAACCATGTGGTAGCCCAATAGTCACTTCTCTCCAGGGTGAAGAGGAGCCAATCTATCTGGCATTATCCTGCCCTCTCTTTGTTATTTGTCTTTTTATGGCTGTTGTTTTAACCCTAGGATTTTAAATTGTAATTATGAATATTGTTATATGGCTTTTTATTTTTATTGTGATTTTACTGCTTGTAAGTCACCCCGAGTAGGTTTGCCATATGTCTCTTATTCTAAGGGACGTCCCTTATTTTGGCCCTAAAATTTGTGTCCCCTTTTTTCAGGCCCTGTCCCTTATTATTGACTAACAGGACAGGACTGGGCAGGGTTGACCAGAGGAAGGCGCGCGCTGCGGTTTCCACGGCAATGCCTGCCCAGGGATTCCAACTCGCAGGGCAGGCTGACAGTTGCGCGCTTGCGAGTGTGTGCCTGCCTGCATCCCCGTTGGAAGGAAGGGGCGATACAGGACTTTTTCAAAGTACAGTAGACTCAATCAACCGTTACCCAAGGGGAATGTTAGATCATGTTGGATAAAGATAGTTTCTGGTTGCTTGAGAGTTACTCTTAAAATAGGCCTAGCTGTGCATCCCAATACTATACAATGCTGTGTATCCCATACTATACTATAGCCTACCATTAACTATTGACATAATAATGATGTACTATCTTATAAATTTTATTTTAATGTTTAGACAGTGCACTTTTAAAGTCTGCAAAGTCAAGTACTAAATGCAGATGGAGAAAAAAAGGTAGTTCTAATAATGTTTTTTCTGCATGACAAAACATGCAGAGACATACCATGTACTGTTAAGAGGGTGCAAGTCAGTTTCTTTTGAGTTTCAATTATTATCTTATTCTGTTAATAAAACTATTTATACCTAACGTTTGAGCTTCAAGTTTTTATGAAGTGTCCCTTATTTTTGTGAAAAATCCCATAAATGTCCCTTATTTCTTATATCAAAAAGTGGCAACCCTAGCCTCGAGCCGAATGGGAGTGGTGACTGATACATTCAAATAAATAAATAAATAAATAAATTATGAGCACCCTTCAGTTGGTCAGGAAACCACAGATCCACCTCTTGTATTAAGAGTCCCATACCTTGCAAGTCTCATCTTCTCTATTTCCACTTCCAGGGGTTTTTTTTTTGAATTCCTCTAATGCAGAAGTTTCCAAACATACCATGCTGGTGACACACTTTTTAGGCATGTATAATTTCATAACACAGTAATTCAATTTTATTAACAAACCAGATATTAAACCAACTCCTTATAAAGATATGGACATTGGACACATTCATAAATGTTAATAACAAAATGTATGGAGAAACAACTTATCTAATGAAAACCTTTCATTTATATATTTGTAAAATAATATATATTTCTAAGATTTTTTGTATTCCTTGTGTTCACATGATACACCTGACACACTAACATGATACATCATGACACACAATTTGGAAAGCTCGGTTCTAATCTTTCCTTCATATTTGCTCTCATATTTTCACTTGCATTTTAAAAATAGACAGTAATGGCATGGTTTGTATAGAAAAGCCAAGAATGTATTTCATTTGATTTCCTTCTGAAAAAGTATCTGTTCCATTATTAAAAACAGCAAATAGTTTGTTAGAGACAGTATTTATATTGCTTCTTGCTTCGTAAATTTATACTGAATTTGGGTTTCATTAGAAGGGAATTTATTTTTCAGAGTGCTGGTGAATTATTTTCAGATTAGAAAAAGTTCACAACTCTTCCCATTGACTATTCATATCATGTGTTGTTTCTGTGTAGTAATTGGTTACTCAAGTCACATATTTTCATTTCTTCTTGAACTGGGTGATAAATATTTCTAACGAAGGAATAGTAAATAAGATTTCGGTTTTGCACACGACTTTTGAAGGAATATTTATTACTGATAAACTTGCAAAAACATACAGTTCACTAATATTTTTAAATATTTAGTTGCTGTCATAATATTTATTCAGAATCAAAATTTCAAAGTCATAAATCACATTCTCATCTTGGTTTAGCTGCTTCAGGCTGAGATAATAAGCAATACTAATGGACTGGAAAGTGAAAGTGTACAAAGAAGTCCTTCTGTGAAAAGTACACACAAAAAATTCAGATTGCAACCTACTAACTCCTAACTTGAAAAAGTAATTCATTAAGCAATGTTCAAGGAAAAGATAGAACTGGGTGTGTTAAAGCATCTTTTAAAGATCTGGTCATATATTTTATGAGTGAAAAACTTAATCCATTTAAGATGGCAATATGATACAATAGGCAAATAAACTGTTTTTGATAGAAATTTGTAAGTCAGAAGGAGATGCTCTCCTTCAAAGGATCAAAGACGTCTTCACTAAGTGGCAACTGGGTTTTTTTGGCTTCAGTCATGGAGCCTAATGGCTCCCATCATACCTCAGAAAATTACTTCCCTATGGGAATTCTTCTCCCATTTATGCCCAGTCGACAGCATCATTATAGACCTTCAAATGTACCCTCTAATTGCACCTACTCAACTTAGTTTATTGAGATAGTTTATTGAGTGCCCTTGTGGACATAGTGCTAATTTTAATTCTTATGCTCTGATGTTTTATCCTTGTTTTCTTGTGTTTTATGGTTTTAAGGTTGTATGTTGCCTTAGGAGGTTTTCACCTAAGAGATAGCAAACATTTAAATAAATGAATAAGAAAAAAGTAAATAAACTCCAGCTATTGCTCTTGAGAGAAAAGTACAACACGTGTAAAATGCAATTAACTCATGATCTCCACACAACCTCATCAGAAAGGCCAAGCAAAGCGTCCCACTTCACCTGGCTTCCGTGAGAAAAGAGTGGAGCAGCACGGTGAATCTGTTGACCTGCACACAGTTCCCTCTCAGTGACACTTTCCCTATCACATGGGGAAACCATCTTCATCCCAGAGAGGCCCTATGCTGGCTTCTCTGTTGGAGAGATAGCGTCCAGTGATGCTTTCATCTCAGTTGGGTGGGGTCTCCACCAGAAGTCACACAATATTGTGTGATGCCCAGCATCTTGAAGATGGGGTAGAAGCAGCCTAGGACACTGTTTAAGGTAAGTATTGTGAGATCTCTGGTTGTGATGAAACAATGTCTGGAACCTTGTTGGTGACATGGACAAGGACAAATCAAAGGCATGCCTCCATATGTTCAGCTTTTGAGGCCATTGTGCTAGAAAATAGTTAGTATTCAGTTCATACTTGTGCAATGCCTACCCACCTCTCCAACTGACCCTTTCAATGATGGGACTTTCCTTCATCACTATGGAGTGAGTGGTGACACTCAGGTGGCATTCAACCATAGTCCCATAGCTGGGAGCATAGAAAAAGTATCATCCTCCATGTTCAGAAATATATTGGAATGTGACATCATATTTGTATTCCCTTCTGAAGAAATGCTGTTAGATGCTACCTGGGTCCCTATTTCCTCCAGCCTCTAATTGGCCATAATAGTCTTCCCCAGCATTGAAGAGGTAGGATGGGGAGGCTGAAAGGGATAGACTGTAGGATCACAGCCATAAGAGTTACAACATCAAAGTTTCCTGTTCTCTGCTCCCAGGCCCGTAGTCAGGATATTGATTCGGGGCTGAGTCTGAGTGAGAGAGGATCTACCCTAGCAAACCTTTTGTATCATTATCCCCATGAGATGTTTAAGATCATCCGAGGAGGCCCTGCTCTCAGTCCCGCCTTTGCCACAGACCCGATTGGCATGGACGAGAGACAGGGCCTTTTCAGTGGTGGCCCCTCGGCTTTGGAACACCTTCCTTAGGGACATTAAATAGGCCTTCTCCCTCCTAAAATTCCAAAAGAAAGTTAAGATCTGGCTGTTTGAACAGGCATTTGCAGATGAAATATAACTGTTTAATTAGATTCATGGAATGATTTGACGATGTAACGGAAAGTGATTTTAACGAGACACTGAGAATTGTATTTTTATGTTTTTATGTTTTTGAAATGCTAATTGCTAATTCTCTTATATGGTTATTGTTCTAATTGTTTTAATTGTATTTTATTTGGAGGGCAGTAATCGCCTTATGTAAACCACCTCAAGTCACCTTCGAGCTGAGAGGGGCGGTATAAGAATATAGTAAATAAATAAATAAATAAATAAATAAATAAATAATACCCCTATGCATATGGGATATATTGAGCATTGTGATCAGATCATGATATGAATAAACACAACAGTTTAAATAATAAATGTTATTTATTTACTTTCATTAACACAATGTTTAGAATACTTTTTGACTGTTGTTGTTTTTTTTTTACTTTGCAGCAACAGTCTTCTTTTCTTCTCCCTGGCCATTTTGTCAATTACTTTTTCTGGTTTGATAGTGATGTCCCGGTGGATGGAAATCATTGGTAGTCCACTAAGTCTCTGGTCTGTCATTAAACTTCTAGATACACATTTCACTCTCTTCATGGTTGAAAATGATCTTTCCACACTGCATGTCATTACTGGTAGAGTAGGTAACACAGTTAAAAGGAAATTTATTGACCGATAGTAGGCTTTGTCACACAGTTCCAACATTTTAAGTACCTCAGTATCTTTCTTAATTGATGGTGTAATATTACACCACATTATGCACTCAGCCTTGACGGAAGCAAGTGCTGCGTCATTTTCAAAGTATTCTGACAGTTGTTCCATATGGTGAACTTTGTCTAAACCTGAAAACCCAAGGAGGGGAACATGAAAACTGGTTAAAATGTCATCATTTGACATGAACCTTTCAGTAATGTTCTGTATGAGTGAATCGACACATGGTATGAACACCGCAACTCTGAAATAATCTTCTACAGAATTAGTCCCTGGATTTGCCCGATGCACATGTCTTGAACTTTGCATTGGAATAGTCAAGTTGCTTTGAAATATTTTTTCAAAGAGTTTTACAATATGATCTTTTGCATCTGCTCTCAAAATTTCTAAAGACTTTAACAGTATCACATACTAGTAAGGCCTTCTCGCGGACCACCCTGAGAATGGGGGGGGGGCGGCTGAAGCCCCTCAACCCCCCCCCAACACACACACACACACACACACTACATGCTTGTCTGCTTCTGTAAAAACTGCTACTCGATGAAGGGCCAAGGTATCTTAACTTTGCCCAACAAACCGAAGACGAGCTGGACAGTTTGCCTGTCAGCATCATGGCGCTGTAAAACACTGGTCAGCTAGGAAGGAGCTTCCACTTGCAAGCTCCTGTGCCAGTTTCCATGCTTTTTCTGAAAATACTCTAATTACATGAATATTTAGAAAGTGAAAGAGAAACTGATGATAGTTATCTTGTTCCTTTTCAATAAGCCTAATTCTGCTGCTGGGATCCTTAGATCCAGCTCAAAGTAAATACCTCATAAATATAAATAGATGAATAAATGATACTAGTGGGCAAACTGGTATAAAGTGAAAATCAGCTTTGAGATGTAACTTTAGTTTATCATTCTATATCTTCTTTAAGTAATTATGTGTGCATCACAACTTTGTAAATTGTAAATCCAGATGCTTTATTTCTTTGACATGACCAAATCCTATTTAAAATTATATATCCTCCAGGCACTTCTGAAATGTTTCACAGCCTACATCTAGCTGCTTTCCAAGCATTGTCATTGTCCAGGCACTGTTGCTCAGGCCCTCTTGGTATTCCATTTATGGACCTGTTAGCTAATAAAATGACAAACAACTAAAAATACAAAAAGTGAATGTCCCTTTTAGCAACCTTCTGCTTCCATTGGGTTGAATTTCAGACAGATGGTATGAACAGCTGGGGAGTTAGGCAGTGAGGTAACATTAAGGGCCCTGCAGCTAAATTTGCAGAAGCTTATAGACAATTTTGATAGCTGAGAGGGTATACATCAGTATCATATTGTGGTGAACAGTAACATGATAATGGTAAAATCATTGCTTTCTCTAATAAAAAGCTTGTTCCTGATTGACAAGGGAGAAATTATTTAAATGTTATTTTGCTTGCATTAAAATTGGAAGTGGGGAGTATATTTTGCTGTCTTTTAAAGGACAGCTGTTGCAAAATTAATCGAGTCTAGTGAATATAATTTTTTTCTAAACTCTTTACTTTAAATTTCATGTTTACATTTGTTCCTATTTTAGCTGTGTTTTCTTGACTCTTCCTCAGATTGAGCAGAACAACTTCTCTCCTAGCGATGGTTGTTGCTTACTTATTTAGATTTGGAAGACATATTTTGATGTCTTTTAAATAATGTTGATGTAGTTTGACATGCAATAAAATGGAATGGGAGGATGCTGGGATGGTAACATTGTCCTGTTTCCTATCACTGTCTGGAAATATGATTTGTTAACATTCACCTAAATAATAGCAATAACAATGGAAGGGAGCAAGACGCTTTCCCTGTCGCTCCAAGGCAAGTTCTTCTGTTTTGTTTTCTTTGCTTATTCATTCTCTATCTGAAACATTTTGAGACCTGGGACTTTATCAGAAGAACTGCTCTCATCTTACTGGGATTTTATCAGAAGGACTGTGCTTAGTTTAATCTAATTTTAAACAACATTCTCTCGGTAAATAGAAAAGAAGTTCGTATTACTACTAACTAGCTGAAGCTGGCGCGAGTAGCTGTGTGTGCTCCGACCTCAAACTTCCGCAATAACAATCCTGTACTGGGGTAGAGTGGGAAGGGCATGTAGCAGAGAGGCTCCTATACAGTACTTTTTAAACACTTTTCTGATTGTAGAGGCCAATTTATTTATAAATTATCTTAAAGGGTATCCAAATGTATTCTGATCCTCTACATTACCTACTGAGATTAGGAAAGCCCCCACTTTAGTAACCTTCAAGAAAGAGCTCAAAACCTGGCTTTTCCATTGTGCGTTTGGTAATTAACCTTATATTCAATATTTATTCCCTATAGAATAATTCTCCCACACTACTAGAAGGCCTAACTATATGACCCCATGCTATGAATCTCTCCCTTAAAAATGTCTGCTCCACCTCTATCTCACCCTGGGTTTTTAATATTTTTAATATTTTATCTTATATGTATGGCCCGTCCATTGTTATTGTTTCTGAATGTGTAGCAACCCAGTTCTCTTTCGTGCCTGGAGGGCAGGGGGCAGCACCGGGGGTCCCACTTGCATTGGAGCCAGCTGATTCTGAGGAGGATTTGGAGGGGCTGGAAGAAGGGGATTTTGAGGTAGCTGGGCCTTCTTCCCCCACAGAAAGCCTGGCCTGGGATGACGGCTGGCCTGATCCTTACGAGATGCAGGAAGGCCAGGTGAAATTCGAAAGCAGTGATAGTGAAGATTATGAACGGCTGTGGGGGCGAGGTTCACAAGAAAGAATGTGGGAAACAACTGAGGGAGAGGCCCGGGAAGCAGATGGGGAGTTTGACTCTCACGAAGATAGGGAACCAGGTGCTGGGAGGCAAGGTCGAACCTTTGATAGGAGACGGAGCATTGTGGCTAGCAGGAGGGGTTGGTTCCACAGCCTAGACCGGCCGAGGTCCCGCAGCACAGATTGGAGGAGGAGAAGCCTAGAGCGTCGGGGGCCTCGTCAAGGGGATTAAGTATAGGATCCGTGGGAACAGATCCTCAGTACCTCGGCCACGTCTATCCTATGCAGACGTGTAGCGAGCCAAGACCACGTAGCTAAGTTTTGGGCTAGTGGCCTGCCAAGGAGTGCCTTGGATCTTGTAACCTTGCTTTGTTCCCTGATCCGCTTGTGTTGAGCGGAGCCTTGCCAAGTCTTTGGAAACTTCCATGCCAAGTTTGCTTTTGGACATTACCTTTTACCTATTGGATTACTTTTGATACTTTTATGGACAATTACCTTTTCAACTGTTTCTTATTCTTCAATAAAGTAGTTAGCTGATTACCGTCTCTGTGTGTGTGATTAAGGGGCCGGCCGAGGTCTTGCATCGTGACAGAATGATTTTATTTTTCTGTTGTTTTATATTGTTTGGTGCATTTTTTGATTTCTTGCCTTATTGTGTTGCTGTTTGTGCTTTGTTTTGTACTATTTTATGGTATGCTATGTTGGGCTTGGCAAGCCCCCCCCCTGGGGAGATGGTGGCGGGGTATAAATAATAATAATTATTATTATTGCTAAGTATTTTGTACTATTTTTCTCAAGGCAGGATAACTGGTATTGAATCTGGATCATCACTTTTGCTGATAGTTCCTATAACATGACGCCATGTGGATTCTGTTGCTGATTTGCCTTCTCAATTCATAGCTATATTGATGGGCAAAACCTATCACTTTCCCCCAATAATGCAATGTTCCAATCACCATTAGTGAGATGAGTCCCTTCCAGTTTTATTCTGGCATGCTGCTGGTAATGCCAAGAATCAGGACTCTACTTCTCTCCCTTATCCTCCTCCTATTCCCAAGGTGACCATTTTGCTTTTATTTTACATTTCATAATTCATAATAATTATATTTGCTGCTCTCTCTCTCTCTCTCTCTCTCTCTCTCTCTCTCGGCTTTCTAAAAGCTAGAATTGTGAATTTTCTCTAAAACAGTAAAAAATAAAATAAAAATAAGGAACAGTGATAGTACAGGAAGACAGGGTTATGAGGGTATGTGGAAGTATGACCATATGACCACAAATTGGTGAACTGGCATAAGTGTATGATGGAAAAGAGGTGCAATATTGACGAGAGGAGCAATATTTGCTAAGAATGATAGTGTGGCTACAATGGTATAGTGAGTTAATTCCCCAACACAACATAGTATAGAAGAAGAGGTCTATCGCTCTGTCAAGCTAATCATAGCCTTTAAATTACAGCAAAAGCGGACACACATACACTACAATACTACTAATCAGAATCCCCCTTTAAAAAGCACTGGCTTCAAATTCTTATATTCAAAATGAAAAGGAACAACTAAAGAAGCTGATTAGCTATTTCTGATTTTCTAAAAAAATAAAATACCACATAAACAATAGATCATACACTAAAACCTTTAAAAGTTTATTAACCTTTATAAAGACCGGCCTATAATTACGAAGAGATAAATTCCGGAGAGATAAATTTTTCAAAATATCCTCAGGAGAATTCTTCACAGCACAAAATTTAACATAAAACGTATTTCATCTAGCAGACCATGAATAATATATTCATGAACAGCTATCTTGAAGGATATGTGGGCAAACAATGCAAAACAGTTATAAAGCACCTACTCACTTCACAATTTTTGGTGGAATTTTTACTTTGTATATAATTAAGGGATGCAATATACATGATACATGAGACATTGAGATAACAACAAATGTGAAGAAGGGGTTCTTTTGAAATTTCTCAACCACCATTTGCATAGCTGAAGGGTAAAAATGACTATGTGGGTGGTGAACGGCTGCCTTCAGCCCATTCCATCCATGCTTGGTCCAGACCAGAATTTGAACAATTTTTGCATGATACAAATAGTGGACTGTTACTGAGCTAGTTGCTGAAACCATTTGACTCCTATCAGTCTGTTTGGAAATCTAAAAAAATGACCCCCATATATAGCAAATAGATTATATTTCCTTTAATGCTCATAGTAGAGATGGAAAGTAACTTTCATGGTTTTCAAAGATGTAGCCATATTTACCTCTTGCAGCATAAAATGGAGGAAGAAAATGGGAGAAAAAGATACTTCATCTGAAGAATTTGGCCTAAATCCATGAACGCTCATGCAAATGCCAAATAGTCTTAAAAGATGCTGCCACATTTTTTACCATCCTCCTTAAAAAATATTTTGACTTTCTCATTGTGAATTTAAATGGTTCTGATATTGTCATTTTGCACATCCCAAGATTAGTTGCAGAGTAAAATATACTTTGCTTCAGAAATTCATATATTTGCAAGGTTTTGCAGTACCATTTTGAATGAATGAAATAGTACTTTAAAAAAAGATGTGAACCCCTTAAATGCGAGTTGAAAACTATGCAGTAGGAAAATATATATAGCAATGTATACATTAGGAAAATTGTGTAAGACATGCATATATTCTGAAAAATGTTCATGCTAATGTGCATTACTTTCCATGTAGGAACAAAAAGAAAAGAAAAGACCTCACAAATGAATAAGAATAAATGGTGGAATGGGAATGCAGGTGGAAGTTACAGAATCACAAGAAAAGAAATGGAGATAAACATTTCTTTCCCCACATCTGTATGTAAAAGAGGTATGTATAGGAAACCTCTTCAGTGCCTGTCCAAGACATTTTCCTAACATCCAAAATTCCACAATTGTGTTCCTTTTTGCATTATTAATGTTGCACTATTTAGGTGAAATTTTCTGCTTCAGTGTGCTTAATTATGTTGTGTACCTAACCCACTATGTATCACTGATCAATGTCATTTACTTTCATGATTTATTGTAATTGGAGAAAATGGCAAACTATGATTTCCTTAGTATTATATGCTATCTTTCTTTTTTTAAA
This sequence comes from Anolis apletophallus, assembly GCA_030556195.1. NCBI lineage: Eukaryota > Metazoa > Chordata > Lepidosauria > Squamata > Anolidae > Anolis > Anolis apletophallus. Next base: position 70,904,644 of record JARBWK010000006.1, read on the forward strand.
AAAAGTTTAACTCCCCATAGTTTGTTCCAGTTATTGGTTAAAGGACTAAAAATAGGTCAGTTTTCATTTTATTCAGCACTCTGAGAGTAGCACAGCCAGTTTTCTTGACCCATTTAATTATAATTTTTTATTTTGTACAGTGGAATGGCACACTTTGTTTGTTCTGTGGTTACTGTGTACATCTCCACTTATTAACATTCACTCTTCCAATCCGTAAAGCCATAGTATGTATTAAGCATGTGCAAAAAATTTAGGAAGAGTCAGAATTCATAAAAAAAATTGGAAGTTTTAGAAGTTGGAAGCCATATCCAAAGCATTTCCATGGCCATATCCAAAGCATTTCCATGGCCCACACTCTTGACCGGTTCCATCAACTGGACGTAGAGGCTGTCGATAGGATCATGACTGCAGCTAGACCAACCACTTGCTTCCTCGACCCGTGCCCTTTTTGACTAGTTAAATCTTGCTGGGAAGGGTTACGTGGCCCTCTGTTGAAGATAGTTAATCGCTCCCTTGAGCAAGGAGTGTTTCCAGAGGGATTGAAAGAGGCGATGGTGAGGCCGCTACTGAAAAAACCGGAATTAGATCATATGGTTCCCTCCAGTTACCACCCAGTTTCGAATTTACCGTTCCTGGGCAAGGTGATTGAGAGGGCGGTAGCGGCCCAATTGCACCAGTTCCTAGATGACATGGCCAGATTAGATCCCTACCAGTCTGGTTTCCGTATTGGGCATGGGACAGAAACCGTGCTGGTTGCCATCACAGAACAGCTCTGCTGCCAATTGGATCAAGGGGGATCGGTGCTGCTCGTGTTATTGGACCTCACGGTAAACCACGCATTGTTAACCCACTGCCTAGCCATGACAGCGGTCAGGGGGACTGCTCTGAAATGGGTGTTTTCCTTTCTCCTCAATTGGGGACAGCGAGTGGAGAGGGGAGGTCTGGTTTCTGAGAGGCTCCCCTTAAATTGCAGGGTGCCTCAGGGAGCCATTCTTTCCCCTTTATTATTTAACATCTACATGCGGCCACTTGCCAATTTGGTGCGGAGGTTTGGTCTGGAGTGTCATCAGTATGTGAATGACACGCAGCTGGTGTTAAGGATGGACGGCCGGCCAGACTCTGTACCCGATTGTTTCCAGCAATGCCTTGAAGTCGTGACTGGTTAGCTATGGGCCAGTCAGCTGAGAGTGAACCCGTCGAAGATGGAGATCCTTTGGCTGGGCCGTCCGGGTGGGTGTGAGCTCCGGCTGCCTACTCTGAACGGGGAGGCACTATGCCCGTCGTCCTTAGTAAAGAGCCTGGGGATCCAATTGGACCCTCTGCTGACAATGGAGGCCCAGGTCTCTATGGTCAGCAGCTCTGCCTTTTTCCATCTGCGGCAGGCTAGGCGGCTGGCGCCCTGTCTCACCGGTAATGACCTACCCACGGTGATCCAGGCGACGGTCATCTCGAGGTTGGACTACTGTAACGCCATTTACATTGGTCTTCCTTTGTCAGTCATCCAGAAGCTAAAACTGGTGCAAAACGCAGCAGCGAGACTCCTGGCCAGAATGCTGGCCAGGGCTCATATTACTCCAACACTGCAGCGTTTGCACTGGTTGCCAATCGAGCACCAGATCATCTTCAAGGTGTTGGTCTTGACCTTTAAGGCCTTGCATGGTCTGGGGCCGGTGTACCTAAGGGACCGTCTACTCCCATATGTTCCCCAGAGATCTCTCTGATTGTAGGTTCCCTCCTTGTGAACCATTCACTTGTCGTCAACCAGGCAAAGAGCTTTCTCTGTGGCAGCACCATGCGGAATATGTTTACCGCCTGAAGTTCGAGCAATGAGCAAGCTACCAGCCTTCTGGAAGGCTTGCAAAACGGCACTGTTCCAACAGGCAGTTAGCCTTTGACTACTCTTGGCTATAGCAGAATAGTGTTGAAGTGGTTTTATACTGTAGTCTGGTGCTTTAAGAATGTTTGCCTACTTTAGTAGTATTGATAGTAGTATAAAAATAAGCATGCCTTCTATGTTTAGTACTTATATTAGTGAAATAACTTACTGTTTGCTGGTCCCATAAATGCATGGTTGTGGAGTTGAAAAGTTTCTCAGCGGTGTTGTTGTTTGAGGTGTTGCTGTGGCATAGTCTGGTGGTCTGTGAAGGTCAGGGTCGCTCGTGTAGGAAAAATAGTAGTGATAGTACTATTAGTAAGAAGTATTCCTTGTTTGTGAATGATTTGTAGTACTGAAGTAACTTACTTTTTTACGGGTCCTGTAAATGTGTTATTGTAGAGTGGAGAGGTGGCTTAACATCTGAAGTCATCTGGAAGTGTCTCCGCTGAGTTGGTGTCCCAGGCGTTGGTGTGGTGTACTCTAGTGGTTTGAGAAGGTCTCTGAAATGAGAGTAAATACAATGTCAGTAATAGTACTATCAGTAATAAGCATCCCTTGGTTGTGTAGGAGGTGTGAAAGAGAGAAAACTTACGTTTTTGCTGGTCCTGTGAATGCATTCCTGTGGAGTTGAGAGATGGGTGGGAAGCTGAAGTCATCTGGAAATGTCTCCGCTGAGTTGGTGTCCCAGGCATTGGTGTGGCCTAGTCTAGTGGTTTGAGAAGGTCTCTGAAATAAGAGTAAATACAATGTCAGTAATAGTACTATCAGTAATAAGCATCCCTTGGTTGTGTAGGAGGTGTGAAAGAGAGAAAACTTACGTTTTTGCTGAGCCTACAGGAAAGGACGGTATACAAATCCAAATAATAAATAAATAAATATTTTAGACTTGAAACTTACTTCATACTTTTTCATTTTAATTTTGTAAATCTCGGAAGGGTCCCAAGATCAGTTTCATATTCAGTGCAAGGAAGCACAGCCATTAAGACAAAAAGGCTGCCTACTTTGCCATTCCTCTTCTTGGAATTAATGGTATCTTGGCATAAAGAGCAGTGAAAAGAGGAAGCAGTGCAATTTGGGAACAGCACAGAACACTAAGAAATGTAGTTTGGGAAGGGAAAGAGCCTATGCCAAAGAATTCAAAAGGCTCTGCCTTAAACTACATTTCCCAATATGCATTAGCATCAGAAAGCACAAATCAGGAGAACCAGAGTTCCAGTACATTTGTTAATATTCTACATTATGATTTCTGTTCCTGGGTTATACATGTCTGGCCCTTCATCACAATATTTGCAGATATTTGGAGGTTCCTGCAGGATCTGGGATCTTGCTTAGAGTTCTTACAAGAGGGCGTCATCTTGGAGGACTTGATGTTGCCTTCTGTAGGCCTGTCTTGCATATTCTGGTCAGCCTTCTTTTGTTTTGAATATGTTTGCAAATATCTAGTCAAGATTCATAAAATAGGGAGAAAAATTAAGTTGCAATGCCTGATGACCCAATTTGTAGTTTAATGGACAACTTGATTCTAAGTACTAACATACAGGCCAGGAAAGGAATGTCTGAAATGACAGTTTACAAAAACAGTCCTATAGCACCTGCAAGAATAATCAGTTCTATTATCACTGTTTCCTAATTATCAATTACTCATGTCATACATTTTGATTGTCTATCCTTTTTATTTTGAAAACCTGGCAACATATATAAACCAACCCACTGCACACATATAAACACAAGTACTTATTTCCTTCCTCTTATATTCACCTGTAATGTATTTGTTTATGTCAATTCATTCATTAACAAAATCAGCCTTCCTGCCCCCCTCAATAGCCTCTGTGCCCCCTAATTAATGACAAAAATGGGAGCATAGTGCACATACTGTACCAGATAAGTGACTAGTCTGACACAGCTTAAGCAACTTCCCAAGAGAAAGCATGCTTGACTATGATATGGATCAAATGTTCTTTGTCTCAGCATGCTCAGTGGGTGACTTTGAGTCAGATCTGAGTATAAAATTTTATGTAACCTTGATCTTATTAAATACAACTCATCTCTTGAAATAACCTCTATTAAATAACCTAAATATAATAGAAAATACAGAACAGATCAATCTCTAGCATATGGGTTTGATAGATATTGTCTGTTTTCACATAAAAATTCCCTGCTGCAGCGGTACATTGGGAAAGTTCTGGAGCCGTTTATTCCAGATTAACTAAGAGTAGATTCCATGTAGGTCATACCAGTTCTTCAAATTGTGTTCAGAAATGAACTGGTATCTGGCAAAGTTGTTTCAACAAGTAGGAGACAACCAGAGGGGGGACCGGGATCATCAGACAGGGCTAAAAAAACAATTTTGTTTGAAACCGGAGAGAAGTGCTTCCAGCCAGAGTTGACAGTACTGTGTTAGATGTACCAATTATTTGAACTCAGTATAAGACAGTTTCTTGTGTTGTGAGCTTGCCTAGTGTAGCTTTCTAAACCAGGCAATTCCACAGCACAATAAGCTGCCTTATATTGTGTTCAGATCTCTTGTCCATCTAGCTCAGTCAATCTGCCTCTTCTGAGTATATAAATTTCCATACTTCTTACCATTTTAACCCTTTAATGTTTTAGAATTATATTGTGTTCAGATCTCTTGTCCATCTAGCTCAGTCAATATGCCTCTTCTGAGTATATAAACTTCCATACTTCTTACTATTGTAACCCTTTAATGTTTTAGAATTTCTCACTGAGTTCTCGGAACTCTCCTTTCTGTCAAGTTGGTGAAACAGCTTTATAGTGTGATTTGGTTCCCTTTGGAAAAGTAAAATAAGGAATCTGCCACTGCAATTTCATGATGGGCTGGGGAGTGAAATAATGAGTGTTCTGGTGCAGAGATTAGCTAATCTATGGAGATATATATTCAAAGATTAATCTCTAATGAAAGGGGAACAGGATTATGGAGAAACTTAAGTGGCTGTCTCTTCCAAAATATTTTGTTTTCCAAGGAAACATTTTGAAACTGAAAGTGACTTTCATTACAACATACATTTTGGGAAAATATAGCACAAAACAAGAACTGGATTGTGTCTATTTCTAATAATAAGGTATCCTGTTTCAGCTCTGTGAGATAATTTTGCAGAGCTATAGTAGCTATAATTCTTGTGTAGCTATTATGGAGGAAGAACATCTGTTTCTAGCTATAAATCTGTCATGTAACCAGTAAATCCCAACAAGGAGACATTACTAGTTTATAACTTAAGAGCTCACAATAGCACAGATAAAAACAATATGTCTTGCTGAACAGTTGCAATGTCACCTCGAGTTCACTGGGAAGTGTAAGAGTTTCACAATACACACTTGCATTAAACCTTTACAAGCATAACAGTTTACTGCAGATATATGCTTTTAATAATGCCCCATACTCCATTTGTCATCTCCCTTGCTTTTTCCATCTTTTCTTCCATCTTCAATTCTTATTGAAGAAAAATAAGTTAAGAGAAAAAAATGGAATACCTGTGCTACATGTTTTAATTACTAGCATGAGAAACTCCTTATTTGTAAAGCTCTTTGATTTATGCTTTATGTGCCCCTTAAGATAAGAACTCTTATCATACTAAGATAAATTGTATACTTTACTGAATATATGGTGTATAATTGTGTATAACTCTAGAAATATTGGTTAAAAAATCAACCTCCAAAACCTGGGTCAACCCCCAAAACCCAAAGGCACTTCCAGATAGCATCAAAATGCGTGACAAATAAGTGGGGCAAAGAAATTGTGGTATCTGACAGTAAGTACAGACACTGAACTGTTAGTCCTGATCAATGCTCCCTTGTTGTCTGACGCATTCGCACATAGCAGAATATAAATAGACAGGGGACATCTGGCAGAAGTTTACATTTAGTTTTTAAAAAATTGACTCCCTAAGATGTGCTGGACCTCATAAGTGCTGATGTGGATATCTGAATGGGCACACAAACAGATTTATTATCATTATTTCTCCTCACCCTTCTCTTGAGTTTACTTTTTTCCTTCATGAGCCCCATTTTCCCTTTGGGGTCACCATGCTGGTGCCCACTGTAAAAATTCAAAATCTGATTAATTTCATAAGAATCCTAGCAAAGGAATGTTTGCAGAGAGTTTTCATGGGAATTGCTTTCCAATTGTGCTTCCATTTATCCACCTGTTTACAGTCCTCATCAGCTGTTTTGGGATTTTAAATTGCGGACATGGAATGGAGCAGTCCACAACAGTGTATAGCAACAAAGCCATGTGTTCTTGAGTGCAAGAAAATACAGTCATGTAAATTTTTCATCCAAAATTGGGTTTTAAGCACATCTTTTTAACACATGTCTTTTGTCTGTTAATGTAATCCAGCATGCATTTTCAGCGAATGTCATTTAGCCACCTGCTTCTTTTATCCCGGTTCCTTCTACATTTTAGGGCCTGTGTAGAAGAACACTAGGTCATCCATGAATAAATGTAAGTACTGTACCTTAACACTTACCAAATAATAAACCATGCCCTTCTCTGAGTAGAGTGGCAAAAGGCAAGAGGTCATTCTGTTCCAGGAGAATGGCACTTTCCCTCTTCATGAATTGTCCCTCAACTTATCCATGAATCATATCAAAATACATAATGTTGATCCCCAAACCTGTTTTAGACTTATCAATGAGGTCAAATTATAAGCTAATATATAGAGAGTAGTTATCAGGCTACTGATTTTGTACAAACAAACAAATACACATATGTTTCAGTGGAATTAAAAGGGTTCTGTATGAGGTAACAGAAACAACCCCCTTTTCAGCAGAAGCTCTCCTCCTCTGGTTTAAGGAGTAGACATATTCCAATTGTCTTCTTACTAGAAATAGACTTTATACAAAAGAATCTTTGACAATCCCTCTTAGCCTGCGGATGATGGTCCTACTAGTCTGGTGTCTTGGCAGTGGGTTCGTAGGTGGCTGTGGATCCCTATTCTTGATCTGCATGTTCTCCCACAGTGAGAACATCAGTTTCCAGGTGGAAGGTGGTCCTGGTCAGGCTTGGCTTGACATGCCTTCCTCTTGGGACATTTCTCCTTTTTTATCCTCCATTCGTGCCTCTTCAAATTCTGCAGCACTGCTCGTCACAGCTGACCTCCAGCTAGAGTTGTCAAGGGCCAGGGCTTCTCAGTTCTCAATGTCTATGCCACAATTTTAAAGATTGGCTTAAAGCCCATCTTTAAATCTCTTTTCCTGTCCACCAAGGTTACATTTCCCATTCTTGAGTTGGGAGTATAGTAACTGCTTTGGGAGATGGTGACCGGGCATTCAGACAATGTGGCCAGTTCAGTAGACTTGATGGCTTAGGAGCATCACTTCAATAATGGCGGTCATTGCTTCTTACAGCATGCTGACATTTGTCTGCCTGTCTTCCCAAAAGATTTGCTGGATTTTTTTGAGGCAGCGCTGATGGAATCATTCTAAGAGTTGAGTGCGATGTCTATAGACAGTCCACATTTTGCAGGTGTACAGCAGGGTTGGGAGGACAGATGTGCACCAACTATGTTATCATCAGCATATTGGATTCTATAACAGATGTTGTGACCTTGGTTTCGGCTTTCAATCTGCTGAGGTTAAATAGCTTGCCATCTGTCCAATAGATGATTTCCACTCTGGTGGGAAGTTGTGTTTACTAGTACTCTTCTCAAACTCTTCTGTCAGGCACTCCCAAGCAGTTGAAGTTGAAAGTTACTTGAAAAAGACTTTTTCCTTCTTTTGAAACTTTGCAGCTTTCTCTCAATAGTTACTCTCAAACAACACAACTCCTTCTGCATCAACTCTCCAACACCAACCCTCAACAAAACAGAAGCTTTGTACTACTTTAGTACCTTTACAACCACTCCACCCTGGCTGTAATTTACATAAGACTAACCAGGTGGCTTGATTCTTAATCCTCACAGTATGTTTGAGCTTGATCCATACATTTACTTATTATAACTTAAGAAATGACAAACTTAAAAACTCCAACAATATATATAACTTAAAATCCACAAAATATACTGATAAAAGGAGTGAATGTGGTCTGAGGCAGTTTGAGATATGTCCATACAAACCTTCCAACATTTCTCTGCCCTAGCAAGTCACCTCAACTGCTATGTCATCTTCTCGTTGTTGTAACCTATCTTCATAATACAGGTTGGAGCAACTTCCTTATTAGGACATCTTACAACACTAAGAAAAAGATAAATGAAATGAGGTAACTTGCTATGGCAGAACAATTTTGGACGGTTTGTGGGCACATTGACTCATATTTACGCAGCCCAAATAAACTCTCACACTACATCCTCTCCCTCTGCCAAAACTAGAAGTAATGAGAAGTCACTTTTGGTTTAGGAGAAATACTAGTTGAAGCTGAAACAAGATTTGGATGAGGGGGATGTTGCTAGTATATTAATTGCATCCATTTTTACTAATAAGTAAACTAGTACTTGTTCAACTGAATTTCAATTAGATTACAATGCATAGTTCCACACATGTCATTGGGAGCTAGTCCCTCTAAACATGGTGAGATTTCTGCAAATGCACATGGACTTACCATGTGGACTTTTATGCCAGGTAAAAGGCTTTTATTCATTTACTTTCAGTAGTGCAACCAGCATGTGGGCTGCTTTCCATTAAAATCTCTTAACTATATATCATGTGCTTGCTTAATAGCACAAAAGAAGGTCTCTTTGTGTGCTCTTGATAAGTTTGAGATTGGTTTTCAAATTAAAGTTGCATTGAACTGTGGCAATTAGTGCTATAGCTGACTGATTTCCACTTAAGATACATATGGGATTTGTGAGCATGCACCAATAAAAAACAGACTTCATAATATCAGCTAAGTGCTTTCATTTTATTTTCTAACTAGTTCATTGTTTTGGGGATGTTGTAGAAAATTATCCGGTAGAGATTTTTAAAATAAAGGCCTACGTAAATTGCATAATATATGAATAGCTTCCAAATGTCAGCATTCCTAAGCAACATGTACAATATTAAAATCAGTACAACTTAATTTCAACGGAACCAAAGCATGGGAAGAAACCATGAAGATTTCAGTAAAATAAGAAATCTAAATTTGCAAATAATTCAGATTTGAAAGGTACATTTAATTGTAACTCTAATGATGGACCTGCACTTAATATTTTATGTAGAAACAGAAAATATATATGTACATTTAAATCATCTTTCCTTTTCACATCACTCGACTTGAGCTATATCTTTATTGTATAATTTATTGCATTTTTCCTAATTCATAAATGATAACACTCTTAAGTATTATTGCAATTTTGTATTTAGTGTTCAATAGAGTCAGGGTGACTTTTTTCATCCTTTATATTAGGATGGACAATTGCATAGACTCCAGAGCCACGGTGATCCAAGCCACGGTCACCTCGAGGCTGGATTACTGTAACGCGTTCTACGTTGGCCTTCCTCTGTCGGTGACCCGGAAGCTCAGGCTGGTGCAGAACACTGCCGCCCGGCTCCTGTCTGGCACGCCAGCAGGCTGCCACATAACACCTACCTTGCAGGATCTGCACTGGCTGCCAATTGAGCACCGGATCACCTTCAAAGTGTTGGTTCTTACCTTTAAGGCCTTGCACGGCCTGGGGCCAGTGTATCTGAGGGACCGTCTCTCCCCATATTGCCCTATGAGATCACTTCGCTCTGAGGATACCAATCTTCTGACTGTCCCCTCTGCTAAAGTGGCCAAACTGACAGCTACCCGCCGAAGGGCATTCTCGGTGATTGCATCAACACTCTGGAATGCCTTTCCCGCGGATACGCGCACCATCCACGACCTCCTCCCCTTCAGGCGGGCGTGCAAGACCTTCCTTTTCCAGCTAGCTTTCCATGTGTAGGTCTCATTGGTATGCACCCCCCTGTTAAAAGCTATTTTCACTCCAGGTCGTTTTTAATTGCTGTTGTACATTGTGATGTTTTAGTGATGTTTTATGCTATGTTTTAATCTGTGTTGCTGTTTTTATGTTGCTGTTTTGGTATTGTGAGCCGCCCCGAGTCCGCCGGGAGTGGCGGCATAGAAGCCAAATAATAAAGAAATAAAGAAATAAAAAATTCTCCACCAAGTCATTCTTCCTTTGGCAGGGTAAACTGCCTCAAAGTGCCTATTTTTTAAAAAAACAATATCACTTCACTTCTTTGTGCCATATTGAGAAGGACTATGGCAAAACCTGTGTTGTTTAGGGGTTGTGGAATTTTTTATGAGGTTTGCCATTTATTTGTATTTTCAGATGTTTTCATGCTTTTGTGGCTGCCATCTGCATTGTTGTCAAACAAAAATTGCTCAAAAATTCAATGTTGCTTCAGAGAGCTGGTGAAGAGTTTCAGGCACTGCAAAAATAAGTTTAACAGGCTGCATACACTCCCTCTATCTGGGATGGTCATCTCACTAAGCATGTTGCTTTGGGGTGCACATGGAGCAGTGAGGGAGGAAGGCAACACTCACCAAACAAGTCAAATCAACCAAACCAGCCCTGCCCATCAAAGTGTTGACAGATGTTGCAGAAGAGAGTTCATATCCACCAAAGTACGGAACTCTTAATCTATACATAATCTCAAGATCCTTGCCCTGTAAATGATTGGGGAAACAGGGTGATGTTTGAATAATCTCACTTTGGAGGGAAGGATTAGGTTAGGCAGTCTGGTATTTTGGGACTCTATTATTATGTGAATACTTACTTCAAATTGATAGGGAGTTGGAAGCAATGAAAAGTTATTCATATTCTTACAAAATGCAGAATAACAAAATTGGTTGATTTGTTGTATTTTAGATTTTTTTTCAAAGAAAGCTATAGTCAAGAACTCATCCTGTCAAATATCAAAAATCTCTGAATGTTGACATATTGACTTGTCCAGTCTATTACCAAATTGGCTTTCAGTAACTGTTTCTATTACTCGATCAGTTATACAATGTAGTAAAAATGAATGCTGATAGGCAACTGATATACCATAAATACCATACTATAAATATCACCCAGAGAGCGCCCCTTTTTCTTATGTGTGTGTTTGTGTGTATAGTCAACATAGCCCCCACTAAGTTAAGTGGTAGGGATTTTATAACAGGCTATGTTATCACCAAACGTATTTGCGCCAACTCGCTTAGAGAATAAGTTGATCTTTTTTTTTCTCCTGTAGATTTGGGGAGGAATTCAAGATACAAATTTAAAATTTTCCTGGAACAACATTCACACAATTCCTAATTGTGGGGACAGTATTTTAAAAGTAAATAGCAGGCAGGCAGATTGCGTCAAGTTCAGATCATGACCTTTGAATCCAGATTTTTAAATTTTCCTTGTAGTTGCGTATTATCCAGCTCTTCTTCTTCCCATTCCTGTTGTTCGTGTTTAAAGAAAAGCTCCTTCTCTAACCAATGTAAATAGCAGGGAAATGATATTTTATCCATGTCAGGATCATGGGAATGGGATGGGGGGCATGGTTAACCCCTTAAAGATCTTGGTAGACCATCACCCCACCCCATACTTTTAATGGAATCATTAAAAAAAGGAAGGGCATCTTGAATGCAAACCATGGAACTCTATCCAAATAGAGAGAGACCTGAGCAAGTATCTCCAGACAGTTATAAGATGAATCAAGGATAATGTTGAAGACATTCTATGCTGCAATATTTGACTTTACTATATAGAAAATTATATGTGCTGGAGCGAGATGATTCCCATACTTTCAACTACAATATCAGGTGGTCTAAAAACCTTTTTGAAGACATATTGATTTATACCATAGTAGGGTGTGCAAAACTTGGTTTTTATTTATTAAGTCATATCTAATTCATAAATTTTGTATATATATGAACGAATATTAAGAAACGGGGGGGGTGAATTTTGATCCTTAAGCAAAAACTTGAGGATCAAAATTCACCCAACACTTTTTCATTTGAATTCCTTAATGCTTGGAAGCCTATCAAAATCAGTTTCATTTTCCTTGCAAGCAAGGCAAAACCAAAAAGGTTGCCATTCCTCGTTAAATGAATGGCCTTTCACCACGAGGAGAGGAAAGCAGCAGGGTGGAACAAAGCTGAGGGTGCTGGGAAAGAGACTGAGAGAGCACAGACTTCTGAAAAATGTAGTTTGGGAAGGTGGGCAGCCCTATGGTAGATAATTCAAAAGGCCCTGTGCCAATGGGGAAACTTCAGAGGTACCTTTCTTGCTCATTGTTAGAGCTTACTTGTCCGAACACATCCACCCCTACGTCCCACCTCATAATCTAAGATCATCTGGGAAAGCTCTGCTCTTGCTCCCATCATCAGCACAAATGAGTCTGGTGGGGACAAGAGGCAGGGCCTCCTCAGCTGTGGCCCCTGCCTATGAAACACATTCCCAAATGAGGTAAGATCCGTTCCCTTCCTCCTGGCTTTTAGGAAAAAAATTAAAATCATGGTTCTGGGACCAGGTCTTCGGACAGTAGGTGTATGTAGCAGTTTAGAAGGATATTGACTGGAACGGCAATTCGACTGACAAGACTGTTTTATTGTTTTAATGCTTGTTGATGTATTGTTTTAATTATGATTTATGTTTTATTGTGGTTTTACTATTGTAATTGTTTGTATTGGCATTGTATCGGTGCCCAATGTAAGGCATTGAATTTTGCCATTTTATATGTAAACCGTTTTGAGTCCCCCGGGGTGAGAAAGGCGGTACCGTATTTTCTGGCATATAAGACTACTTTTTAACCCAAGAAAATCTTCTCAAAAGTCAGGGGTCATCTTATACGCGGGAGTCGTCTTATGCGTGGGAGTCGACTTATACACCAGGAGTAGTCTTATACGCTGGGAATTGTCTTATAGAGCGGGTGCTGAAACTTCCAATCCAAATTGGAGTATCTGTGGTTGCTGCATATGGTGGGGGGAGCTCAAAAATGGCAGTGGCCGCGTCCCTGCCATATGCCGCGATTGCATGAAAACATTAAAGGCAACGCTGTACAGGTACGGTAGAAGAAAATCCATTAATCGGCATTCGTGGACTTAATGTGGTCCCGATGGTGAGGTGAAGGGGCACCTCACCAGTAAGGTGTAAGTGAAGGGTGGAGCAAGCTGCAGGCATCCGGGGCGCCCGGGGTATGGAAAAAAAGGGATAGAGTGGCTCTGGGCCCAGAAAAACACACCACTTTTATCTGTCTGGCCTGCCCTTGTGTCCTATTACTGTACCTCCTCCTCTGCCTCTCAGATCTCGCTCCTGAAGACTGCCGTGAAGCGGTGCAGGTGCACATGTGTGAGATCTGAGAAGCAGAGAAGGAGGTACAGTAATAGGAAAATTACCATATTGAAATCAAATTTGATGCTTTTTAAATTTTTATTTGGTGTGCGTTGGAAGAGGGGTAGTCTTATATGGCGAGTATATCCCAAACTCTATATTTTAACTGGAAAAGTTGGGGGTCATCTTATACGCCCAGTCATTTTATACTACGGAAAATATAAATACTGTAAATAAAATAAATAAATATTGTGTTGAAACTACATTTTCCAAAATTCTGCTCTGCACCAGAAAGCTCCAATTAGGCTAGGAGAGAGATTTGTCCCTCCATAGCAGCAGCCAGCCAGAGTTCTAATAAACTGTTAAATCTGCAAAGAGAAGGACTGACTGATACTTCAATACAAGTAAGAAAGTCAGTGCAGGGAAGAAATCCCTAAATTGAAGTTCTGTTGGTTAATATGAGAGACATTAAATGAGATAGCTGTTGTGGCTTAAAAATATATATATATTAATAAGATTTTGTCATTTTTTTAAAAGTTCCCAAAAATCAGTAGATGTATGAATATTTTCAAAACTTGGGGGGAGGGGAATGATCTTCTGTTATCTTGTGTCACTGTATAGAAAAATTCAAGGAGATAGCTCTTGTGATAAATGTGTTCTATAATTGTAGCAAGTTTCATGTAATTGCTCTAACAATGAGGGAGGAAGTTTCCCCTTTGACACAATTAATTACTTACATCAATAGTTTATACCAACCGACAATTTCGAGCAAATTCAACTTTCAGAGACAATAGGTTTTTGAAAATAAAATGTTATTGGTTATTTTATTTATTTGAAACGAAGCTATTTGGATTTTCGGGGGGGTGTTTGGGGGGGTTAGCAGAGGGAGGAATCCTTCTATTTTTTTCCCACACATCTGCTGTAAGGATTGTAGTTAAACTCCAATGGAAGAGGAAGACACTGGGAAGAAAAAAAGGGTGACTTCAGTGCACCACTAGTCATATTTATACAGAAAAACATTAATCACCCATGCTGGTTGTGAAACATGGTGGAAGTCAACATATCAAGAAACATCAGGCTGAGAATGGGTGGTATAAGCTGTAAATGAAACCAAGGTCTTTAATAGACCATCCACACTGCAGAAATTATTGCAGTTCAACAGCACTTTGTCATAACTATGAAATCCTGGGATTTGTAGTTTGTTGTGGCCTCAGAGCTCTCTCCAAGGAGGGTACATATCTCACAGAGCTATAGATCTTAAAATTCTGTAGCATTGAGTCATTGCATTTAATCCTAACTTGAATCTGCTGTGTAGATACTGCCTAAGGACCAGGGAATGCATAAACAGAGTCTTCTGGTTAATATTGCTAATCGGAGAATTTGATTAAACTGCATTATATGAGGCTACACTGTCTATGTAATTCAAACTTCAATTATATGTGCAGTGTAGATGACACATTGGACAGTAAAAAGTAAAAATTTGGTTTTTTAAAATGTTACAGCCTTGTTAACTAGGGGATTCTGGGAATTGCCATCAAAATGAGTGGTTTTTCCAAGCTCTGTCTTTTTATTTTACCCTACAGCCAGTTTGGAATAATAATTTAAACCATTATTCTCCCTGTGGAATATCTCTATTTCCACCATTTGCTGTCCTATTTCCAAGCTTCGTTCTGCTAATTTGTAAAAGATTTGTTTTTCTTCACTTGGAAAGCAACATGCTTTAAGGATTGGATGAAACACAATGAAGGTAATAGGACACACTCAGGTACATATCTCAAAACAGCTCAAACGTGCATACTTGCATATCAGAGAAGCATAACATAGTCTGTGCAAGTGCACTGCCATCTTCTTTCAATGCTTTCTCAGCTTTACAGAATCTCCACATGACCATTGAGATTTATATTAGTCTCCATTCTATTAGTGAGCTCCTTGTTGAATGAAACTCTTTTTTCAGTAGAAATTGTGAACATGTACTTTGCATTTTCTTTTCTTGTATACTTTTAAAGAGCTGACACCTGGGTTTGATTCTTAGGAAAAACATTTCAACATTTTCCTACAGCTGTTAAAGCAGATTAGCCAGATGAATTCCAGGTTTTTTAATGGGGCAATTACTAACCTTTCCAATATGTTTTAGAAGTTCATTGCAGGAAACAAATGAGTCTAATTTATAATAGCTCACCTGATAAAGGAATCTAACAATTCTAAGCATTTTGGAACAGGCCCAATCTGAATTATGTAGTTTATAAAACATGAACATTTTGAAAATAATAACCTGCAGTATTAATACTGCTAGAGCCTGAATTTGTGATGACTTCCCATGAAAATGATCTTAGTGTTATAACTGCCATCAAGTGGACTTCTAGGCATGGAAACCTCATGAATGAGGAACCATGACAGCATCCTATCATCAACAGCCCTGCTCAGGTCCCACAGACACAGAACTGTGGCTTCCTCGATTGACTCTATCCATCTGAAATGTAGTCTTTCTTTTTCCCAATTGCACCAAGCATTATTGTCTTTTCTAATGAGTCATGTCTTCTCATGGCATGATGAAAGTATGACAGCCTGCATTTAATACACTAAAAAGCAAAGCGAAGTAGCAGAATGGTGGTAGAATACTCTTGTTGTAGATCTAAAATTTGTTCTTCTAAAGCAAAGTAATCTCAGAAAGAAAGGGCCAGGAAAGAATAGTGGGAAGGAGGCAGGCATTTGCTTTGCCATGAGGCATGGGGAATATGGAGCCCCACACGTCACATCATCTGCCTCACCAGAAGGGAAATCACATGAGTGAAGTGTGCAGTATGCGCGATTTGCACAGCTTTCCCCCATAGATAGGGCAACACGGGAAGCCTCCCATGTTGCAAGGGTGGTAGCAGCAAGCCAGTTCTGTCCCTCTGCACCTACAGAGCTGACAGGATGTCGTTTGATGGGAGTCGGCTGGTTCTGTGGGTTCCCAGGGCTAGATTGGCATTTGCCACTGAAACTAGCCCCATATGACGAGGTCAGTAGTGGCTACTAGGGGTGTGCAAATGTATATTTTGATTCATTTTTAGGATCAAATTCATTACATTAGTGCATATAAATCAATATTAGAAACCTGCAGGAAAGGTGCTGCTGGTGGTGGTGGTGGTGGTGATTTAGAAATTGAAACACTTACCAATCATTTTTGTTAAGATAGTGTAATATTTGGATGCCTCCTAAGGTCAGTTTAATTTTCAGTATAAGCATTAAGCAACTTTAGAAAAGCCAAGCGAACATACAGTGTTTTTAAAACCAATCCTTTTTTTTGCCTGATCACCATAAGGAAGGCACTGGGAGTGGGAATAGCAAAGTTAATGGGCAGGAGACTAAGAAAACAGTAAGCTTAAAAATGTAGTTTGGAAAGGCAAGGCCCCCTGTGGCAGAGAATGCAAAAGGGCCTGCCCTAAACTACATTTTCCAGAATGTATTTCTCAGCATCAGAAAGCCCCCAATGGGTAGCACCAGCAGTTCAGAGTCAGTCTAATAATAATAAATAAAATGATTGAATCTGCAAAGAGGACTAAAATAAGTAAGTAAAAGTATAAATCTGTGCTAAATTGTAGTTATGTGGTTGTGTATCATAAAGACTGAAAAGGGATTGCTATTGTCACTTTTTGGTGGATAAACTGTTTTTGTCTAAAAGTTTAAAAGTCCCCAAAAATCTGTAGATGTGTGAATCTTTCTGAAACTTCTGATGATTGATGCCCTGGTTATCTTGTGCATTATATATAACATTCAAGCAGATAGCTCTTGTAGTTTTTTTTTAAAAAAATCCCCAAAAGTTTGCAGATAAGTAAAACATTCTGGAATTTGGTGGGATAACAGTGGTAAATTGTAGCAAGTTTCACTCCAATAGTTTTAAAAATGAGGGAGGAAGGAGCCCTTGAATTTTCCCCAATTATAGCAATTTATGCACAATTATTGTAATGAAATAGTAATGAAATTTTGTTACTCTCATTATAGTAATGGATTTTTAACTAACTATACTTTAGAAACCCTTTAGAAACAAAACACCAGTGCTCCCCAGTTTTGCAATGACTTTTGACCATTTTAATGGCTCGTACATCCCAATTAGAGGCTGACAAGGGGCTGTCAAGCTCACAGACCATTATCAATTCCTTTTTATCCATGTGGGAACCAATGCCATTGCAAGGCATAGCCTTCAGGTGATCACATGGAATTACAAGGCAATGGGTAGGAATCTGAACAGCCTTGCTGTATAGGTTGACATTTCATCTCCCCTCCAAGTTCAAGGACATGACTTGCAAAGGGAAAGAAGAATAACAAAAGTGAATAACTGGCTTTGTAGTAGGCACCACCAAGAGTGATTTTGCCTCCTGGACTATGGTCTGAGGGTTAAAGGAAGTTTGCCAGCATAAGTCATAGTACAGAGTAGCTGGATTCTTTGGTCAAAATGAAGGTCCAGAACTCTGGATTGCTTTTTCCAGCATGGAAACATGGGGTCTGAAATGTGCAAAAATACAGTAATTTGCTTTATTTCATCATGGGCAACAGACAGCTGCAATACATTGTAGTTGAATTTCTGGAAAAAATATTGCAGAAATTGTAACACATCTTTGCACAGATACTGTTTTCTCTTGATACAGAAAAAATGCATGTTAATGATTATTTTTGTAGCACTGTTGGAAAAAACAAGACCAATGTGGCATGGAAAGAAAGGAACCTAAAACATGGGGGTCCTTTTGCCTCAGCACCAAAATGTCCCAATTCATTTAAAATTTTCTTTCATAAAGAAAACAAATCGACCATGAGTTTGCTAAGCACACAATAAGACTGTGTTTTTAATATCACAGTCTTATTGTGTACTGAATTCTCTGGGATAAGTACAGTTAATTGAGTTTATTCAGAACTATAGATGTGAGAAAGAATACAGTTGGGAAGAATGCTAAAATAAAAGCGGTGCTAAAATATAAAGCAGTTAGTTTTTCTTCTTTTTATTATTCTATTTTCTTTCCCCCTTCTTAGCTTGGGGAAATCCTCATCCTATAGTATCTGTAGAGAAGGAGAATTTGTGAGGAGGTGGTTGCTTTCAAGTATGTAGCTTTTGGGCAGTTTGAGGAGTGGATTAGAATTTTTGAGCTGCAGTAAATTTTTGAGAAAACAGGATTGACTGACAGGTGGGTTTTATCAATACATTTCCTACAGTGAAATACAGTACAGTGAAAAATTCCAATAAAAGGAATTACTTTGCTTCTGAACAGTGAACTTATTGTTAAATATGACTGTGTCAAAAGCTAAGGAGATTTTTAAAAAATGGGTTATGTGAGAAAACTTTTTTCTTTTAAACACCACCCTTAGAAAAAGCATGCTTCCTTTTTTCTGCGATTCTTCTTTTTGCTATAGTTAAAACCACATATTTTTGAACAAGTTGCATAGATACAGTTGCATTCATTTGTATAGGTAAATGTGTGCATTTTTCCCTTTCACATTTTTTTTCTATCTTTTTCACAATCACCATTTGCAAAAGTAACACAATATTTTTCATAGACACATACAGAAATGTTATGGGAAGTGATTCCTTCTTGCCCAGATACATATACTGTTGAAACAGGGCAGTTCTGTATTATAAGAATATGGATCCTCCTTAGAAACAGCAATTTTATGCCAGTAACCCTAGTTGTGAAGCTTTTGTGTAAGAGCCTAAACTGATATAAACATTTCCCCACTATAGAAGATCACAATTAGGAAAAAAAATGAACTTCTTAGACATAGGACACATGACACCTGGCTTCACAACAGTATCTGTGAAATGAATCTTCAAATACCATTTGAGCCCCTTCCTACCATCCAAGGGCACAAAGATGGTAGTTCGCACATTGGATGACCTCTGTATTGGCTTTGCCCTAATGCAACACAAGTGACTGCATTCATTTTGCTAATATTCACAACTTAATTCATTTCCATTAGTGAAGTCTAAAACAGATGGCTATAACGGATGCACTGTGTCCGACCTTTTGAAAACGGATGTATTAATGCAGCTGAAAACATTCGTTTGCAGACTTTAGAAATAATTTTTAGGTACTACTGCAAATAAATATAATGACAATTATTTTCCCCATGATTGCAAATCAACACACAAGTATTGGGGTATGTATATGCTCAGTAATTTTGGATTATTTCAACTCTTGAAAATGTTAATATGTTAGAACATTATCACTCCTTATCAGAGCTTTGCACATGTGCTCCTATAGACTCAGTCTTGAATTAATAAAAAATGTACAATTCTGTAGTGTTTCTAAGGCAGTTTTCCACAATATGTATGGAATGAAAAATGTGCAAGATTAGCATTTTATACTCTGCATATCAATGTACAATATTTATATTTTAATACCTTTACCCCTGTCTTAACCCTCCTTCTATCACATTCTGTTGGCTTGCAGAATGGCAATATGACACATAACTTTCTTTCATTCTCCCTTTGTGCCACTATACCAGAAAGATTCTGTAATAAGCAGTTCACATAATGAGGAACCCACATTATGTTAATATTTTGAATCTACTTATATACTAAGAATGCCTGTATGGTTCAAAATGATGCCAATACAATCATAGTTCCTTCCTACATAGAAAAGCTACAGTGTCCTATCTGTTCCAGTCTCTAGACTGAACAAAAGTATTGGATTTCCTCTATGCAATGTACACCTGCCAGGCTATTGCTTCATTTTCTTCAAATAATTTATTTGAACAATGTTCTTCTACATTTCACGAACAGAAATAACTTTACTACAGTACTCCACAAACTGATAACTTCCCAAGCAGGCTGCTCCAATGGACTCTACTCGGGGTACCCTTGAAGAGTTCCCAGAAGCTTAAAGCCAGTGAAAATGCAACCTGGTTTGAAAAGAGATGATTGGCCATTATTTTGCTTGTGGTCTGAATCCAAGGGTTATCATCTTCAAAGGCCTGAAAAGCTTGGGCACTATCACTTGAAGATGTACATCTCCCTATTGGTTAGACTGAGTGAAAACTGAGATATGATAGTGGGGCTGTCTTCTGTAAATAGTGACTACACATTATCTCAAGGAAATAGAGGTGTTTTTTTTTATAAAGCAAGGAAATTGAGGCAGTTAATGGTATAAACAAATGGGTCGTGCAGTTTAAACTGTGGGCAAAATATAGTCAATTGGGTCATATGACAACCCTGATAGAAGAGCTTGATTATTTTTAGTTGTCCTTTGGATCAAACTGATGTCAGGATGTTTGCATCACAGATATGCCATGGTTTTTCCATGCCACCTTGCTGTATGAAACAGCAGATTCTACTCCACTCATTTACTAATAAACATAATGATTGGGCTGTGTTTCAAGAGCATCTCTGTGGGCTTCTCTACCATATGATCTACTTTCAAGTAAGCCCCCCAATCTTTTAAAGGGACATATAAATAATAATGGTGAGTATGTGCGCCCCCAGTGCCACTAGCAATTGGAATGCCTACCCATGATTGATCTATTTACAAATCATGGCACACTTGAGATACCAGATAGGGACATCACAGGAGTGCCTGTTAATCTGTCTTTTCATAGGACAGTGCACCAGTAAAATGCACCAGTAAATACTACATGGCATAGCAAATGAGGTGCTTAGTTGAAAATAATGTCTTTTCTATTCTTTGAATTATTTATGTAAACTGTGTAAATCACCCCCAGTATGCACTATTTCAAAATAAGACAAATGTGTTATGAAGTTTAGAGGGTTCACAATAGGTGTGCTAACTGTTTAGCAAATCAAGATGAAAATGAGATTGGTCCAACTGGAACTGCTCATTTACATTTCTCCATATTTTATAGTTTTCATCTACACCAGAGAAAGTGAGAGCTATATTTCAAAGCAATAACGGTGATGAATATTCAAAGTGCAGCCAGTTCTACAAGCCATCCTCTGCTTATTGCATCCAAGGATTCTGAAAAACAGTGCTTACCATTATGATCATCAGATTCAAAGCTCTTCCATATGTTCTGTTATCCAATGCTGACCCTACTTGATTAAAAGACACAATGAAATACCATTATAGCATCTTATGTAAGGGAGGCCCCAGTAGTGCAGTGGGTTAAACCGCTAAACTGCTAAACATGTTGACCAAAAGGTTGCAGGTTCGAATCCAGGGAGCGGTGTAGGCTTCCGCTGTCAGCCCCAGCTTCTGCCACCTAGCAGTTTGCAAACATGCAAATGTGAGTAGATCAATAGGTACCGCTCCAGTGGGAAGGTAACAGCATTCCATATAGTCATGCTGGCCACATGACCTTGGAGGTGTCTATGGACAATGTCGGCTCTTCAGCTTAGAAATGGAGATGAGCACCAACCCTTAGAGTTGGACCTGACTGGACTTAATGTCAGGGGGAAACCTTTACCTTTACTATGGAAACATGTACAAAAAACATTTGCAGGGGAAGCAACATGGAGAATTCATTGATGTACAGCTGTCAATTCTCATTTTCTGTAACAATATTCATATGTTGTTGTTAAATAATTGAATCTGCTTAGCCACCTTTAGCCATTTCTATTATGCCATATTTTAAAACAAATATACTGTAGCTTATTTTTGTTGTAATATTATATTTAAAGATGTTACTTTTATCACTTATTTTCAGCAATGCAAGAGAAGATGTGGCTTCTAGAAGCACAATTTATGGATTGGAAATAGAATCTCGGTCAAAGCAAAATTGGCAGGCAAAGGGAGGGGCATCTATTTATATTTATAATGATCACTTTCTAGAGATTTAGGGTGTAATTTTATGGACTTTTACTTAATAGTAAGCTCCACTGAACCAGTGGGTTTTTTTTAATTCAAAGGCTAATTTGATAGTTAACAGTGCCCACCTCTTTTTTCTAAGAACTATAGAACATGTATTGTCGAAGGTTTTCATGGCCATACCGGGAAAGGTGGTATACAAATTGAAATAATAAATAAATAAATAAATAGATTTGTAGTTTAGATAGACCCGGAGTTTGGGAATATCTGTAGCAGTGTCAAAGTTTATTAGGCAGAGAGAAAAGTTCCTGTCAGTAAACTATTGGATACCTGAGAAAGAAGTTGTACTTAGTAACAAAGAATTGTACTGATTAAAGTAACCACACGCGTTGATGCCAATATCTTGAAACCATTAAGCTTGTTAACTATTTTTTAAAGTTCTCTCAAATAAACTTTATTGTTTGGTTGTTCAAACAACTGCCTCACGTGTGCCTCAGTCAAAAAGGACATAAGTCAGTTCCTGCAGCAATCAAGAGTCCAATGGTAGCAGCATACCTTATATGTATAAGCAATCACTTTATTTTTTACCTCCAGTGAGCCAAAAGGCTTAATCCCATTAATATCTGTGGTGAGGGCCAGTGGGTTTTCAAAGGTGTTTCGGCCAATAGAGTGTTCCAGCTCAGTGCAGTTTTAAATCCTTAAGTAAATTAAACTCTATTACTTTATATTTGGTGGGAGCAGTTTTGACTTATTGGGGTTTTACAAAAGACATCTCTCTTGATAAACCCCATTCTGTTATATTGGTTAAGGTTTAAAATACCCTCACCATTATATATTGGTGGCAGCAGTGGGATATTCTAAGGAAAGGCCTGCCCTGCCACAGTTTAAAATACCCCCCATCGTTATATCCAGCACTTCAAAAGGGGCTGCAAGAAGTCCTTTTGAATGGTCTTTGCTAACATAGCAATTCACTATTCCCCCAAGGAAGACCTCTTTCAGTGTAACACAATGAAATGGTATTTAATGTGACCACTGCTCAGGATGGCTTTTGCTGCCAGCCTAAAGCCTCAGTGTTGGGACTGAATAAATAGAGTCTGTGTAACAGGTTTCTATGGTCTGCTGGATCATCATGTGTGAAAAGACAGAGAGAGTTAGAGGGGAGAAGAGAAGCTGAATTGTTTTGACGAGAGCTTGTGAATAAACTTTGTTGAGACAGGCTGAGCCTGTTTTTAGCAATTTAAAAATACTACTGAAGCTGTCAAGCTGTCATTAAAGTGCATTTACTGGGGCGGGTTCTAGACAAAGCAAGTAGAAATAAATTGGCTGTCTTCAGTTTGGAAGCTCGGCAGCTCTGTCTATATTGACTCGTTAGGCAACAGCTCATTAACAGTTCGGAGCTCAGCTCTGACACCTAAATTTACACAACTGCAACCTTAGTTTTAGTGCATATTGTTAGGTGGAGTAGATTTAAAAATCAGTGCATGTCAATACCAAAAGACTGCTGTTATGCTACTTTTACTTACTGTGATATATTATCAATGAACTGAATAGGTCTTTGCCAGTGTGCGTTTGTTCCAAAGCTAATGCCCTCTAAGGCTGGGAAGCAGAAGACAAACAATGGAAGGGTTATTTTCCCCTTGTGGCTTACATCTAGTTGAATGACACATCACTTCCATTTAAATAAATATTGATATTCTTTTTTAAATTTTTGAACAAACCTTTAGATTAGTTGTAATTTTGTAACAGTTCAGTAGATCGAACGATAATGTTAACATGAAGTGAACATGTGATTTTTCAGGTTTCCAGGCTGAGGGGTCAAGTGTTTACTTGTGATAGTGAGAGCTATATTAAAGTACAGCTAATTTTTATCAAGCGTAACCTTGAGTAATTACAGAAAAGGCTATCCTCAAATTCATTTATTTGAATCAAATTTCTTTGTATAGAATAGCACTTTTTATTGTACTAGTATGCCAAAAAAAATTAAAGGCGAAGATCTAGCAATATGTGAGAAGTGCAAATTCTTATTTGAATGATATGTATGTTTGTTTACCCATTTATGTTTCCATATCTGCTTACCTGGGAGTAATCCCTATTGACTACCAATGGTGTTAATTTCTCAGTAGACACATAGAGGACAGAGCATGATCAAGGCAGACCTTTAGGACCACTACAAGTATCGGAAAAGTGCAGTCCAAGGGCTACCCTCAGCCCCAGTAGCCTCCAGCTAGTATCCCAAAACATCTCTCTTCTGCTTATTTTTTTTAATTTGACATTTTCAAGCAAATTTGTGTCCACACCCCCATCTCAAAGCTCCTTATTTTTTCAGCTATATATCACTTCAAAATGGCAACTTTAGGTAATTTAATGTCACTTCTGGTGCTGTCTTCTGACTATAGGTAACAAGTACTTGTAACTTCTACAGGCAGCAAGCATGTATGTTCCTGAGATCTTCTGGGAAGTTTTTCTTACTATCCCACCCCTTGGTGAGAATACAAAAAAAAAGGCTTTCTCAGTAGCTGGTCTCTTGCTCTGGAACTCCATTTCTAGAGAGGTTACACGGATGCCTTCCATACCATCCTTTCATATGCAGTTGTAGACCTTTTTGTTTCAGCAGGACTTTTAGGGTTAACAGCTCAAGGGGAAATAGCCATTTATTGCTGTGTTGTTCAGATTTGTTACTTTTCTTTTTTATGGTTCACTTTTAATTGCTTTTAATTTTATTGATAGCATAATTATATTTTAACTTTTGTACAATATGAATTTTTAGTTGTATCCATTTTCACGTTTACAAACTAGCTTAAGTTCCAGATAGGGCAAAATATGGGATCATAATGATGATAGGTACCAGGAGAAAGCTTATATTTTGGATAGGCTGTTACAAGTGAATCCGATCAGTCAGAATCATAATAATCAAGGGAATTCTACAAAGCTGATGAGAGGAACAATAACAATAACTGAAACCACAAGGGAAGGAGAATGATACATACACTGCAAGCCAGCCCAGAGTCCAATTAACCAAATACATCCATGGGAAGGAAGTGCAGAAAAGCCACTGAGAACAAACAGTTGTAAACAATAAACATCCCCTGCTACCTTGACGCTGAGATCTCAGATGCCTGATTGCTCAGTGTTTCTTAGTTAAAAGCTGATGGCTCCTTTACCACAGTTACTTATCTTGAAAATCCTCTACAAATGATGGGGGATGACTTTTTAGAATTACCAAATTCCAGCTGAGTAAGGTTCCACAATATAGATGGCTCAGATGATTGTTTGTTTTTGGGAGGGAGGATGGAAAATCTATCATCCAGCGCCAAATGTATTACTCCATCTGACTCCTCTTCATAAGATTCCTTGTGTTCTAGAATGATATGATTGATACACCTAGATGCACAGGTGGGTCCCATCTGGGGTGAGGTAGAGGAACTTGTCC
Organism: Anolis apletophallus; assembly: GCA_030556195.1. NCBI lineage: Eukaryota > Metazoa > Chordata > Lepidosauria > Squamata > Anolidae > Anolis > Anolis apletophallus. Next base: position 70,929,907 of record JARBWK010000006.1, read on the forward strand.
TTGTCTGCCACATAGATACAGGATTGCATGCTAATAAAGATATAAATACATAAACACATCAAATTATAATTTTATTATTAATTTCAAGTACTTTTGGTTCTTCTTTTATAGAAATAGAAACATTAAGCTTCAATGGACTTTCCTGTAAAATGATTGTGCTCCTTCCTTAACATCATAAACAAATTAAGAAAGGTAAATTAACCAAACATCAGCTATTTTTTCCTGGAAAGCAATAGTCACCAGGAGTGAATGGTTCATTTTTCAGTGATTTGTGGCTGTCCTTCACCATTTCACTGTATGGAACTTGCATTAGTTTCTCAACATAATTTAAGCAGATGGATGGCTGGCAACATACAAGGAAACATACATATATATTTCCGTTAGAAGAAATTGAACCATGAATGTAACTGAAGATACATATTTTCCATGTCATAAATGGTCCCCTGATACTCAGCACAAGCTTTGAGTATTCGTTTTGGGAAGCTTAAAGGACATAAATAAAATATAAGGGCAAGACTGAGGAATTGTTGAAAAGTTCTCTTCAGTATATAATTTCTATGAAGTAAACTGAGCTCCCAATTTCCTTTAATGGGCTCATTATACCTATTACTACTCTTTCTACTCAAATAATCTATCCACGGGGCTCAAGAAAAATGGTGATAGTTAGGCCCTAAGTTTATTAATTACTGCAATGTTGCATATTGTGAGAATCAGACAAGGGAAACAGTTAGTTCCTCAAGGCAGTAGGGCAGAAAATGCTGGGGCAGAACCTTGCTAAGTGGGAAATTTGATAATAAAAGAAAAGTGATGGGTCAGGGATCCCCCAATTCCAGCAGATCTACAATTGTTGCTTAACTCCAATTCCTATCTGTCATAGCTAGCAATGGTTAGGAACAATAACAGCTACAGTATAACAACATCTAGAAGACCATGTGTTACCCTTCTCTGTCCAACAGAACTCATAGGGGTTGTTCTTCAATGTAAGCAACCAGAGGCCCAGAAATAGCATTGCATTTGGCCTGGACTTCAGGGCTAAAGTTATTACACTATACTACAGTACAAGATGAAACAATGACCAATACACCTGTGGCAGCTTCTGGTTGTACTGCATCCAGCTCCCATCACAATCACATCCTTTATTATCTTTTCAATATCTGAGAACAGCTGGCCTGAAATAGAAATGCTTATTTCATTATTATCATTTGAAAAATATATTGCCCCTTTCTCTAACCAAATGGCCCTTATTCCCAAATAAATGTATAGCATCAGTAGTAGAAGAAAGCCTCTGCAGTTTATTCCTGCAATTTTGATGGTACAATTATTTTGATGGGTTTCAAATGTGAAACTGCATGTTGAGTGTTCAGGGGCAAGATCCACTCTGCATACAAGACCAAAAAACCAGAAAGATATGGTAACTTGGAGAAAAAAAAGGGCACAACTCTATTTGATTGCAGCTATAGTCAGGGATGTGAACACATGTGTCTTGATCCATGCATCAACCGCCTGCCTCATGTTCAAGGAGCCCAGAGATCCAGCTCGATGCCAGATCTTATAGGAATGGCATGAGGGATCCATCTTGGTAGAACCCAGCTATGGTCTTTCTATCACCATAGGCTGTGGAAGGCATCTGCCCAGCCCTATTAAAGACCTACTCATGATTATGCACCCTGAGTCCCCTGATGGGACCCTCTGCAGAACCAATCTTAGTGCATTCTGGTCACCCAATCCTGGATCCATGACCCATGTCAGCTATCCCACAAAGTATAGGGGAAAACAAGTGTACAGAGAACTCATAAAAATAGGCTGCAGGGGACACCAGGAAGATGAAAAGCTCTATCTGCAGGCCTGGTAGCAGGCATGATTTCACTCCCACTCTGACATTCAATCTTGCAGCCCACATAAGTTGAGTACCCTGTTTTTCTGAATATTTGTTTTCTTTTTAAAATTGACCATCTAAAGCAACATAAGATCATTAAGTTTAGGTTAAGAAATCTGATCTGTGCAAATCACATGGAAGGCAGATATTTTGAAGAATGGTTAAAAAGAAAATGAATATTGAGTACCCAGAAACCCGGATGAAGTGGATTCCGAGATGTGTGAGAATCATTGTACTTTTGGATTTAGTTGAGGTGGTGGTGGTGGTGGTGGGGTGTCATGTGGTGATTTTTTTGCACAGAAAATTTTCTATGTAAAATGCTATGTAAAACAAAGTTTTCTGAACAAGAATTAGCATTCATTCTGCACAGAAAGTTTAAAGAGCTTGAAGTTATCAAATGGAAATTCCTTTGCCTGAGAAACATAATGCACAGTGCAGTATAACATTTGTTTATTTATTTTTGTAATAACTGCTTTAAAAAGAAAGGACAACATACTGATGCACTGAATTACATCTTCATTGCTGCATATTTAAGCATCCCCAATATTTTACCACAACAGACTCTAAAACAATGACATTATATGTGTTCTAAATAAAATAAATGTTATCCACTTAGCTTAACCACTATGATTTGATTCTAATCAGTTCTTTCTCTGTTATGAGGCCCTGATCTTTTCCATTAGCAGATTCCTTTAATAAACGTGTCCTACTCAGAAGGTCAGTTGCCAGTCATATGTTAGGTAAATTTACTCTGTTCTCACAGCTGTGGTTTGGTTTATTTGCATAGAAGCAACAAATAGTTTATGAAATGCTAAGAGGATAGAAGTACTTGGTTCTTCATGTTTCCTAGCTTAATTTACTGTCAGTCTTTTTCCTAAATGACCTATATTGTGACAGATCTGCTTTCCAACTGCCCTTTCACTATGCTTTTATAATGCTATGATTTCACATTGCCTGGATCTACACTGCCATATATGACCTCATACGTTGGGGGTAGAATCAGAGGGATGCTCCACTTCACCTTCCCTTTAAGCATGGAGCTCGCTGGCTCCCATTACATGATGCACAGTGACTTCTGGTAGTGCTCTGTGCTGAAAGGGAAGGCAAAGTATAGCATGCCACCACTGCAGCAACATGGGAGGCTTCCCGTTTTCCCCTAGGAACAATGGAGGGAAGCTGAGTGGTCAATGCTTCCCCCTTTAGGATGGTGACTTGGGAAAGTTGAGCAATGTGGGGTGTGGGACAATGGGTTCAGCCCCCCCCCCCCCCAATCTGCACTTCCAGAATTGCCATGTTGCAATTTGGGATGAGGCCCAAAATCCAGTTTCAGAATGCAGATTGACTGCATTAAACTGGATGATACTAATCTACTAGGCATGTGCAAAAAATTGGAAAGTGTCGTAAGTCAGATCGGTTTCGTATGAATTGTACTTACAATGTGATATCCAATGTGGACATTGGGGGAAAAGCTGCCCACCATCAAGCAGATCACCCAGTGTGTGGGAGAAATGATGGCTCTTTACCACCAGCCTTGTTCCTTGCAGGGTGGGGTGACCAGCCAACCACTCTGACTGTTCTGGGGACTGCACCAACTGGATTCCAGTATCTGTCACTCAAGTCAGAAGGGCAACTTTGTTATCCTGATTTAGTACTTCTTTCCACATTTCAGAAGTCACTTACTTCTTCTTTCAGTTCTGCAATGCAGTGGCCATGATTCTCCACTCCCTGCCAGCAGCACATACCTCGCCTTCACAGCCATGTCTTTTTGCCCGGGAGACATATTAATAATTACTTAATTTAGAACCTGGATGACCCTCTGTCAGGAGAGTTTTGATTGAGCCCTTCTCTCTGGAAGAAGGGATTTGGGCTAGATTTGGGCTCTCGGATTCTATGAAAATGTAGAATTGGTTAATATTGGTTTCTTCTATTGGTTAATATGAGAGACATTCAATGTAAAAACTTTTTTTAAAATTCCCAAAACTCAGTAGATGTATGAATATTTCTGAAAGTTGGGGGATGATCCCCTGTTGCATTGTCTCATTGTAGAGAAAATTCAAGGAGATGGGTCTTGTAGGTTTAAAAAAAAGTTTTAATAAAATTTGAAAATTCCCTAAAAATCTGTGTATATGCAAAATCTTCTGAAATGTGGTGGGCTAAGAGCGGTTAATGTTTTCTACCATTATTGCAAGTTCCACCCCAATAGCTGAAGAAATGAGGGAAAAAGGATCCCTTGAAATTTCCTCACTATAATGAAATAGTGACGAAATTTCATTACTCTCGTAATAACACATTTTTCACCAAGTACACTTTAGAAATGAAGTGCCAGCATCCCCATTTTGTAATGACTTTTGAAACATTTTAATCGATCACACATCCCTAGTGTCTACACTGCCACAAAATCCAGTTCAATGCTGTTAATCTGCATTCTAAAACTAGATTATATGGCAGTTTAGATCCAATCTTTAACTGCTATGAAAACATCCTATGGAATCTTGGAATTTTCCATTATAGGAGAAGTATTAATAATTGTCAGCCAGAGAACTCTAGTGCTCAGCAAAAGAAATGCCCCAGGATTCATTTGGACGCTGTCATAGCTTTTAAAGTGGAATCATAGCATTATAAATGTAAACTTTGAAAAAAGATCCTGGTTGTAGCTATCATTTTAACCCTTGGGCCTTGCTGTTTCCGTCTTAATAACCTTTATGGATCTCATCCTTGACCCTTAATGTTACTACTAAAGCGAACAAGCAAATATAGTTAATGCTGAGTTAAGTTTGAAAAAGTATGACCAATTCCTGTCATCAATTACCAAATGAAAATTTATATTGAGACAGATAAAGAAAATAGAATGATAGAATCATAAAGTTGGAAGAGACCTCATGGGCCATCCAGTCCATCCCCCTGCCAAGAAGCAGGAAAATTGCATTCAAAGCACCCCCAACAGATGGTCATCCAGCCTCTGTTTAAAAGCCTCCAAAGAAGGAGCCTCCATCACACTCCAGGGCAGAGAGTTCCACTGCTAAAAAGCTCTCATAGTCAGGAAGTTCTTCATAATGTTCAGATGGAGTCACCTTTCTTGTAGTTTGAAGCCATTGTTCCGCGTCCTAGTCTCCAGGGCAGTAGAAAACAAGCTTGCTCCCCCCTCCCTATGACTTTTTCTCACATATGTATGGCTATCATGTCTCCTCTCAGCCTTCTCTTATTCAGGCTAAACATGCCCAACTCTTTAAGTCGCTCCTCATAGGGCTTGTTCTCCAGACCCTTGACATTTTAGTCGCCGTCCTCTGGACACATTCCAGCTTGTCAATATCTCTCTTCAACTGTGGTGCCCAGAATTGGACACAATATTCCAGTTGTGGTCTGACCAAGGCAGAATAGACTTCCCTGGATCTAGACACTATACGCCTATTGATGCAGGCCAAAATCCCATTGGCTTTTTTTTTGCCGCCGGATCACATTGTTGGCTCATGTTTAACTTTTTGTCCATGAGACTCCAAGATCTTTTTCACACATACTACTCTCAAGCCACGCGTCCCCCATTCTGTATCTTTGCATTTCATTTTTTCCCTGCCTAAATGGAGTATCTTACATTTGTCTCTGTTGAACTTTGTAATGTACTTAGGGTTTTTAGAACACAAGGCCAAAACAATCTTCAGGCAGTGGGGACCTTTCCTTTAGTTATCCCACCGCTGCCACCAAATAATGTAAAATAATTATGTAATGTACAGGGCACAGGACTCCACACATACATCTTTGACGCTCCCACCAAGATGTAAAGGATTTTTGGACACAGAGGGCAAAACACACACCAAAGTTTTAGGTAGGGCTGCCACCAATGTTATAACACTCTTCCCCAGTTTTCTTTATGGAGATAGGTTGTAAGAGAGAGAGACAGAGGCTTTTGGTTGTTATGAACGAAGAAAGATGTTTGTTTATTTATTTACTTAGAACAGGCACAGAAGCTTAATGGTTGCAATATTCTAGTACAAAGGTTTACAGTTTCAAAAGTAGTTCAGTGCTTGAGTTACAGGTTCCAGGCAAAGCCTTTAAACTGAGAAACTTTTTGTACTCCACTAAACAGTTCCCTCAGTACAAACAGCCAAATTCCAGGGTCTGTTTTAAACTAACTGTCAAACTCTTTTTTCCACAACTGTTAACTGACTACTAGCTCCACCTGTCTTCAACACCCAACTCCAACTGACTCCCGTCAAATTTTTTAAAACCTCCAAGATTCCCCTTTTTTCCTCTCTCCTCTGACCAAGCTGTGTCCACTTTCCCTCTAGGACTCCCATTCAATCAGGTGGCTTTACACACTCATCCCAGGCTGTCTTCTAGCTCTGCCCCCTCTGGCAATGGTTATTGTAAAATGGATGCCTGCTGGCTCCTCCACCTAAAATGACTGCCTACCTATTGGGCCTTTACAGAGCTGACACTGGTCCTGCAAGGTAGGACAGTTCATTACAAAATTCATTTTGTTAGTTTTGGCCCATCTCTCTAATATTTGGAAGTAGAGCAAAATCTGGTACTGCTTCTAGAGATACAGTGGAATGAGTGAAGGTATTTTCCATGTTTTCATATGTTTGGAAATGCTTTCTACATGGTTTACAGGCAAAAGGGGGTGTGTGGTGAAGTTCAGAGCTACAGAAATGGAATCTAGAGACCATATGTGAGTTGCATTATGCACACATCTCTGTTAGTAAAAAGACAATACTGCAAAGTTTCTCCCTTTCTTTGATTTATGTTCCCTTTTGCTCCCACAGCATTTAAACTAATATTAAACTGCTAACATTTTGTAATGTGTATAGATCCATTGGTTTTTTGTGTTTTTGCTTGTCGAATCTATTATTGCTGCATTCCACATTTTGTTATATTAATTATCTAGACATGTTATATCATTTTTCTTCTAGTTACTAGCAATAACTTGTTTGGCTACTACAAGATCCCATTTTTACAAGGTTACAAATGCCACAACATGGTTAAGAATGATATTTTGTAATGTAATCATATTGATCTGTTTGGAGCTTTTACTAAATGTGATAAATTTTGGGGTTTTCCCAACAGAAATTCAAATAACATATATACACATATACAAGTCGAGAAAAGGTTTTGTGACAAAAATTATGGATTTTGATATGGCCCATTGATAAGCTGAAAATTATTCTATGACAAGGGGAAAGCACCAATCCCACCATATGGAGCCAATTACCCTATACCACTACCACCCTTTCCCTACACAGGCATTCAAAATGACAGATTGAGTAGGCATGTGTGTGCTTCTTTTAGGTTCTCTAAGGACAAACTAAGCTCTTGCCTTTTGCCATTGTACTCATGGGAGATTGTTCATTTTTTGTTAATAGTTAATGTACAATGCGAGCATTGGATAGGTCGATCCAGATTTTTTGGTCGGTTTTTTTGACCAAAAAAGTGCTGGATTTTTATGTTGCTATAGCTCTCTTTTTCTTATTTTGCTTGGTTACTTTATACCAGGGCTGTCCAACTGGCGGCCCTGGGGCCGTATACGGCCCCCTAGCCCCTTCCCTACAGCCCCAGCCTACCCTGAATTTTTTTTTAAAAAAATCGATCTCCGGGGGGCGGGGCTGGGTGATGTCAGGCGTGGCGCCAGCGCCGAACCTGACGTCACCCAGCCCCGCCCACTCCTCTCCTCCTCCTCCATTCCGCCTCTCCCCCGGCGCACCAATCGGGAACGCCGGGAGGAGAGAAGAAGCGGGCCTAAAGGGGAGGAAGGGAAGCGCTTTCCTTCTTCCTCCAGAGGCCCGCCCCGCCCGTCCCGCCGCGCCCCCCGGCGCTCCAATCGGTGCGCCGGGGGGAGAGGCGGAACGGAGGAGGATGCTGGCGTGACCCTTTAGCTGGAAGGGCGCGAAGCTGAGGAGGGCTCTCCTCAGCTTTGCCCTTCCAGCTAAAGGACACGCCAGCCTCGAAGCGGAAAAATCACTGCTTCTGAGGCTGGCGTGTCCCTTAACTGGAAGGGTGAAGCCATGGAGAGCTCTCCTCAGCTTCACCCTTTCAGCTAAAGGCACACGCCAGCCTCAGAAGCCGCGATTTCCCTGCTTCCGAGGCTGGTGTGTCCCTTTAGCTGGAAGGGCAAAGCTGAGGAGGGCTCTCCGCGGCTTTGCCCTTCCTCTTAAAGGGACCCGCCAGCCTCGGAAGCGGGAAGTCGCTGCTTCTGAGGCTGGCGTGTCCCTTTAAGAGGAATGGCAAAGCCAAGCAGAGCCCTCCTCAGCTTTCCCTTCCAGCTAAAGGGACACGCCAGCCCTCGGAAGCAGCGATTTCCCGCTTCCGAGGCTGACGTGTCCCTTTAAGAGGAAGGGCAAAGCCAAGCAGAGCCCTCCTCAGCTTCGCCCTTCCAGCTAGTGGGACACGCCAGCCTCGGAAGCGGGAAATCGCTGCTTCTGAGGCTGGCGTGTGCCTTTAGCTGGAAGGGCAAAGCTGAGGAGGGGGTTCTCCTCGGCTTTGCCCTTCCTCTTACAGCCTCAGCCGGGCAGCAGAACCGAGAGAAATCGCCGGTTCTGCCGCCCTGGCTGTCACTGTAGGAGGGAGGGAGGCGGGGCGGGCCGCTCTGACGGCACGCTGACGTCACCACGTCTGGCGTCACCACGCCGGCGTCCTGCACGGCCTGCCCCTTTTCGGCGGGGGCTTGGTGACGTCAGCAAGCCTCGCCGAAAAGGGCGGGCCGTGCAGGACGCCGGCGTGGTGACGTCAGACGTGGTGACGCTAGCGCCCGTCAGGAGCGGCCCGCCCCTGCTCCAGCCCCCAGGTCATCAGTGGCCAGGGCTCCGGCCCTTGGCCCAAAAGATGTTGGACAGCCCTGCTTTATACCAAAGATTAAGGACCTAGTCACACTCGAGCATGGATCCATTTTAAATCTGGTTGCTTCCTGCAGAATTCTGGGGTTTGTAGTTTAGTGAGGCCCAGGTCCTCTTTGGCTGGGCAGTTAAAAGGCCCCTCCCTAAACTACAAACCCAGAATTCTATAGGAGGCAGCAATTAGATTTAAAGTGTATCCATGCTCTAGTGTGATGAGGTCCCAAGTATGACATGTTGTGAAAGGCCTTGTAGCCCACTACTATTTGAGAATGCTGTAGGTAAAACATCAAATTAATCACAGATGTAATGTAAAGTCAATCATCAAAACAATCCTCAGTTTTTCCTTTGCAGAAGGTTGTGTGATTGTTCCTTCAAACTGATTTTGAGACATACATTAATTAGGCAGGGTATGTCTTCGTTTCAAAATCAAAATTATTTATTTCCTATTTGCCCCCTAATTTGCCTCCAGTTTTAGATAAGGAAGAGCAGTAGTAAGAGTAAAACTTTGGATGCATCTTGAACATTAGCACTATGGACACAATTACTAAAATACAGTGGAGATCATCATTATTTGGGTTTTCTTGCTCTGTTTAAAGAAGGCTTCATCCAGAAAAGAGCTAAGTGCATGTACTTTGCCTATTAAAACATTTATGGAAAGGCATATTTGGCAGCCTCTCAAAATCCCAAGGGTCTCGAAAGAAGCAAAAGCTATAGTCACAATGCCACAGGCACAGGCTGAAAGCTTAGACAAGCTGGAGCAACATCTTGTCCCTCCATCTCTTTCTTTCTTTTTACATCATGGAAAGCTGAAGTCTATTTTCTAGTTATTAGATGGATATGCCTGTGGCTACAATGTGAATGTTTCTGGGTCAGTCCTAAATATTTATGCTGAAAATCAGAGAGTTACTTCGTTATCATTAAGGTGATAGCTTAATTCTGGGAAAACATGATGAAAACATACAAAACCAAATAATCCATGCTGAACCATGAATAAAAATATTCTATAAGTAGTAGAGGTGTGCCCAGATCTGCTTTAAAAATGGCCTTTGGCTTATTCAACTTATTTGGCTTATTTGGATGCCCATAACAAGGGCTCTGCAGTCATGTTTTTTTCCAGCCGCAACATAAAAGTGGCTGCCAAAAAAATGGCTGCTTTCAGTTTCTTTCAGCTACACATGGAGTGTGAGGAGGGAGGCATCCACTAGAAGGGAAAGGATTCCAGAAAAGGTGTTTTCTTAAGCTCTTGTTTTAAATCCAGGTCTCCTTGAAAGACAGAAATGAAAAGGTCCCAGGAATGGGAGTTTCTTAAGCCCTTGCCTAAAATCCAGGTCTCCCTGAAAGACAGAAGGGAAATGATCACAGAAAGGGTTGTTTCTTAAGTCCGATACAGGAAAGGAGAGCCTCTTAAGTTCCCCATCTTCCTGGATCTTTTAGTTGCCAAACTGAAAACAGCTTTTTTCTATTAGCCGATTGCAGGAAGCTCCTGAAAACAGATCCAGGTGCCCACCGAATTTTGGACACTGAAAATGGATCGTGTTTCAGCCAGATTGCACAGCTGTAATAGATAGTCAACAAAATGCCACAAAGATATGCAAGCTTTTGAGTGGTCAAGAAGTCTTCATTGGGCTATATGATTCTCCTTTTTATACCCTTCTGAAAAAATGATCTATTTTTGCGGCATTTTTATTTGTTCTAATAAAAGTAGTGCTGAAGTATGCACTAGCATTCTGGAACAAAGTACTCTATATACTTGTGTTGAAGTAAAAGAAAATTGCGCCACAAACCTGGATCTACTTAAATGTGGGTCAGACTGGATCTATACTTCCCTATATCCCAGATTATCTGCTACTGTAGACTCGTGTAATCCAGTTCAAAGCAGATAATCTAGGATGAGACTCTGGGATATAGCTTACAAAGGTAAAAGAAGCCTCACAAGTTATAAGAAATATAATCAGGCATCTTGTGATTTTTCTTATACCTTTGTGAGGCTTCTTTTACCTTTGTTTAAGCTGTGTTTTCAGTCCGCTGTTTGTTACTCTGGGATATAGGGCGGTGAAGATCCAACCTAAGTACGGAAATAGGGATCCTGTCGTGCCCAAGACACTTGGAACCTTCCTTAGTAAACCACAGAGACCAACTGAGGTGCAACGGTTTATTTAGAATAACTGGTTAAAGGAAAGAGGCTAGAAGTCAGTCTAAATTGCCTTAAAGTAGCACCAGCAAAATAGCAGCAGTGTTCAATGAAAGCAGCAATTGATTATAGTCCTTTAGTAATCAGAATCCAAAGCAAAACCAAGTCTTTATGCCCAAACGGGCCAAATCCAAAGAGAGCAGCAAGCAGGCTTGACAGGCAAAGTTCTTAGCAAGGAGGCCCAGCGGCCTATTCAGGAATCCATGGTCTTGAAGATGCAAAGTTGGCTCGAGATGGGGATGAATGTTAAGGCCCAGGGTTTTATAGTTCTTTAAGGCTTTGAAGCTCTCGACGTACTTGCGTCGATTGTCAGTTCTCACTAGATGGATCCCAGCTGCTGTTTGGATCTTCTCAGCAGCAAGGTATGTAAATCCAATTAACTCTGGCCATCTGGGCAAACAGGAGTCGCCCCATCTCCGAGCTCTCAGCACCTCTGCTTATCGGCACTGGCTTGAACAACAGTAGTGGCCTTGAATGTTTGAACCTGCCTGCTTTGCAGTTGGTTTGCAGAAGAAAGGCAGACAGGCCTGCATGACAACTTAATGCCATCATGGCTTTATTTTGGTTCTATGGAGGCAAGGGCCTGGAGCCTGACAGATCCAGCTCAACAAGCAGAAGTGAGAAACCTTTCCACTCATTATCCATCTCTAATCCAAACCATGGAGAGACTGGGACAACTATTTTTAATGGGGCTTACTGCAATAGCCAATGTGCCCCTATAAAATTGGCCACTGGAATGCAGCCACTGGAGTCTCTTTGCAGATAAATTTATGCAGAAAGTCCTTATTTATAAAGGCCGCTTCTGCTCCACTCCTATTCAAGTAACTCAAAATGGCTCATCCATTAATGACTAACACTGGAAAAGAAGATCAGGAGGTAGGAAGGACTGCCTTCCTTCTTCAGGTTTGGGGAAGGGAGGACTAATTCTTAACTCTGCCTCTTGCCATTGTCTTTGTACTGGGTCCTTAAAGAGGCAGGTTGGATGGATCATTTATTCACATGTTTCTACTTCATTGTTTTTCAGGATGGACAGATTTTCAGGAGACTTATTTTTGGAGTCAGTTTGGACATTACAAAGAAAGAATGGCTTATTTTGCCAGGAAGTACTGGATATTCTTCTGGTCCCCTCACCCTGATTGCATATATACACACAGGTTCACTCGGTTTTCAGTGCTGAATAGTTTGCGATATTTCTGTATCTGTATAAACACTGTGTTTTAACTTTTTATAAAGAAAAACAAGTGATTCTAATAAGTCTATGCATCTAATAAATACTATCTAATAGGCTCTTAGCTGGGGGAAAGTTATTTTAGTTATTTTAAATGATTCTTCCAATTCTAATGATTTAGAACTGCATTTTTATTTATTGCAGCTTGGCCTTACAAAACCCAATGCAAATGTAACTGGAGAGAAATGGGAAGGGGAAAGTTTATGACAAAACTGATAAATCAATATACTAATCAATATGCATAGTTATGGGCAAACCTCTTTCCTAGGCAGTTTCTTTTTATTACTGTTTAATATGGATATGTTTCCTTTTTGCATCTGGAGCCTAAGTGTAGTTAAGCAGCATTCTGTGAATGACAATGTTGTACAGAGATGGAAATTAAAATGAAGGTCAACGCTTCTTATTTATTTATTTTAAAAATAATCTTAATGGTTTTTTATTAGGCAATTAGGTGCATTGTTTTTACCAGTCTTAGAAAATGAGTAGAAAAATTATTTTCTTCTCCACAGGAGTCAAGTATAACTTAAATACCAATGGTGGTATTTATGGACCTCAGAAGTAGCTTTAACTACATGACAGCATATTTGTTTATTTGCATCAAAGATGGACGACATGCAGTGCTGGCCAGCAATTTCCATATCTGTGGACTTAACTCTGGATTTTTCAATTATCTTTCAACATGCTGAGAATTTTTCCAACAATAGTTCCTTGGAAAACTCTTTTAAAATCTAGAGTGAAACACAGAAGATCCAAAAATCAAGGGGATTGAGCATACCATGAATTCCACATTAACTTTTGTCATCAACCTTTAAGAATAAGACATATGGCAGCACATGCCTTATTTCCAACAATAACTGTTCTGCTGGAAGACAGCACAATTGTACTTACAAACAATATCCTTGTTCCAAGCATGTAATTTCCTTAAAGAAGACTGCATGATTTGCTACCACATTTGGGAGAACATTCAACAAATGGTCTTATGTATCTCTGTGTGTGAAGCCCACAACAGCACCTGTACTTGTGAACAATTTCCATTGTCATTTCCACCCATGTCTTATGCGGTTGTGACTATACTGTTGATGTCTGCAAGGAAACATAGCTTTTACATAATTTAAAGTCTCTGAGTGGTCGAGGTCCTGGAAGTCTACATAATTTAAGGATCTATGGGGCTATGAGTGCCTGATGCTTAAGTATGTATCTGTATTTGGATAGATTTGCAGTAGTGATGGGCAACTCCTTAAAAATGCTTCAAAAGTCATTTAAAAACTGGGGGGTGGGGTACTGGCATTTCATTTCTAAAGTGTTTCTAAAGTATTACTATAAGAAGACTAACAAAATTTAGTTACTATTTCATTATACTGATTGTACTAATAATTGTACTGATAATTACTATAATTGGGAAAACTGTAGGGGCTCTTTTCTCTGTCATTTTAGAGCTACTAGAGTGAAACTTGCAACAATGGTAGAACACATTTACCACTGTTAGCCCACCAAATTTCAGAATGTTTCACTTATCCAAGGATTTTTGAGGAATTTTCAAATTTTAATAGACATCTTTTTTAAAAAAAACACCCTACAATCTACTTGAATTTTATATACAATGCACAAGATAACCAGAGCATCAATCCCCAGAAGTTTCAGAAATATACACAGATTTTGGGGGATTTTTAAAAGTTTAGACAAAAACAATTTATTCTTCAGAAAAGCAACAACAGCAATCCCCTTGAATGTCTGTCTGTCTTTATGACACACAACCACATAACTTCAACTTAGCACAGATTTATACTATTACTTACTTAATTTAGTCATCTTTGTAGATTCAATAATTTTGTTTATTATTATTAGACTGATTCTAAACAATTGGCTGCTGCAGCCCTCATTGGAGCTTTCTGATGCTGAGTACTGCATTCTGGGAAATGTAGTTTAGGGCAGGGCCTTTTGCATTCTCTCGCCTTCCCAAACAACATTTCTACAAATGCTGTGTTCTCAGTCTCCTGGCCAAGTCTGCTTGTCCCACCCCAGTGCCTTTGCTTTATGTTCTCTTGGATTTACCAAAGTTAGATCTTGCCTGGAGGGGTTACGTGGGCCTCTGTTGAACATCGTAAACAGCTCCCTTGAGCAAGGAGTCTTTCCAGAGTGCTTAAAAGAGGCGGTGGTAGCTCCATTACTGAAGAAACTGTGGCTAGACCCGGCGGTTCCCTCCAACTACCGACCAGTGTCGAATCTTTCGTACCTGGGGAAGGTAGTTGAGAGGGCAGTAATGGAGCAGTTGCAGTCCTTCGCCATCCGTAAAGAGCCTGGGGGTCCACCTGGACTCCCAGCTGACCATGGAGACCCAGGTCTCTACGGTCAGCAAGATTGCCTTTTTTCATCTGAGACAGGCAAGGAGGCTGGCCCCCTATCTATCCCGGATCGACCTGGCCATGGTGATCCAAGCCACGGTCATCTCGAGGCTAGATTACTGTAACGCGCTCTACGTTGGCCTTCCTCTGTCGGTGACCCGGAAGCTCAAGCTGGTGCAGCTGCCGCCCGGCTCCTCTCTAGCACGGCAGCAGGTTGCCACATAACACCCACCTTGCAGGATCTGCACTGGCTGCCAATTGAGCACCGGATCACCTTCAAAGTGTTGGTTCTCACCTTTAAGGCCTTGCACGGCCTGGGGCCAGCGTATCTGAGGGACCGTCTCGCCCCATATTGCCCTATGAGATCTCTTCGCTCGGAGGATACCAACCTCTTGGCTGTCCCCTCTGCGAAAACGGCCAAACTGACAGCCACCCGCTGAAGGGCTTTTTCGGTGATTGCACCGACACTTTGGAATGCCGTTCCGGCAGACACGCATGCCATCCACGACCTGCTCCCCTTCATGTGCAAGACCCACCTTTTCCAGCTTGCCTTCCATGTGTAGGCCTTGTGGGACGCACCCCCCTGCTGAAAATCGAGTTTTAACCCAGGTCGTTTTTAATTGCTGTTCTTGATATTTTAATGTCATTTTATCTTTTGTGTTTATTTTGTACTGCTCCTTTTACTCTGTGATTTTTTATTGCTGTGAGCCGCCCCGAGCCCACCGGGAGTGGCGGCATAGAAGCCGAAATAAATAAATAAATAAATAAATAAATAAAGTTGCTTAATGCTTATACTGAAAATTAAAATGATCTTGGGAGCATCCAATTTTACAGAATCTTAATGAAAATTATTGGTGAGTCAATTCTTAAATCCCACCACCCACCTTTCCTGCATGTTTCTAATATTGTTTTGTATGCACAAATCTAACAGATTTGATCCAAAAATGAATTCGAAATAAACATCTGCACACCCCCAATTTGCAATATGTGTTGCCCTCCATATATTTCTGGATTGCCTCTTTCCTCAGTCCTCAAATAATATAGATGAATGAGGGGGACACATTTCATCCTGTTTTTTAGGAGAAAAGTTTGTGATCTAATTTTTGAAATCCATAGCCATGGATATAGTCATAAATGAGCACCAATGTAGTTTCAATCTTCTATGTACTTGGCTATGGATGTCCAATCCATATTGCAGGAGCCTCTCTATTCTTTCATCCTTTCCTTCATTAAACAATAGTGCTAGTTCTTTTGTCTGAATAACCCACTCACTTTATCTTGTTGCTAAGATGTCCAGACCTTTATGTATTTTATGCACATTTGATGCCAATTTCGCCCATATTTATCAATTCAAAGAAAAAACACTAGCGGGAGTCATGTTCTCTTAGACTGCAATGTAGAAGATAATAAAATCTTATAAAAGCATTGAGGAAAGGGCAAGTGCACAGAGAGATTTAAACTTTGGAACTGCAGGATATCATGCAGAAAAGAAAGAACCTGATTGCATGCACAGGTTGAAAAATTCCCCTATGTCTTTTTACTCCCTTGAACAGCAATGTGATAAATCAAAGTTACATATATGTTGTTTTGTTTCTCTTTTCTGCATTTATTTCTCCCTGCAGGGCATTGTTTTCCAGTTTGGGTCTCAGTTTGGGGATAGTCATTATATGACGGCAGATATATAAAAAAATTATGACCCACTCCAAAAAAACCCCCCTCTCACACACAGCATGGGATCTAAAGGCAAATTCCATTTGCCACAGATGTGCAGATATTTCCTTTTTTAAAATCAACCCAGCCTCTAACAACTTACACTCAACTCTTAGACTGGCTTAGATTCATCAAAGTAAAGTGCGTTAGTTCTCGGAGTAATCCAAAAGTACGAGTCACAAGAACGTCAAACACAAACGATGCTTTTCAAAGTCCTATATTGTAGGTATATTAACTTTCAGTCAAAATATAAACACGGTAGCAGTGGAAACAAAATCATGACAATGGCATCAGTGCATCTCAAAAGTATAATCTTCACAAGGAGTCAAGGTCTCTGGGTTGTCCAAATCAAACAAAATTCCAATGATATATCAATAGTATATAGTTCATATGGTGGTCAACCCAGATTGGTCTTGTGAAGATTATACTTTTGAGATGCACTGATGCCATTGTCATGATTTTGTTTCCACTGCTACCGTGTTTATATTTTGACTGAAAGTTAATATACCTACAATATAGGACTTTGAAAAGCATCGTTTGTGTTTGACGTTCTTGTGACTCGTGGCTTAGATTCATCCCCTGGTTGCACCCGGTACTGTGTTTACTTGGATAGGGCACTTGCTGACCTAAACCAAGACAATTCTCCTTTTATCCAAACTGCTATTGACCAGAGACATACTGTGGCTTTTCCCAAACATAATTGTGCATTCAGTGACTGTATTGTTTTGAGATTGTATGAGGATGGTACCCTATATAGAGTTCTCCCAAGCTCAGTACCTTGATGTAAATAATTGCAACAGTAGCTGTGCTGGCTATTTAGAGGTTTCTGTAAGTGTAGTAATTAATGGCAAATTGGATTGAGTACTTAAGTTGTGGCTATATCAGCATCACTTTTCATCATCAGAACATCATTAATATATATGGTGTTTTACGGGTTAAAGAAAACCTAAACAATTGCATCCAGACCTGCCAAATGTATGCAGGTATATACACCTAAACCTGCCCAATGAAAGGAACAATTACTACAAATATAAAACTGTGCAATGCAATTGTAAAACAAATTATCCAAATGGAACAATATTATATAAAACCAAGCAAAGTGACATTAAAATATATGAGATAATAAAATGATATAAAATTAAAATTCCAAAATCTTCAGAAAACAATATTTTTAATATGGAAAGGAGCAGCCCAGAAATGGTTAGAGGGGCAATTCCAAGAGTATGGAACAGTAAGTGAAAAAGAACGAAATCAAGCCAAGGAAGGGGAATCTTTAGTTGAGCAAGAAAATGAATCCACTTTAAATCTGGTTTCTGCCTCCTGCAGAATTTCTGGGGAGGAGCCTTTAGCAGCCTCCCTAAACTACAATGTTGGGGATTTTGCAAGAGGCAGAAATCGGATTTAAAGTGGATTCACTCTCTAGTGTGATGAGGTCCTACTAGAGTTCCTAGGACACAGGTCGCAATTCATTGTACAAGCAGTGAACAGAATCTTGGCCTTTGAAGTCTTAGTGTCACTTCACATTCAGCATGTCAATGAACTATCTCTCTATCTTCACAAGCTTTTCTCCTCTCAGTCATCTTTATTGTCATTAAGACCATCCCCATCCATCTTGTCTGCCAATGCTGTTAACATTGGCATCTTTCAGTCAAATGGCATGACATTTTTGGATGTTGTAATATTGCTGAACTTCAGGCA
The DNA here is from genome assembly GCA_030556195.1 of Anolis apletophallus. Lineage (NCBI taxonomy): Eukaryota > Metazoa > Chordata > Lepidosauria > Squamata > Anolidae > Anolis > Anolis apletophallus. The sequence goes on from JARBWK010000006.1 coordinate 70,947,776, forward strand.
CTTACATTTTATGAGTAAATACTTCATGTTTTATGAGGAACTAAAACAAGACAAAGACCTCTAAACTTTCTGTTGCTATATGCTTCAGATTGGTGTGTGGAAGCAACTAGGAACAAAAAAACTACTGTAATTCTTTGCTGTTGAATACTTCCCCCTCCAACAAATGAATATAATATTATAATTGTGATCTAATGAAGGATAAATACAATATTTTCCATGGTGCAATAATATGTTTGTTACTTTTACAGTTATGGGATGGTGCTTTATTAAATAATGGATGAGTACGCTTGGGCTCTGCTGTGGATGATGATATGATGATGAAAGGTAGGTGGAGGGTTGTGTTTTTAAAGCAGTCTGTGGTATGTTACTTGATTTTTTTCTTTTTAAAAGGAACTCATTTATAGACAAAGGAAAGATTATTTTTAAAAACCTAATTATAACAGTAGCTAACAATTGAGAAGAGCCATGGAATGAAAGATAATGGAATCATAGAGCTGGAAGAGACCCCAAGGATCATGTGGTTCAACCCCTTTCAGGAACACACAATCAAAGCACCCCTGACAGATGGCCATTCAGCCTCTGCCATACCATGCAGAAGAGGCAACACCCCTGTGATGTTTGTTATGCTGTCTGTGACCCTGTTTAGGAGATTTCACTGCACTTTCTATCCCTGTGATAATTGGATTTTGAAAAATTTGGCTTGTGGAAACAAGAATAGGTGAGAAAGCTTCAGTGGAGACACCTTTTCTCCATGATAACACTTTCAGGACTGAATTTCTCTTTAGAATCATATAATCCAGTTCAAAGCAGATCATGTGGATTATGTGCTTTGATAACATGGATTATATGGCAGTGTAGAAGGGGCCTGGATTATATGAGTCTACACTGCCAGGTAATCTGGAATAAGAAGATAATATGGGATCTGATCCTGGGATATAAGGCAGCGTAGATTCAACCATATTGCTGTTTGATCACATCCTTGATTTCCAGCTTTTTTCTTCATTTTCCTAATGTCTGTTTTGAATTGGATGTTTACTAAAAGAGACATGTCTGTTTTTCCATTCAATCCAAGAGACTTTTACAGATTCTCGCAAAACCAGTGATCTATTTCCCAAATTGCTTTCTGAAGCAGCATTGTAACGACATCTACCTTAGTCCTATCCACAAAAGTTGTCCTAATGCTGAAGATTCTATGAAATATCCAGATCTATATTTGGGTCTTTCCAGCAAATGTTTCACATATGGAGATATGGAAATTAGTATTCCATGTCTGCAAAATATTGTACAGATGATATCCTGTGGGAAAAGATACCTGCATTTTCCCTCAAGTCAGCATTTAATTTTCATCATTACACAAAATATGTAAGATGCTTATTGACCAGCTAAAGAAGTTATACGAGTAGAATGGTATCAACTTCCCTAGGCTGCTTCCAGATTTGTTGCTAAGAAGATGGATTGATTAGTTTTTATATCAACCTAATATGTTTTTGCTGTCCTCATGTTTTCTTCACCTTTAAATTCTGTTCTGACTTTAATTAAAGTAGCCAGTCAGGTTTTCCCAAGCTGCCAAAGCTGTAGTAATAACTTTCATCAGCCCATAAGACAAATCAATAGCTCCTTTCTATGGCACTTTAGGGAATTAGTGCATTTGGATAAAAGTTGCTCAAAGTTTTATTGAATTCATGCAGTTTCAGATATCAAATTCACATTATGTGAGTTAAGCTCAATGACTTCAAAAGCATGTTAGCATATCTTGTTGGAGGGCTTAGAATATTGGAGCCATTTTAAGAGAACAAAATGCATTCTTAATTTTTGAAGTGTGCTGAATTGCATATTGATATTTCCATATATATATATATATATATATATATATATATATACATACATACACACACACACACACACACACACCAATTGTTTTGTTGTTTTATTAATTTTATATTAATCTGTTTACTGCTGTTTACTCTATATATTTTGGTGATGTTACTTGGAAACCACCCTGAGTCCCCCTCAGGGAGATAGAACAGTATATAGATTATTATTATTAATAATAATAATAATATTAAAGGTAGGAGCTGTGGTGGTGCAATGGGTTAAACCCTTGTGCTGGTTGAACTGCTGATCTGAAGGTTGGTGGTTTAAATCTGCGAGACAGGGTGAGCTCCCATCTGTCAGCTCCTGCTTCCCATGCAGGGACATGAGAGAAGGCCCCCACAGGCATCCCCTGGGCAATGTCTCTGCAGACAACCAATTCTCTCACACCAGAAGTGAATTGCAGTTTCTCAAGTCGCTTCTGACTTGATTTTTAAAAATCAATTATAGGTTACATATGAGCATTAATTTACATGCTGTCTCTTCCTCATTTGTGTTTGTAGAGGGAATTAGTGATGGATCCCTCTCTGATGCTTGCAAGAATGAAGATTCGGGTAGACATTAGATCCTCAGAAGGTTTGGATCATTACCAGTGTTTTTCAGCCTACAGATTGCTTGGAAGAAGTGAATGTTCAGTGCAAGTATAAAGGGTGTCAGGCAGGGCCGTAGCCAGGATTTTGATTCGGGGGTGGGGGCTGAGTTTGGTTAGGGGGCTGAGACTGGGTGGAAGAGGGTCTACCCTAGCAAACCTTTTGTATTGTTATCCCAATAACCCCATTAATGTGGGATATAATGAGCATGGTGATCAGATCATGATATGAATAAACATTTATTTATTTATTTATTATTCAATCTTATATTCTGCTCCTCCCTGCAGGCTCGGGGCGGATCACAACAAGAATAAAATGCACAGTAAAAACATACCACAAAATTCCATAAAAACAGCAATACATAGCCAGTAGTCAACTGATCAACAGATCTTAGGTCTTAGTTCAGACACTAATAAGCCTCTTCATTCAGGTCAGCCAAACGCTGTTCTGAAGAGGGCAGTCTTACAGGCTCTTCGAAAAGGGCCGAGTTCGTGAATTGCCCGGGCATGGCTAGGCAACGAATTCCAGGTCATGGGAGCCACAAATGAGAAGGCCCGTTGTCTTGTACTTAAACATAACAGTTTAAATAATGTACCAGTAAGGCCTTTTCGCGGACCACCCTGAGAATTTCGGGGGGGGGCTGAAGCCCCCTTAGCCCCCCCCCTGGCTACATGCCTGTATTTTCCTCTTCCTCAGCAGAGTATTGGGAGCACCCCCAAGGCACAAACCACAAACCAATGTCCAAATGACATGTCCAGTAAAACTGAAGTAATTTGGAACAAATGTGCTTTGTTCCCTGCTTGTTCTGAATTAATAAACACCTTGTAAGATCTGGAGCTTAGGTCAGATCCAGGTTTTACCAGGTGTGGGCCCAGTGTGGATTGGCTCAGATGACACAGCCATGTTGGTTATTTGGGCTCCAGGAGCCCAAAAAACCAAAAGGGCACCTACCTCGTCACCAAAGCCCACCAAAAGAACCCCTAAAATATTTAAAACATCTGGTCACCATTATTATTCTCCATGCACCTTCTTGGCACAAGAAAATGGCACCATTATGGCTCTTCCACAGGCACACACATGGTCTCCTGGCACATCATTTTCTCATGCCAGGAGAGTATGAAGAGGACCATAATGGCAGCAGGTTAAGTTTGAAGAACATTATAGGGATTGGGGGGGGGAGACTTGGGATGGATGCATGTAGATCCCCCAGAAAGCCCAGGTTTTTAAAACCTAATTTGGTACATGTGTAAGTCTTGTGTAGAAGTGCCCTCTATCTCAGGTCCTCTGTCTTCCATCCACTCTCCACAGCTCTAACAGCTTACAGCTCCACACAGAGCACTACAAACTCAATCACATGACTCTGCTACTCTACAGAGCATCTGAGGCCTACACATGAATGGATCTGCCATGTCGCCAGGCCCAAATGCCTCAGTAATCTACCACTGTCATCTATGCCATTTATCTCAAAAGTCTGAAAAGGGGAGCATTAATACTTGGTTTTTAACTGTGAATTTTAAAAATATATTTAATTCTGGATATTTTACATTGTATGCTAATGTTTTTATGTTAAGCCGCTTTGAGTCTCCTTCAGGAGAGATAAAGTGGGGTATAATAATAATAATAATAATAATAATAATAATAATTGTAAAAACACCCCAGTTCCCTTAAATCCTATAATTAGTAGGATAAAAAGAAAAAGAAGATAGGAAGGAATCACGCAACAACTTCATTGCACATGAAATCAAAGAGATTTATTGAGTTTAACACCAGCTGGTGGGGTTGCCCATAAATTATAGTGGCTCTCATCCAACCCACAAGGTATATATACCCCTCATGGCGGCATCCACAAAAGCCCGCCTCCTTCTACATTTCACAAAATCAATGGCTGATGTTAAGAACATTTCATCAATCCAATAAAAATAACATTTCTTAGCATCACATCAGCAGCATTCTAACAATTTTTGTTTTGACAGCAGACTTAATTCAGTACCTGGCCTTGTGTTCCCATGCAATTTGCATTTGGGAAAGTTTTCATGCAGTTCTTTCCCATTTGGCATAGGCAAACCCCATGCTGTGCACTGCTAAACAATCCAAGCCTTTACCAGGCACGGGAGCTACTTTGGCAAAATTTGATTTGAAACACCAAAAGCTTTGTTGTGTTATTCTTTGACCCACTTTTCTATAATAAACTGTAAGATACCAAAACCGCTCTATAATTAAAAAGAAAAGAAGATAGTGAAGCCACAAACAAACTTAATGAGCAACTATCAAGGCTTATTGCTTCAGTGTATCAAGATTTGAAATCAATGGGATAAACTGCATAACTGTGAAGTGGATTTCTGCCAACAGCAGCATTCTAATATTTTTTTGTTTTGACAGCAGACTTAATTTACCTGGCCTGTGATCCTGTTTTGGGTTTTGCACAGAGACTGTTTGTCACACATTACCAGCACACCTTGCAAATTTGTGGGACATTTTTGATTCTATAATAAAAAGATTCTATAAAAAAAAGGAACTGTGCCACAAAATTAATCATATCCCATCAAGATTTGTTGTTCTGTCAACTGGGATGGTAGCATATGTTGGTGACTTCCCCACCCCAACTGGGATGGTAGCATAGTTGGAGGCTTCCCCCACAATTCTGGAGTCTGCCTGCATTGTGGTTTTTCCAATGAAGCCAGCACCAGTCCTCTGCAGAATGGCGATGCTTCCCAAGTTTGATGGGGGAAGCATCATCAAGAGGGAGCTGCACAACTGTCCCTCTCTTTTCACTGCAATACTTTGTCCCTTGGGTTATTCATATCCAAAGAGGTATAAAGACCTTTGTCTGCTGCCAAATCAAAAGTATCAAAATTCTTTATAACATTATACAAAATAGCATGGTCAGACACATCATAACATATCACATCATTTCAAACTGAGGAAACGTAATGGTAAGGGGATCCTTGAAGAAACTATACAGTCCGCGTTGCATGGTTTACATTACCCACGGGAATACGTAGTTGGATCGTAGTATGATTTTACTTTATATATATTTCAGAGTTTGTATTGAATTTATTGCACTGCTATTGTCATGGAAGCTGCAGATTCTACTGCATAGATTTTGCCCTGATGAAGTTCCATTTAATGGAACGAAACGGGTTGGATCCAACTATGTATTCCCGCAGGCTTGGGCTTCGTCTTTAGCTTCGGCTTTTTTATCGGTATTTACACACATGAGTTCCCTTTGGCATTGGTCTCAGTCTCTTAGCAATGATAGATTGAAATTTGTTTTTGCTGGTTGCCAAGATCTTCTACTCCACAAGGGTGATACAAGAAACACGCCTTTTGGTGTTAACTATTTAGACTTTCTACATGTGGAGTGACCCATTTCTTCAACATACAAGGATTTATTACCTTATTTGGACTCTGGATGAGATTATATCCTCACCAACAGCAAGGAAGACACCTAGTGCGGTATCGTGGGTAATGTAAACCATGCAATGCGGACTTTATAGTTGCTTCAGGGATCTCCATTACGTTTCCTCAGTTTGAAACGACGTGATATGTTATGATGTGTTTGACTGTGGTATTTTGTATAATGTTATAAGGAATTTTGATACTTTTGACAGTATTTTGACAGTATTACATACATATTTTGGAAACCCATGCATATGTGTATATATGTTTAATTGGAGTCTCCTGTTACATTCACGGGCTCCTTCCCAGGTTGTTTGTTTAAGGCACAGTCTACTATATTTTCCCTTTCCTCTTCCCTCCAGTGTATGTAGTGTTTGTTGTGAAATCAAGCCACAATAAAAACACACCATAATTTTAAGGCTGCAATCCTAAGCTAATTGACTAGGAAGCATATGAAAAGACCTGGCTTGCCAAATGTGCACATTTTATTTTTAAAATGACAGAACCTAAGCATAGAAGTATTCTTGCAATTCATCATGTTTAGATACCAAGTTTCATCAAAGATTTCCTATGCAGACCCAAATTAAGTGGAATCTTTCCTCTGCAGTTGGCCTCTGACTGCATCAACATTAAGTAGATGGTTGCAGGGCATTGTGGGTTTGGGAAAGTTCCAATGAATGAAAGCATGAATCCTGAGAGAGTCAGAGTAATCCTTTCTTTACCACATATATCTATAAATGTGTGGTCCATCTGGTTGGCATCAAGCTAAGGTAGCTTTCTGTTGGTTTAGTTTCCTCCCCTCTCCCCCCAAAAGAAAGAAGTCATCTTTAAACAAACATCAACCATCTTCACAATGAGTGATTGCTTTTGTTATTATGTATGTAAACTGATGCGCTTTTCAAGTTGGTTTTAGCTGGATGAGAGAAATCACATTTCACTATGATCTTAAATACTATGTATACCATTTTGAGACTCAAGATCCCAATTAACGAGCTTACATAAATAATTTTCTTTTTTCATCAGTTAGAATTGAGCATGCCACCTTCAATTTTTACTCATTTTTGGCTAACCAGAAAAATATCAGTCCTTGAAAATGTTGGTACCATAAATAGAGCATGCATTCAATTTAAAATATCTGTTAAAGATGTTTTCTAAGTATAGAATTGCTAGTGAGCTATGACATCATAAATTTGAACCAGATGAAGCATTTGCTCCTTTTCTTACAATGGCATACTCACTTTCTATAGTAAATTAAATTTTGGATGTGCCTAATTAAAAATGTCATCTGTCTTAAAATGTACTGTGCTATGATTCTCCTAGATATCCGGAGAATTCTACTGAAATGTTGAGCCCATTTTGCTTTGAAATAATAAGTTTCTTCTCTTAGAAGCCAAATCACATTTTAAAATTTATAAAAATGTATGTTATTTTTCTCATTAGTCACATCTTATTTATTTGCTTATTAAATAGAGAATAAAATTGTCTTATATTCAATTTTTTTGTCTATCTCATAAAACTTCTCATTATCAATGAACTTGTTTTTTTCAAATAATGACAAATGTGATAGGATAAAGCCTTTTGCAGTTCCATTTGCACATGACAAATGAGTCAGGGTGGTGGTAAATGAAGTCTGTAGTGTCCACGTGACATATGTTCTGTCCACCCTAATGGGAGACAAGGTCAACCAAGGCTGCCTTATTCCATATTTTTAAAAGTCTCTGAAGTTCTGGAGGTTGCCTACATTTTGTGGCAGTGTGAATAAGGCCAGTTTCTATATAGAAGCAGCATTACCAGTTCATATTGCCCTCCTTCATGGGATGGCACTTACCTTCCCCCTCTGGTCCTGGTCTTAGTGGCAACCATTGAGTACGAAATGGCTTGTGGTCATCATTCATTGAGTCTACTGATATTAGCCAAAATGGTAGGGCTATTGGAGATGGGAGGGGGAAGATAAGGGTGGTGGTCCAATGATGCCAAACCAAGTTTGATGCCCTGGTCCAGGCAGCCTCCATTTAGCTGCCAAGGTAGGTCAGTGCTGCAGAGTGCAGACACCTCCCAGCCACTGAGCCAGCTTGGTAGCTGGCCATGTAGTCTCCAGCAGTGCTGATCTAAAGTATGCTTTCTAGATGAGCATCACAATATGTGGCCCATGTAAATGGGCCATATGAGGCACATCAACATTGCAGAATTTATGTAGTTCAACAGCACTTTAACTGCCAGGGCACAAAGGAACCAACACTCTTTGACAAAGAAGGCTAATGATTCCATAGCATTAAGCCATGTGACCTTATCACATGGGCAGGAAGGAAAGAGGGAAAAAAAGGGGGGCATCCTTAATAGTGGGAACATGACCTACTCCAGCCAGCCATCCAATGATGTTTAACTACTTTCCTCCACTTCTGCATGCTGTCTTCTGTCAAGAGTCAGGGGAAACAGAATCCAGATACTGTCTTCACACACTGGCAAGATGGATGTCAATGCACAGCCACCATGGGAAGATCTCAGAGGGACTCCATTATGCTAGTGTGAGAAGACAGTCAGAAAACAGGGGAAATTTAGTATGGGATATGGTCCTCAGTGGTTAAAACAGTGTCAAACTGCATTAATTGTATAATGAAGTAGTCAACCCAAGTCAATTTTTCACTCAAAAGTATGCATCTATATGCCTATGCATGTTTTAATAAAATATATCTAAAGGTTAATAATATCTAGACTTTTTATTATATAGAGATATAAATTCAGATTTATCTAAAGATGGATGCGCAGCATGCTGATAATTTACACATCCTCCGCATCATATATTAGTCCAACAAAAGTAGTAAGAAGCCATCTTCTTCTGCTCATTGGAAAAAGCAGTCACTGAAATACTGAACTACTTGCTGGAACCAGTCCCTCTGAGCTTTTGACTCCTTGGGTCAAAGTAGCATTATGGGAAATTGGTATTCTCTACAATGTATCCATACATTGCCCAAGAATATACTTTACATTGCCAAAGAATAAAGTCCTGCTCCCTCTGTCTAGCAGTATCTTCCAATGTGTAGTAAGAGCTCCCTATGTTCCTCCTTCCCCAATGTTCCTTCACTGCTTAAAAAGAGTCAAAATGAGGCTCAGAACCTCCCTTCTGCTGACACCCCTACCCCCAGTTTTTGTTACGCACAGGATGTCCTAGATACTTCCTTCTTCAAGGTCTGAAAAATATATGCATAATCCTCAGTTAGCATTGCATATGCTACCAACAAGATGCCAGGATACTTTTTTTTAGTATTATAATCAAAGCACTCCATGGGAACAACCATTTACAACTATGTCTACTTTATAAGGCTAATAAAATATTTTGTTGCATATATGCAATATTCCATTTCTACCTATACTCCTAGATGAATTTTATAATAGTATCTCAAACACAGGAAAAGTATCTTATTCTGTGAACTCTTTGCTGGTAATATGAAAGTTTAAGCATTTCTTAAATACTGAGCCATTCCCATAAGTCTCCAAGGATCAAGCAACCAGCTTTGTAAATGTGTTGATCTATTACTAGCAGCCTCTTGATAACTGCAATAGTTTCAGCCTAAGTTTCTAGATATTTGAGTTCATGAGCTCATCATAGTTTCAAGAATAAAATGTACAAAAAATGGATTTGGCTATGTGTTGGGTATTTTAAAAAGTAGTGGGGGTGTTTTCACGGCCAGATCTTTCAAAGAGAAAACCTACAATTTTGTTTTTTTTCTCACTGAAGCATTATATGTCAATCTTTTTGAATCTACATCACACATTTATTCCTAAGTTTTCTAGCTGATGTACCTTTCCCTTTCGATAGGAAATTCATCTTTGGGATCAGTTCAAGGTAAGAAGAGGTAAGAAAGGATGTCTTCATCTGAGACAAATTTAATTTTTTATAAGTTATAGAAATGTACATTGGTTCCCAGATTTAATGTTTATTGTCATGGCTGGGCAGTAAAAAATTCAAAAAGTATAGACCAGAATGAAAATGCTCTGCTTTCAGGTCCCACTGGGGCTTATTTCTTGATAAGTGGATATAGGATCGTGACCTTAACTGGTTGTGTGTTTTACCTTTATTTATCCAGATGGCTAAACATATGCTATAAGAGAACAGAATAGTCAATTCCCACAGCCATGAAATCACATTCTGGGCAAGCTCATGGTGCCTTTTCTGACGTACACTTTCTGTTTATTTATATTCTCATGATGCCTCTTCAGTTCTATTGTTTTAGCAAGATACCATGGCTCTATAAGTGTGTTTTTGTGCAGCCTGCGTGATATATGTATTTTTTAATTCACAGAAAGAAGTGATTAAGTTGTAGTATTGAGCCAGACATGTCCTCAATCAATGTGTTTTCTGCTCTTGCCAGCTCCCTGATTGTTCAAGGATTCAGATTCAAATTTTGGTGTTCTGCAAGATCAGTACTGATGCTTCATGAAGTCACTACACAGACTATTTAAACTCCAATTAGTTACAATTTTAGCTAGGGTAAGCCTCATTAAATAAAAAAACCCTCATGGTCTGATCATCCTACACTTGAAAGTCATGTTAATAATGGTTCATGAATTCTGATGAGTGCTTGGGAATTAATTTTGAAAACACCTAATGTGCTACATAATCAACACATACATCCCTTGGGTATGTCAAGACCAAGAGGGAATATACTTTATTATCCTTTCTTCTTTTGTTGTCATGCAAAAAGGAAGCAGTGTATTAATGTTCTGCAACGTTGCCATTTTCATCTTGCAAAGTATCAGTGTGTTGAATTGGAAGAAGTGCATTCACGTTTTTTGGAATACATTCAGTAATCTCATATAGCCCAAGCACAGTTAAATATATAACTGTTAAGATGATAAATTTACCTATAGCCTGACAAAGTCAACTTTAGTTTCACATTTGGTTCATGAGCTAATCATATGTCCATGTGAAGCTGTTTGCTAAGACATGAGCTCATCTGCACAATCTCAATTGTATTCATAGTAACCTCTGACACAAGTTAGGTCAAGTTGTTCTTCTTGCTCCTCCTGCTCCTCTTCCACCTCCTCCTTTGACCTTTGAATCTAAAAGAGTTACATTACAGGATATTGCATTTTCCAGAAATTTAAAGTATTGCTGCCTCATCACATTGGGGCAATTTGGGGAGAGGGCCTGCCAAGGACCATCACATGATGCTCAACAGGCCCTGCCCCATTGATCCTCCAAATGCCAAGGAAGCATCATGAGATGATTTATTGGCAACTATGGAGAGTTTGCAGGTAGCTCCAATGGAGCTACCTGAATTTTTGGGCCCTTTCCCCCATCTAATGGGGACAGGGCACTAATATGTCTTGTCTGGTTCCCTCCTTGTGATAGGAAAAGAAGGGACAGTTTGTGGGGTGCCGGCAACTTCTGACAAAACAAGAAGCTTTGACATAAATGTGAAGTGGTCCATTGTCAGCCACTGGGCTTTTAGCATTGTGTACACCCATTCTTTTTATATGTGAATTTATATAGAATTGATTCTCTCCATGACTTGTTCATCTATGTCACCAGAGTATATGAACAACTAATTTGGTTTGACACTTTAATAGAGTAGTTATCAACCTTTTTTTGACCAGGAACCACTTTGACCAGGGACCCCTCTCCAACATTAGTATGAAAAGGGTTATCGGTTATTGGTCAACTTTAGATTCGGTTTAGTTATTCAGGGTGCTGATTGAGAAAATTGCATTGGATAGACCACATCTGTTCTAGTTTCTGATACAAAACATATGCCATCCAGTAGTTGCCATCTGCTCACCCACAGAAAACCATATTTAATAATCTAGAACTGATGTGGTCTATCCAATGCATTTTCTGATTTAGTACCCCCAAATAACCCCAGGAAGTGGCCTAAAAATGAAGACACAAATTGGTTGGCTGTGTTATTGTCTGTGGATTTTGTTAACGCTCATGTTAAAAAAGAGGGGGAGGGGGCTGTGGTTGAAAAAAATACAAATTGCAGAGCTAGCAGCAGCAGCAGCAGCTTTGGGGGACTAAACAGGGTCTTACAAAGGGCTGCTTTACCATTACAACTGATGTGTGGCAACAGGAGCGTATTATTATCATCATCATCATTATTATTTGAAACACAAGATGAGTCCACCGCAGACACTCTGCTGGCTGTTGTATTGGCTCACATGTCAGACACTTCCCAAGTGTCTATGACTGTGTGATGTATCGGCAAATAATGTGTGCAGGTCATAGTAAGGTGGCTTTCTGCAGCTGGCAGATAGTAATTTTGTCAGCACCGATTGTGTTTAAGTGCAGGCCAAAGTCTTTAGGCACTGCACCTAGTGTGCCGATCACCACTAGGACCCCCTTTACTGGCTTGTGCCAGAGTCTTTGCAGTTTGATCTTTAAACCCTCATATCGTGCCAGCTTTTCTAGTTGTTTCTCTGCAATCCTGCTGTCACCTGGGATTGTGACATCGACGATCCATAATTTGTTTTTTAACACGATTGTGAGATCAGGAGTATTATGCTCCAAAACTCCATCTGTCTGACAGACTATTCTTCTTATTCTTCTTTTTATTATTACTTTGGGGGATTCTCCTGCTCTCTCTCACTCCCTCATGCATGCCACCAAGTGAGTCTTCTCCACTATGGCCTAGGACAGTCTTTCTCAACCAGTGTGCCGTGGCACACTAGTGTGCCGTGACGGACCTCCTGCTGTGCCGCGAGAAAAGCTCTCTGCCCCCCTTCCTCCCCCTCCTGCCGAACTCCTGCTGCTTGGGGGAGGAGGAGGAAGGGCCGGGCAGTGGCGAAGAAAAAGAAGAAGGGCCCGGGGCGCCGCCTCCTACAGCCGTTTCCCCAGCCAGCCTCCAATCCGCCATGACTCCCACCATGACTCTCGCCCCTCGCTCGCTGAAGCTGCGTGGAGGAGGAGCCCCGCCCACTGAAGCCCGTCCACCGCTCATGCTCCTCCTCTGTAGGAGAACTAAAGCTGGGGGGAGGGGGCGGGGCATGGCGCGGCCTGGCTCTGCCCCCTCCCCGGCTTCGGCACTCCCAGCAGCTGCTCCAGCCTTGAGGGGACAGTGCCAAGCCAGCATTGTGCTGGCTCTGGCACGGCTGGCTTGGCACTGCCCCCTCAAGCCTGGAGCAGCTGCTGGGAGAGGTGAAGCCGGGGGTAGGGGGCGGGGCATGGCGCAGCCTGGCTCCCCTTCCCCGGCTTCGTCACTCCCAGCAGCTGCTCCCAGCAGGCCACCAACCCCCAGCCGTTCTTTACTGTGTTAGAGTGTCATTTTGTGTCATTTTGGTTGGTGGTGTGCCCCCAGATTTTTTTAATGTTAAAAGTGTGCCGCAGCTCAAAAAAGGTTGGGAAACACTGGCCTAGGAGGCCTCCCAAGGCCAAGAAAGCACTGGTGAGCACAGAGGCCTTCCTTCTCTCCCTCTCCTTCTCTCTCTCAGTCCATTGTTCATGCCGCCAGGGTGAGTCTTCTCAGCCTTAGCCTGGGAAGCCTCCCAAGCCTGAGAAAGTGCTGGCGAGGGCAATGCGCTGCCACCTTCCTTCCTTCCTTCCTTCCTTCCTTCCTTCCTTCTCTCCCTCTCCTTCTCTCTCTTGATCTCCTCCAGCGGCAATCTGTGGCCCACCGGTTGAGATCCACTGCTTTAATATAAAGCCACTAGAAAGGCCACTATGGAATCCCTAGCAAAATTTGAAGTAAGGCTTTTGGTGATATCTCTGATACTTGTTTACCTACAGAATATTTGGGGTGGGGTATCTGAGCCAATGTGTAGTGTAGTATTTTGACTACAACTCTGGAGACCAAAGTTAAAATGCCTGCTCAATCATGGAATTTCATTGTGTGACCTTGAACAAGTCATATATCTCACCCAACACCCGCACAGGAAGGCAAAGGCCCTTCTGAACAAATTTTACATTAAAAAAAACCCAAACCCCGGTGATAACTTGCCTTAGAGTTGTCATAAATCAGAAACAGTTTCAAGGTGCATAACAACAGCATGGCCTAACTTTTAAAAATACAATTTCAGATGGAGGAATGGGCACTGCATTCCTAACTTTCTCTGTGTTTCATTTCCAGGGTGGGGAACACAATGAAAATATGAATGCTCTTGCCCATGTATACAGTTTGAAGTGTTACAATGTGTTAAGGATCTCAGTCTTATTGCTGGAAGAACTTATTTAAATACTGCTCCCCTCATTATTCATGAAAACTGACAAGCCTGAAATGAATAAGTTTGTCTGGTGTTTAATGCTTAAAAGCAGAAGGAGCAGAATGAAAGACTAGAGAGTCATGTAATGATTTATAACATTATCAGCTAGAATGTTAATGCTCGCACAAGTTGGTTATGACTGATAGCTATATACAAAATGAGGAAGTATAATATATAGCCTCAAACATAGTTTATAGTTTGCTACATTTACAAAGATGCTTGCCTTTAGACCAGGATAGGTCGAACATGCTAAAAAATACCAGGAAAAAACTTACATCTACACTAACCCATGACCTTGAAGGGTGAGCAAATCAGTTCCTTGATGCATGGAGCTGATTTAGGTTAACATAGATTGTTCTGAATTCTCTGAGAAGCCAGAGCAAACTATGACTTTGAGGCCATGTTAGCAATTGTGCTGGTTTCAAGATGGAACAGACCACTGTTTATTAGGGCTATGCAAGAAATTGGTTCTGTATCGTATGTTGGATGTATTTTGTTAAATTCATACATACGGCACAATATTTAAAAAATGCAGGCAGCACCCTCACCAAAAACTAAAGAATGAAAACTTTCATTTGGTAGTTTTGCATAAGTTGCGTAAACATCATAACTGTCTTTGTGATGCAGTTTTATTTATTTATTTATTTATTTATTTATTTATTTATTGTTTTGATTTACTAAACCGCCCTTCCCGAGGCTCAGGGCGGTTTCCAACATATAAAAACACATAAAAATTTTAAACATCGTAAAACACCATAAAACAATCCTAACCAATTACATTTGCATAAAATCGCACGAATCAGAACAAAGCTGATTCGTGACAAAGGACAGTGGTAACACGGCTGGGCAGGAGATTATTAATTCAAGCACCGGTCAGTCACCGAATGCTTGCCTGAACAGCCAGGTCTTGCAAGACCTACGAAAGGCCATCAGGTCCTGCAGGGCCCGCGTCTCAGCCGGCAGCAAGTTCCACTGGACTGGAGCAGCCACCGAGAACGCTCTCTGCCATGTGCTGGAAAGCCTATAGAGCTTCAAACCTGGGACCTCAAGCATGTTATGACCCTCTGAGCACAGTGATCTTCTGGGCATGGAGCAAGCAAACAGTACTGGGATGCAAAGCCAAACTTGTTATACATCTCAGCCTATCAAGGCTGCCAGGGGGAGCAGAGGTGGATCCACAGTAATTCAGCAGCACCAAGTGGCTGCCTCCATTTCATGTGAGCTGGGAGGGGAGAGCAGGCGGGAGAAAGAGAAAAGAGCATGGTGTAGGCCCGTGTGTAACAACGAGTTACCTCACTTCCCTCCGGAGCCACCCACACATCTGGAAGTTACGTCACTCCCACTTGACTCAGCACAGGCTCTATGCAGCTGGAGCCAAGGTCAAAATAACTGGGGCAAAGGTCGGTGCAATTTAGGTTTTTCCTGAACTCTCCTAAGCTCAGGTCTCCCAATCCTGACACCGTGTTTTCCTGAAAATAAGACACTCTCTTATATTTATTTTTTCTCAAAAAGACACACTATGGCTTATTTTCAAGGGAAGTCTTATTTTTATTAAGTATGGTACAACAATCTGCATTTATGGGATGATCTCTCTGGCCTCAGTAGCAGACTGCTTGCCAAAGCTTTCCTCCTAACTCCTGGTGTTTGTGAAGGTGAGAGAGACCTATAAACTGTTGCTGGTCAGTGTTAGGGTGCAGCAGTTTTACTGATTTTTCTGGGGGTGAGAGAGACGCAGACTGTTGCTGGTTGGTCCTGAGGAGAGAGACCCAGAGTGCTGTGTAAAACAGCCGCCACAGTTTTACTTCTTTCCCCTAAAGCAGAGTGTCCTGCTCCTCACTCCACTGAGAAGACTTTTACTTTCTATGTCTCTCTCTATGCCTCAGTTTACAGTATGCACAGAATGGCCAAGACCTGACAGGGGGAGCTGACCTTGTAGGCTGCATAACACCTATCACTATGTCTTATTTTCAGGGTATGGCTTATATTGTGCAAATGATTAGAAATCCTGCTATGGCTTATTTTATGGGTATGTCTTATTTTCAGGGAAAGAGGGTAGGCACAGGCAAGACTAGGCTACTAATTGACTGCTACTAGGCATTAAAGTTCCTGTGCTTAAAGAAAATAAATCTAAGTTACTGCTACTACCTGTTCTGGTGGGCTGTATTTTACAGAAAAGGCAATAACAGTTACTAAACCAGTTCAAAGAAAAAAAAGTTATCTCAGTTACTGCCTCTGATGGGCTGGGAACAGAGTCTCAAACCTCTTTTTTGCCAAAATCATTCTGTGCATTTTGGGAGACCTAGTTATAAATTCTGAAACTTGATGGGCTTCAAGTGATAAATGTGCCCTTCAAGTGTAGCCACTCCACCTCACCCCAGCCCACTCCAGACAGCCATAGCAGCTAAGATACATCATAGAGAAATTCAAGGGAATAGCTGTTGTGGCTTTTTTTAAAATTGAGAAAAATTCCTGGGGCATATTATTATTATTATTATTATTATTATTATTATTATTGGAGCCACAGTAGTGCAATGGGTTAAACCTTTGTGCCAGCTGAACTGCTGGCCTGAAGGTCAGTGGTTTGAATCTGCAAGACGGGGTGAGCTCCTGTCTGTCAGTTCCAGCTTTCCATGTGGGGGCATGAAAGAAGCCTCCCATAGGATTGCAACACATCTTGGCGTTCCCTGGGCAACATCTCTGCAGACAGCCAATTCTCTCACACCAGAAGCAACTTCAAGTTTCTCATGTTGCTTCTAACAAAATAAAATGATGATGATGATTGGAGTTGGGGTTTCTTTTTCTCTGTTTTTCACACTTATTTCTCAGCCAATCAGAGGCCTGGTTGACTGTGTCCATTCTCCTCCCCTCTTGTGGCACGCACTGGTTGGGACTTGAATTCCCAGAATGGAACAGGGGCAGCCCAAAACGGGACCAAAATGGCAGAAATTTTTTGCCAAGTGGCAGATGCCTAAGAATTAAGCATTTTTAGTATGCAACTGTCCAGATGTTGCTGGAATGGAAGTCCCAACCATCATAGCATGTTGGGAATTGCATTCAGACAACATCTAGAGAGCTATACGATCCCCCACTAGGCAAATACAGCCATATGGGTTGGAAGAGATTGAAGTAGCAACTCTGAAACACTATGAAGATTTCACAGAGGTACAATGTTTAGCAGAACTGGGTAATGAATAGCCCTTCAGCAGTTGGTGAACCACAATGCACATCATCTCTTCATATTGGTTGTTCTATGTGGAACAGCCAGGATATGCAGTTCAACAGCAAAAATGTGCAAAGAGTAGGAGAGAATTAACAGTGTGCATTTAGTTGTCAGCCATCTGCAGGATATGCTTACATATGCTTCCACTTTGACACATACACTTTTGAAATCTTTTAGCATTTTTAATGTATATGTGCATACCACCATCTGGTCCTACTAGATAAGAGAAAATAATACATAAGTCTGTGCATCTTAATGGAAATTCATATTCCATTGGTTAATATACTCAATTTTCTCTAAATGTATTGTCTGCCTCCTTTTTACTTACCTCATTAAATATGCTATATTCCAAATGTGATCGCACCATTTAAGATAAAGGGAGGGTGAGAAGATTTCCAACTAACAGCAATAGTTTGTCTGATTGCAGTGAATAAGCACACAGTTAATTTTAAATAATCCAGGCTAACCACATATGCTAAAATACAATCTTGAATCTAGGATGTATTTCATTTCTTCTTGTATCTTTTCTAATTTTTAGAACTTGCTGCCAAAATCATATTCTTTAAAGTATGGCTTAAAGAATATTGAACAAATCTGTACTCACATAGATAATAGTTATCGTCTGTGCAAGATATTAAGCAAAACTAGTTTACTACTACACATTAGCCAAGGCACAAGCCAAATTTCACAAGGCAAACAAAAAAAGGTTATATTGGAGAAATTTCATTATGGGTTGTTGTTTTTTTCCTGGTCTGTATGGCCATGTTCTAGAAGCATTCTCTCCTGACGTTTCGCCTGCATCTGTGGCAGGCATCCTCAGAAGTTGTGAGGTCTGTTGGAAACTAGGCAAGTGGGGTTTATAATATATCTGTAGAATGTTCCGGGTGGAAGAAAGAACTCTTGTCTGTTTGAGGTAGGCATGAATGTTGCAATTGTGCACCTTGATTAGCATTTAATGGCCTAGCAGGCTTCTTACTGCCTGGGGGAGTCCTTTGTTGAGAGGTGATTAGCTGGCTCTGATTGTTTCTTGTCTGGATTTCCCCTGTTTTTGAGTGTTGTTCTTTATTTGCTGTTATGATTTTAGAGGTTTTTAATACTGGTAGCCAGATTTTGTTTGTTTTCATGGCTTCTTCTTTTCTGTTGAAATTGTCTACATGCTTGTGGATTTCAATGGCTTCTCTTTGCAGCCTGACCTAGTAGCTGTTAGAGTGGTCCAGCATTTATGTGTTTTCAAATAATATGCTGTGTCTAGGTTGGTTCATCAGGTGCTCTGCTATGATTGACTTCTCAAGTTAAATTAGTCTGAACAGCTGGAGACTTTTTTTTGTAAAGAGATCCATGCACAAACTTAGAGACCAGAAGTGATACTGGTCTTTCCTCTCTCTGTGGAATAACATTTGACTTATCCACGGATAACATCAAAAATCAAACTTTTAGTCCCAAACCCTGCTCTCGACTAATACATGTGTTCAACGTATGAAGCTTTCCCACCCCTGCGCAGCATAATCCCACCACTTCTGCCAATTAAACAGTATATTAGGGTTGCCATTAGGGGACCAGGTATAATTTCCCCCCCTCTTATGTTCTAGGAGGTTTTTTGCCTACCCTATACCGTTGCAAGGCAAATTGGGATGGTGTGGCGTTAAATAGGTGGTCACGGAAAACAGGAAAAGCTAACATTTGGTGTATGCCAAAGGTACCCCCTTCAGGGGTGAAGGCCATTAACTAAAACACTCGCTTAAGGTTCAATTTGATGAAGTGAGGTGAATTATAATGGCCTAGGAATAGGGAGAGCATGGTCTCAGATATCATGTGAGAGACTTCTCCAACACATTTTCCTCAGAGGTTGCCCAGATTGGGTGTCCAGGGGACCTGGGTGTTTTGCCCTAACTAGCCGAGGGGTAGGCTACCTCGGCTTTGCCAACAAGTTCAGATTCCCTAGATTTAGATCCAATCAAAGTTAAACAGGTAACAGTTAATAAAGGTTGCCCATATTTAAAATCCAAATACTGATGTGTGGTCTCATTATTTTGGGGGTTGGCAGGCAAACATAAGTATGCACAATAATCCTGGGATGGCTATAGTCAGTTTTAGGAGATGTCACTCTTACATTGTGAGTGGCCTATGGAAGCTTTAGGATGCCAGCATTATCATGCCTCATATCTCTGCTGTTGGCATTAACTTTGGAACTTCTAGCAGGTACATAGCAAGAACTGATGTTGTAGACAAAGATACAAGGTGAAAGGCAGTGATTTAAAAGAGGGAGAATGAGACATGAGGGGGGAAAGGTAAGAGAGAAAATAAGTTGGAGAAAGAGTGGTGAGATGCAAGTGGAGGCAAAAAGAGTAATTGAAAAGGATACAAGCAAGGAGAAGCAGAGGCTTCAATTAGCAATGTGACAGCTAGGTAGGGCTAGCTTTTTAAACTCATTTTAAATTATGATCAATATGTTTTAGTCTGTTATCCCTTTATAGTGATGTTCCTTGTAAACAAAATAACAAGTATATTAATAACCAATAGTTTGCTACCTTTTCAAAATATTCAAAATTCGCTGTTTATGGCAAATAATACCGATTTCAAAATGGCATCTAACATGGAGCTGTTGTTTGCCATTTGTAAAGCTATACAGTAAGTTAGTATCATCAGTCCTGAATGTCAAAAATACAGGCTTAAGTAAAGAAATGAACCTCTACAGGTCTGTCTGTTCTTAGAGAAATTATATTCAACCTTTGTGAAGAAAATCAATGACACACTCAGTAAGGAACATTTTACCACTGAATCAATTTCTAGCTTGTTGCAATATTATCTAGAATGTATTGGGGATATTTTTTTTTGTCAGCCTCAGAAATCTCGAATCACTTTCAGGTTGAAGAGGTTTTTTACAAAATGACCATGCAACTGAAAGAAGATTCTAAAACTGCGTGGAAGGCTCTTCTCCACTGAACTCGATTAAAAAGGAGTTCATAGCATATAATTTGGAATAGCAACATTATTACCATCACAAACATGTAAGAACAATGAGCTAGAAAAATAGTTTTCAAAACAAAGATGCTTCTTTTGTGACACTAGAAATGGTGTGGAACAAACAAGAGTAGAAAAATCAATAGAGTGCAATTTTTTCTACCTATCTCAACAGAAAATAATTGATAATTGTCCACTAAAAATACCAGATAGAATTATTCACTTCTTTTCATAACTGTTACAGTAGTAACCGGGGCAATTTAATTGTAAGCATGACAATATGAGCAGCATAGTTATAACAGTGGACAACAGAGAACAGATTATGGAAGAACTGGAATATATTTATCTTTACAATAAAAAAACTCAGTATACATGTTGAATATCTTACTTGAAATATCTGCCAACATTGAAAGATATAATAGCACATTATGATGATATAGCAGTGTTCTCAACAATAACAAGTTATTTAAAGAATGGAACAAAGAAATATTAAAATTTATATGGAAAGGGAAGAAGCCAAGAATCAAATACAATCATATGATCGACACAAAGAATAGAGGAGGATTTGGCTTACCAGACTTGAGGCTGTATTATGATGCCGTGGGTATAACTTGGATAAAAGACTGGATATTATTGAGAAGAGGAAAAAGTCCTAGCTTTGGAAGGCTTTGACTTAAGGCTAGGCTGGCACGCCTATCTATGGTATGATCAGGAGAAAAAAAGGAAAAAAAAACTATTTTATAAGAGCCTCCTTACTTAAGATATGGCAGAAGTACAAAGATAAATTGTATATGAAAACACCAATGTGGTTGTCTCCACTTGAAGCAGGACAAAGAAGATTACTGGGTTGGACCTCTTGGCCAACATATAAGGAAGTATTAAGAAAAGAAAAAGACGGATTCTACCTCAAGACAAAGGAGGAGATAAACACTCAATTTAAATCATTCTCCTGGTTCCAACACATACAAATTAAAGAATATTTGAATAAAGACAAAATAAAAAGTTTTGAAGAAAATGATGAATTTTATGAAAAAATTATAATAATGGAAACAAAAAATATAACATATTTACAATAAGATTACTGGAATGGGCAACAGAAAAGGAGACAATAGAAGAATGTATAATAATGTGGGCAAAACATTGGAAAAACAATAAAATTAAAAGAATGGGAACAAATATGGCAGAGAAAAATTAAATATACATATGCTACTGACATTAAAGAAAATTGGTATAAAATGTTCTACAGATGGTATATAACACCACACAAGTTGGGATTAATGTACAAAACAGCAAGTAATAAATGTTGGAAGTGTGAAAAAGAAGTGCAAACGTTTTACCATACATGGTGGACTTGCGCAAAAGTGAATCTATATTGGAGAAAAATACAAGAAATATGTGAAAAAATATTAAAAATAAAAATCAGTATGAAACCGGAATATTTTTTTACTGGGAATAATAGATGAGGAACTGAAAATGGATCAAAACCAAGATATTTTATTCACATATTTAACTATGGCAGCAAGGATGATCCACTCGAAAAAATGGAAATTAAAAGTAATGGAAACAGTAGAAGAATGGTTGAATAAAATGGATGAAATAAAAGAAATGGACAAACTAACTTTTGCCTTAAAAGTATCTCATGGAAGACCCATGAAAAATACAGACTGTAAGTTATATGAAGATTTTAGGGAAACTTACAAGGATTAGAGAAATCAATCCAATATAAGATTTCCACCAAATTACAAATTAAAAGTACTCAAGATAGAGGACTAAGACAGAAAAAGAGATAAGCCGTTATGGAGAGAATTAAGAAGAAAAAGACTGGTTTATAAATGCAGAAGAGATGATTTGGCAGTCACAAACCCCCATCCTTCCCAAACCTTCCTACGATTATCCAACCAATTTCAATTACCTTTTTCCTTTCCCCAACTTTCCTTATACTTCTCTTCCCCAATATATTAGATAGGCTAATTTTTAATTAATGTATATATGAAACTCCATGCAATAAAAATTATTCAAAAAACAAACAATAACACCCCTTTTATGGTAGAGTTGTTGCAGACTATGAATATCTAAAGACCCACTAAAGACTTTATCCTACCCACCCCCAATTAAAAAACAGTTCTAATCCATTCAGTTAATGAAAAATGATGTAGCCCATCCCATGATGCAAGGGAACTTCCTGTCAGTGCCTGTCACATTTAGTTGGGGAAACACCAGAAACAATGTATTGTCGAAGGCTTTCATGGCTGGAATCAATGGGTCGTTGTAGGTTTTTCAGGCTGTAAGGCCATGTTCTAGAAGCATTCTTTCCTGACATTTTGACTGCATCTATGGCAAGCATACTCAGAGGTTGTGAGGTCTGTTGGAAACTCAGATCTCACAACCTCTGAGGGTGCCAGCCATAGATGCAGTCAAAATGTCAGGAGGGAATGCTTCTAGAACATGGCCATACAGTCCGAAAAACCTACAACAACACACCCGAAACAGTCCAAAAAGGGGGGAGGGGGGAATGTTGGTCTTAGATCTCAGAAGTTCAGGAAACTGAATATTCCATTTCAAAGGACCAAAAAACCATGTAAGACAGGAGCTGTCAGAATTGTCCACATTGAATTGTATCAATGATGTGTGCAAATGGGCTGTCCTGTGGGCGGTCTCCTACCCAGCAGTGAGTACCTGGTATTAATGCAGTTGCCCAATCCTAGCACGGTAATGTAAAAAAAATTGAAAGTAAGAAATACAGCTACTTTAAGAGTTTTGCCTTTAATGTCTCTTGTGGGATAAAGATGAAAATGTATAATAAGGGGTAGATCAGCAAATTCAGATATGTGATAAGTTATGAATAAAGAAATACAGTGATTTGTAACACTTCAGTACTAAACACCATATTTAGATGATGTTACCCCCCCAGGGATAAGGTCCTAAGTTTATTTGGATTTACTCCTATGGTTGCCCAGGATAATGCAGTTTGATATTCCAAAAGACTTTTTCTGGCTGACATTTGTTTAGAACTAGACCTTATGTCTGATCCAAATTTTAAAGTTTCATATGCAGGTTGGAGGAGGGAAGGCTAGAAGAAAGAACAAGCCATGGGATACAAGAACATTGTTAAAGAAAAGGAGACTACTTGTCCAAAGAACCTCAAAGGCCCTTTGTCTAGAGGGCCTGAAAGCTGGAACACCCAATGGGAATCTAAAGCTGCAACATGATAAGAGTCCTAAAAAAGAAGGAGAGATCAGCAGTGTTGACAAAAATAGAATTAGGTCTAGTGAACTTACTTAGATACAAGTTTACTTGGAAACTTATTTCAGGGGGGGGGGGGATGAAATTAGACCTGGGATGATAAAGTCTCCAGATAAAATACCTGGACATCAGTTGAAACTGAACTATTTTGCATCTGGAAAAAAGAAGTGAGCATGTTTAACCTGGAGCTGAGGTTTTAATCTATAATACTAAGTTTATTTTGTTCCTTACATAACATTTACATGTATATATATGGACCTAACACTTCTAATCCCAGTATTTTATTTTGTCCTGCATCTGCACTGGAGAAGAAAAAAAAAAGGTCTGTGGCTTGATGTGTTGTTATGTGCCTTCAAATCTGTTCCAGTTTATGATGACCCTATAACGGAATTTTCTTGGCAGTATTTATTCAGAGGACAATGGAAGTTTTCAAATGTTTGTTCCCTTCTAGGCAACATTATGAGCATGTTTGCATAGTCTTAGAAAATTGATGTTATGACATTTGCTTTTTTAAAAGCCAGGTTTTTTAAAAAATAAAAAAAACATTTTTGAACACAAAAGAGTATGCAAAACAAGGGCCAGAATTCACTAAGGTACGAGTATTTACAGATGTGAATGTCCCCAATTCCCACACACTGGGAATAAGCTGCTGGAAGTAATAGAGGTCCATTCCCTTGTCAAATGGGAAAGAGCTGACTGATGTACGTATCCACCCTTTGTACAAGTGATCTCTGTGAGGGGGAATTTAAACAAAGCCCCTGCTTCTCACTGTCACACTAGAAATTGGTCATAGGATGAGGAGGAAATACCAGTTGCTTCACAATAGATAGGCAAACAGACCTGTTTGTACTGACTGAAATCTAGTAAGTGGCGATCTGGGTGGTGAGGCTGGGAGACACTACTTAAATACAAAATTAAGATGGTTACAAAGTTAAATAGGTCATACACAATTACAGCTATATATATATATACATACACACACACACACACACACACACACACAAAAGTTTCAAATCACAAAACCACCTCACCCTCTCACCCCCAAATTTCAGGCTAAAAAATGTCATAGGAATTTTCTCAATAGAATATCTCTATATTTCAATGCACTGCTTTTTTTAAAACTGAGAATGAGAAAATGAGTATTCTTTACCTTCTCAATTCCAGCTGCCAACACTTTCATAGTGGTGGTACGTTCAAGCTAGTAAACTTATTGACTGTTATGTTCTAGATACTTCTGAAGAATTACTGTGAGAGTCCAAACCTTTAGCAACATTTAATGAAGGTTACATTTTTCTGCTTTCAGCTAGGGCTCAAACCACGGGTAGTATTTTTTTAATACATTGAATTTTAAATAGGCCTATGTTTTAATGCTAAAGGAAGATAGCATCTCTGGGAAATCATGATGGATTATAAACTATAAGAAAACTAGTAAAGCAGAAAATGTAATGAACCAGTAAAGCAAAAGTATTGTGATATTGATAGAATTTCTCCTTCATCTCCATTACAGATCTATATCATGTGATCCTTGTTCGTCCTCAGTAGGTTATGTCCATTTGTTAATCACCAATAAACCATATATGACATTATTTTCAGATGTGGCATATTTACTGACTTTGTGGAATGTCACATACAAATCACTTTAACAGAAATTAGTATGTTGCATCTGAGATCTTTAAAAATGACTTGTAACTTTTCTCTAGGTCTCAATTTTCTTGGCATTTTAATATGCAATTGTTAACATTTATTTGTTTGTTTGTTTTATATCATGGCCCTCTCTCCCATTGAGGGACTCAGAGCGGCTAACATATGGCACAATTTAATGCCGTTTAACAATCCATCTCACATTCAAACACATAAAATCAATACATACAAAATCTACAATAGTTCTCTAACAAACAACACTACATGGTAAAACATTATAAAACTAACTATAATAAAAAATTAAAATTGCTTCCATCTCATTGCCATTTTCCACATCCATTGTACTTTCAGGTGCAAATTTCAAGTTCCCCCATTCTGTTTTCAGTACATTAGGAGGGGGTCGTTCAGATTCATAATTCAGAACCCTGAGTTTTGTTTCAGGAAGAATCTTCCCAAAGACAGTACAGGGGACGGGGATGGAGACGGACAACACACACTCAAAAACAGAACCAAAACAGAATGGATTCTGTGCCGTTTTACACACACCTAATATCTAGAGTGCAATTATCATTGTAAGTTCACTGGACTGCTTCAAAGGCTAATGTCCTCCTCACATTGAAAATAATTGGCATTGATTAGTTAAATAGAGGTGGGATCAGAAGAGAACCAGAAATGGGAAACAACGTTTGCTTGTGTATCTTTGTAGTTTAGATAATGAAAAAATGAATTATTGGAAAGAAAGAAGGATATACATGCTTACAAGAATGTAAATCCATGGCTGTTCAATGTTTTCATGCCAGGACAAATAATTAACAAAATTTCTTCTGTGGAATTCTCCCAGTTTTTTGATATATTGAAATATTGTACAGGAATTATTTTGCATGTAAAAAAAACCTTGTTTTTATAGCAGAAAACAGCATTTCTGCACCCCCCCCCCATGTTTTCTGCTCAGGATACCCATTTTCGATGCAGTAAATAGATTTTCTGCACACTTCCACATGTTTTGTCTTCAAAATAATTCTTGCACTATGTCAGAATATTGAATTTGAGAAATTAAGGCCAAATTGTTGGGCTATTATTCTTCTTTAAAAGGTTTTTCATAATTGGAGACTTTAAAAATGAACAACAGAATATTCTTATTATCCTTGCACACTTGTATGAGAAGAAGGACTTCTTCACATGTCGGGGGGCTCATACAATTTTGCCAGTATTCACATGGGGCACCTCATGGCACTCCTTCCCCATAACTGTGAGGGACAGAACAAGGTGCTTTTTCACCCTGTCCCTATCAGATAGGTGCAGGAACGTCCATTGCCATTTTGCCCTTTCTCTCATCACAAAGTGGAGAGAGCCCTAAAATG
This sequence comes from Anolis apletophallus, assembly GCA_030556195.1. Lineage (NCBI taxonomy): Eukaryota > Metazoa > Chordata > Lepidosauria > Squamata > Anolidae > Anolis > Anolis apletophallus. Next base: position 70,974,259 of record JARBWK010000006.1, read on the forward strand.
CAAGCAGCTCTGTTGGAGCTACTGTAAACCCACTTACCTCTCCGTTGTTTCCAAGGAAGCATCTTGCAATGCTTTCTCAGGACTTGGAGGGCAAATGGGTCAGGGCCTGCCAAGCACCATGTGATGCCACTCAGCAGGGACCATCACCAAAGTGCTTCAAAAGGCTGTGGTGTGATAAAGTGGTAAGACTTACTGAACTTGTTGACATTTCTGGATAAATTTGGTATGTATGACAGGGCCCCCTGGTGGCACAGCAGGTTAAACCACTGAGCTGCTGAACTTGCTGACTGAAAGGTTGGAGGGTTAAATCTGAGGAGCAGAGTAAGCTCCTGTTGTTAGCCCCAGCTTCTGCCAACCTAGCAGTTCGAAAACATGCAAATGTGAGTAGATCAATAGGTACCGCTCCTGTGGGAAGGTAATGGTGCTCCATGCAGCCATGCTGGCCACATGACCTTGGAGGTGTCTATGGACAACGCTGTCTCTTTGGCTTAGAAATGGAGATGAGCACCACCCCAAGAGTCAGACAGCACTAGACTTAATGTCAGGGGAAATTTTTACCTTTATCTATGAAAGCCTTGTGATTGTCACATATGAATCTCCATACTACTTGAAAAATCACAGCAAAGATATATCTGACCCAACATCTTATTGCCACGGTGGCTAACCAGATGCTGGTGAGAAACCAGCAAAAAGATCCTGAGTCCAATAAATCAGGTTCATATTTATTGGAATTTACTTACACTTTTCAGGGTGCCCATGAACAGCAAGAGAAGTAGAGACAGGCAGCAAGGCTTCCCAAACATATTATCTTATCTTGTATCTATTGATTTCCTTACCTACAGATGGAGGTCATGTCTATGTGCAGCAAATAAAGTAGACTCACCTTGTAACCACATGATGTACGGTTGGTTTTGCAGCAAAAGCACTGCTTCCAGCTATTAATCAGACTCAAGGAGAAATGGAACTTCCTGGAAGCTTCAGAGTAATCCTGTTTCTGAGGTTTCAATACTGCAGAGCCCAGCCCAATCAAGTGCCTAGCATTCAACAGACCTAGGACTGGGCTATCAGCTAGAAGCAGCTCCCTTTCAAAGCCTTGCTGGTGGCATCACTTCTTCTGGTCACATAGTTTGGTGCCTATTTTCATTTCATCAGAAACAATGCCACTAGTAAGATTGTGTGAGGGACCTGTTTTGACTGCATTAGTGGCAGTGCTCTTGGCCATCTGGACACCAAAATGAGTCCTGTGACAGTCCATGTGAGGACTCTGGGTAATATTTTAAGTGTAGATGCAGCCTGACACTCAGCTTAATTTCCTTTCACTTCTTTTCTTCCTCAAGACCTTGCCCTGATCATTTAGCTATACCCAGAAGATTCTTCCTTCAGTATATATTGTACTTTGTTTACTTAAAACAACTTTTGATAATTTATTTATAGCACCAAGCTTTCATACAGTGTTAGCAATGTTCACCAGCAGTTGGTGTTTCAGAACAATGGTGTCTATAAGAGTAATATATGGTTACAATGACTAGTAGGTATTGATAGTCATATCTTCAATGACCTTGACTAACTGTAAGGGTTGATGAGCAGAGATCATGGCATCTTGTGGGAGCAAATTCCATAGCCTAGCTAGTAGGCATGGGAAAAAAGTTATGAAAATGAAATGATTCGTAAGAAATTCGTAAGAAATGCTACTTTTGAGTATTTCCGCATCTGGAACGCCAACCAGGAAGTGGACTTTCTTTATAGAACTTCGGGGCCAGGATTTTCTTAAGTGTCGTTATTAGGTCGTAAGGGGGCACCCTCCTTCTTCTCACCACCACCCTCCCGCCTCCCTTGCCAATAAGTATTATGGCAAGGCAAGCCCTAAACTCGCTCCTTCTTTCGGCTGGAAGCCTGGAAAAATGTAAACAGAGGTTTACTCAGAAGTAAATCTGCACAGGAGGGCACTTTGGATGAAGTGCCCTCCTTTGCAGATTTACTTCTGAGTAAACCTCTCTGTTTACATTTTTCCAGGCTTCCCTGCCTCTCCTGCCTGCCAGGATCTAAAGCATCAAAGAGTATTGGGATGAGAAACCAACCTAATGTATAATAGAATGAATGCTACTGTAAGTGCCCAATATTATAAGTAATCCAACTGGTCATACCTACATTCCATGCACATGCAATAATACAGCAGTAATAACAATAACAAGAGGTAAAATTCAAACCGAAGTATTCTGACTGGTCCCTCCTCATGCGGTGCAAACGGGCTCTCCTCTATGAGCCCGGAAAAGCCAGCATTTGCTGCTTGGGTGCACACACATACATATTCTTGGGGGGGGGGGATTTGCTGCAGAATACCGGGCTCATAGAGAAGATTCTGCAGCAAATCCCCCAAAGAATATGTATGTGTGTGCACCCAAGCAGCAAACGCTGGCTTTTCCTGGGCTCACAGAGAAGAGCCCGTTGCACCGCATGAGGAGGGACCAGTCAGAATACTCGGTTTGAGCCCGTTTGCACCGCATGAGGAGGGACCAGTCAGAATACTTCGGTTTGAATTTTACCTCTTCTTATACCCATTGTTATTACTGCTGTATTATTGCATGTGCATGGAATGTAGGTATGACCAGTTGGATTTCTTATAATATTAGGCACTTACAGTAGCATTCATTCTATTATACATTAGGTTGGTTTCTCACAGGATCTAAAGCCTTGAAGAGGCTTCATGAGGGGCCAACTTCAGCCCTCAGGTGTTTTGGACTTCAACTCCCACCATTCCTCACAGCCTCAGGCCTCTTCCTTTTCCTCTCAGCCTGGGCAAACTTGGGCCCTTGCTCCCTCAGGATCGGGGTGAGAGAAAGGCAGCGAGGAGCGGGGGGGGGCCTCCTCCTCCTTTTTTTGCTGCTTCCAAGAATAGAATACCCGCTCCCTCCCTCCCTCCTTTGCTCCCTCCTTCCTATTTGGAGAGTCCCATCTAGAATTCAGTGTGATTTATTCAAGTTTTGGCCTACAACTCCCAGAAATCCCAGCCAATTTACCAGCTGTTAGGATTTCTGGGAGTTGTAGGCAAAACCATCTGAATGCGCATGCGCTGGCATACAAGCTACTAACAATTTTCGTTAGTAATTACGTTACATTTTAGAAATTTTTGGAATTTTTTTTGTAAGTCTTTCTATTACTATTTTTTAAAAAATCCCCCATTTGATTTTTGATTTGCTATTTTTGGGTTCTAAACCATGCCTACTAGCTAGCTATGTGTTTTGCAAAGAAGTTGTTCCTTTGATTCATCTTGAATCTACCACTACTCAGCTTTATAGGATGACCTTGGCTTCTGTTAAATGGAAGAGGCAGTAAAACTTCTTATCTACTTTCTACAGCAATACATCACTTTTGGTACTTCATGTCTTATGTTGTGTGTCTTTTTTCTCCCAGCTAAAAAGTCTCAAGTACTTTCATCTTTCCTCATAGAAGCATTGTTCTGGATATTATATTCTTTCCTTCCTTCATGGGACAGATAGTTTCAGTGTAAGATAGCAGAAACAATAGTAACTGCTAGAGTGCAGGAAGATTGCAGTATGGGTTGGTCAGCTTCAAAACCTCTCCAAGATTGGTCTTCCTGTAAAGTAATTTTTCAGCATTTGCAAGGAAACGTAGCCAGCAACCAATCCACCCCCAAATCGGAAAGTTTCTGTCATTCTTGTTGGCTGTAGTTAAATGAAGGGTAGATTTTTTAAAAAATGATATCTTCCATCAACCTGGAATGTGATTGATTCTGGTATCCAGAGAGAAAAGAGGATGCTAATTTTGTTTCACATCTTTAAAAATTCAGATATTTATTTACAAATTGTTTAAAAAGTCAGTCATAACCTTAGAAATATCTTCAACATTTACAGCTTTGTGAAGTACAATATCTAAATGAATACACTGGGAATTTTAGGAGATTTTTTAATCCAATATAATAAGGATTGAAGTCTTTACTTATGTCCTAGATATTGCACTGCTCTTCTCTACAGGTTTTCTACACATTTTTTTTACTGTTTCATGCAGATGAATATGTGATTGCATATTTGATTGCCTACATGATTCCATAGAGAGAAGCTAGCATGAACTTTGTACACAGAGAACCACAAGGCTTTTCTTTTATTGCAGCTACTTGAAAGGATACAGATGTGATCATTTAAAGGACTCTTAAGTCCTAGTGTCTTCTGGATGAATTGGCAAGAATGCTTGTTTTCGATTCTTGTAAGTAATGCTAAGATTTTTTTTAAAAATACATGATGAAGTACATATTCAAAATATAATGAACATTGTCATTATGTTGCTGTCACATGAAATGATGGCATGATCTTGATTTCCACAACAACTAGTTTCAATTGTGAAAGTGTGAAGGAACAGTGCCGGATTTGCCATCATAAGCAGAAAACCAAATAGAAGCCTGAAATGGTCTTTTCATGGATGGGATTTCTTCTGTCACTAGAACTCAGGAGAGACAATCTCTGGCCCCATCTACACTGCCATATGATACAGTTTGAAACTGCATTATATGGTCACTGTAGATTCATATAATGTAGTTCAGTGCAGTTAAACTACATATGAGTCTACAGCCCCTTTTACACAGCTGTATAAAATCAAGATTATCTGCTCTGAATTGGATTATATGACAGTGTAGACTCACATAATGTGGACTATCTGCCTTAATATTTTGGAATATATGGCAGTGCAGAAGGGCCCCACACTGACTATATAGTGCAGTTCCAAACTGCATTATATGGTGGTGTAGAAGTGTTCTCTCTCACTCCATTAATTCCCTCAGAACTATTTCAGAGATGCTGGGAGCCACTTTGAAGAATTGTTTTGAGTAGTAGAGATAGCCATGGGGGAATAAGATGAGAAGAAAGTCCTGTTGATTGAATGGATGTCTGGTTTTATGACACTGGATTTAGACTGTACTAGTTTCAGGTCAGAAAGAAATGACTAAAAATAATAAATCTGCCAGAAAGATGGAACAAAAGGTTTAAAATATTTTAATTGTGAAAACAAAAAAGACAAAGAAATATTCAAAATATAGATAAACAAAAAATCCTTTAACCTCATTGTGAGTTTCTCTTTTTAAACTTTCTTCTTGAAAAATGCACTGCAGTATTTTTAAGCCTGAAAAGAAAAAAGATATAACACTGACGCATAGTAAGCTTCTTTTCAGATATGAAGGACAAAGTCTGCGAGTACAGAATGTCTGCAGTAACAGTCCATTGATGCAGAGAAGAGTTTGCATGACAGCTGGGATAACTAAATTAAAGTCTGAGCTGCTTATTCATGGTGCCTCTCTGTTTAATAAGGGCTGAATTTTAAACCAGCTTGTCTTTGAGTTTAACTGAATGATGCTAGAGTCTACAAACCAATGGTTTGGGAATAGCTCCTTTGTCTCCAGTAAGAATACTAGATAACTAGATTCCATCATGGATATTCTTAGATGTTGAGACTAAAGCAAAATATTAGTAATTTATTGAATAGGTTTATGTTCAAGCACACTAAACGAAATAACAAACAAATAAAAACCCATTGCAACATTAAAGAATTACAACATAAAGAAAAAAATTAGCAGTGGGTTCTCGTTAAGTTTTTCAGGCTGTATAGCCATGTTCTAGAATTCTCTCCTGACGTTTCGCCTGCATCTGTGGCAAGCATCCTCAGAGGTTGTGAGGAATTCACAACCTCTGAGGTTGCTTGTCACAGATGCAGGCAAAATGTCAGGAGAGAATTCTTCTAAAACATGGCCATATAGCCCAAAAAACCTATGAGAACCCAGTGATTCCAGTCATGAAAGCCTTCGACAATAAAATAAGCAGTGTTTTTGATAGGGGAAACTCAAAAATATTAAAAATCAACTAGTTATTTTTAATTTCAAAGATGTGAGTTAAGCACTGAAATGGTTAAAGTGGGTGCAATGACTCAACAAAAGCTGCAGTTCAATATAGGCAGTGTGCCTATAGGCATGAGCCCCGTTGCTCTGCCATGCCCCATCGCAGGGGCCAGCTTCAGCCCTCCAGGTAGGTGTTTTTGGACTTCAACTCCCACCATTCCTCACAGCCTCAGGCCTCTTCCTTTTCCTCTCAGCCTGGGCAAACTTGGGCCCCTCGCTCCTCGGGATCGGGGTGAGAGAGGCAGCGAGGAGCGAGAGGGGGGGCTCCTCCTCCTTTTCTTTTGCTGCTTCCAAGAATAGAATACCCCCCTCCCTCCCGCCTTCCTATTTGGAGAGTCCCATCGCGAATTCAGTGTGGTTTATTCAAGTTTTTGGCCTACAACTCCCAGAAATCCCAGCCAATTTACCAGCTGTTAGGATTTCTGGGAGTTAGGCCAAAACCATCTGGAATGCGCATGCTCTGGCATACGAATTACTAACGAATTTCGTTAGTACTTAAGTTACATTTCTGAAATTTTGGGAAATTTTTTGTAAGTCTTTGATATACAATAAAAAATCCCCCCATTTGATATAAGTGTGCCATTTTAGCCTGTGAGTTAGAGGCTGTGTGTTTAAGTCTCTGTGTTTGGACTCTATGGGCCCTTCAACACAGCCCTATATCCAAGTATAGCAAGACAGGAAATCCCACATTATCTGAGTGAAGATTGAGACTTGAGCAGTGTGAGTTGAATTTCAACACCCGTTCCATTTTTTCAGGACCTACCCAAATTCAGGTGGGGGAAATACTATTATCGATCCATTAGTCAGAAGTTCTGTTTTTGCTCTGGGAAGATCTGGCCCATTAGTGGCAATGGGGGGACTTCTGAGGCTCCTGTTTCTGTCATTTGTATGACTATTGAGATAAAAATAGCCACACTTCGAGGACAGATTTACCATTGCAAGCCCCCCTCCCCCAAGTTTTAGAAGGTTTCTGGAGGGAAGGAAGATGCAAGACAGAGTATAGAAGCAAGAAGATAGATAGGGCTGGGAAGAGATTGAATTCTTCTTGTGGGGACTCAAGGGAGCCAGGCTATCCCCTTTCTTCACTAAATCCCCCAAAAGGTAAAAATATTTAAACATCCCCTCAAATGCCCTTTCATACCACCCCCCAAATGCATGCCCACCTTCACATCCCTAGTGAAATAGTGAAAAGAAGGACTGAAAGATATTACACTAATAAAATTTGGAATTGAGTCCAAAAGTGATCCTAAGCAGTGACGGCAATGAGATAGAACACAGAGATAGATAGCACACAATCTCTATCTCTCAGAAGCCGGGATGCCATAGAAAAAATGGAGGAGCTCACCCTGGTATATATAAACCAGCTTGGCTGAAAAACACGTGATCAGCTTTCTTGGTTTGATTGGCTCAGGCAAGGCTAAAAAGAAACCCCAATATTAGCAGCCACATGGTTTATTTTGGCTGGGGATTCAGTTTCCGAAACTGTCAGATTTCCCAGCTCCTGTTTTGAAAAATATCACTGTGCACACTCCTAGTACTTAGCATCAATGAGTGAAAAAATTATTCCAGTTTGTTACTTACTGGATATAAATATAAACTTTACTATAATTTGAAATCTGATCTCCATAGATTCACACACACTCGATCAGAAAGACATGTATATTAAAATGTGCACATAAAATGCATATGTTAAAATGCACAAAAATGTGTACAACTCTTCATGTTGAAACATTATCTCCATTCTCAGAATTCAATATGGACATCAAACAGAATAAGAGATCAGTAGAAATGAAAAGATTTTGACAAGATGAACCTTCAAGTTTGATGTCTCCATACAAATCCCATTAATTCCAATGGAAAGATTAAAATGTTTCCCATGTTTTTTTTAATGTGCACTATTGAGGGCCTACAAATTGGAAACTCTTGCAGCAGCAGAAATCTCAACTGCTAAATACTGAATATATCTGTTTCAATTTGAAATAAATGGTGTAGAGCAGTGTTTCTCAACCAGTGTGCCGTGGCACACTAGTGTGCCGCGAGCGATCATCAGGTGTGCCGCGGGAAAAGCTCTCTGCCCCCCTTCCTTCCCCTCTCCTCCTGCCAAACTCCTGCTGCTTGGGGGGGGGAGGAGGAAGGGACAGGCAGCGGCAAAGAAAAAGAAGGGGCCGGGGCACCGCCTCTCTGGCTGTTTCCCCAGCCAGCCTCCAATCTGCCATGATTCCCACCATGACTCTCACCCCTCGCTCGCTGAAGCTGCGTGGAGGAGGAGCCCTGCCCACTGAAGCCCATCCACCACTCATGCTCCTCCTCTGTGGGAGAGCTGAAGCCAGGGGAGGGGGCAGGGCATGCTTCCCCCCGGCTTCAGCACTCACACAGCTTTGCCAGCCTTGAGGGGCAGTGCCAAGCCAGCGGTGGCAGAGCCAGCACAATGCTGGCTTGGCACTGTCCCCTCAAGGCTGGCGAAGCTGTGGGAGAACTGAAGCTGGGGGAGGGGGCGGGGCATGGCACGGCCTGGCTCCTCCCCCTCCCCGGCTTCAGCACTCCCAGCAGCTGCTCCCACCATCCCCCAGCCATTCTTTACTGTGTTAGAGTGTCATTTTGTGTAATTTTGGTTGGTGGTGTGCTCCCAGATTTTGTTAATGTTAAAAGTGTGCCGCAGCTCAAAAAAGGTTGGGAAATACTGGTGTAGAGATTGCTTCTATTGTCCTCTTTTTACCTCTTTCCATTTGTGACTGCTTCTGTAATAGTGTAAAAGAGGAGGATAACATTAATGCGTACATAATGAAAAAATGGCATGTGAGACTAAAATACCTATGTTTCTTTTCTGAGACATAGCACTGGAACCACCATATGTTCCTAGATATTTTTGCTCACATCTCGTAGAATCATACTTTCCAAATTACAATATGCTTTGAGCTTCTCCTATTTATAGTTAGATTGAGAGACCATACTCACAAAACTGTAGCAATATGGGGCAAATGGAAAGTTAGGCATTTCTAACACCTCCCTTCCTTTTGAATTTCTCCTCTCAACAGCCTAAAATGTATGTGTGCTGAAAAGATTAAATTTGTAATGCCATGAAGATCAGTATACTTGCTTGCCTGAGGATAAAATGCAAGGTTTTTTTCTCCATTTAATTCTTCACCTACCTACCATTCTGTTCCATTTAGTATCGGTACAATCCACCAAGAGACCAACAGCACATACTCTAGTTTTACATATAGGAGCTGCATAAATCTTTTGACTTGTTTTGATAATGACGGTGTGTGTTGGGGGTCTATATTATGTAAGTGGCCAGTGCACAGCCACTTCCAAATGACCACACAGAGATGCTCCGGATATCATTGAAAACTTTACTGTACACTAGGCATGAGAAAAAAGTTATGAAAATTAAATGATTCGGAAGAAATTCGTAAGAAATGCTACTTTTGAGTATTTCCGCATCTGGAACGCCAACCAGGAAGTGGACTTTCTTTATAGAACTTCGGGGGCCAGAATTTTCTTAAGTATTGTTATTAGGTCGTAAGGGGGGGCACCCTCCTTCTCTCTCACAACCCTCCCGCCTCCCTTGCCAATAAGTATTATGGCAAGGCAAGCCCTAAACTCGCTCCTTCTTTTGGCTGGAAGCCTGGAAAAATGTAAACAGAGAGGTTTACTCAGAAGTAAATCTGCAAAGGAAGTAAACAGAGAGGTTTACTCATGAGTAAATCCACAAGGAGGGCACTTTGGATGAAGTGCCCTCCTTTATGGATTTACTTCTGAGTAAACCTCTCTGTTTACATTTTTCCAGGCTTCCCTGCCCCTCCTGCCTGCCAGGATCTAAAGCATCAAAGAGTATTGGGGTAGTTGCACACAACATGTATAAGTAATCCAACTGGTCATATACCTACATTCCATGCACATGCAATAATACAGCAGTAATAACAATGGGTATAAGAAGAGGTAAAATTCAAACCGAAGTATTCTGACTGTGGTCCCTCCTCAAGCGGTGCAAACTGCAAACCGGGAGGCAGCCTCTCCCGGGAAAAGCCAAAAGCCCGGGCACAGCGTTTGCTTGCTGCAGAATCCCGGGCTCATAGAGAAGAGCCCGTTTGCACTGCTTGAGGAGGGACCAGTCAGAATACTTCGGTTTGAATTTTACCTCTTCTTATACCCATTGTTATTACTACTGTATTATTGCATGTGCATGGAATGTAGGTATATGACCAGTTGGATTACTTATAATATTTAGGCACTTACTCTATAAGTTAGCATTCATTCTATTATACATTAGGTTGGTTTCTCACAGGATCTAAAGCGTGCCAAGCCTTGATGCGCTTTTAGATCCTGGCAGGAGAGAGGAGGACAGGCCCTCCCTGCCCCTTCTGCCTGCCAGGATCTAAAGCCTTGAAGAGGCTTCATGACGGGCCAACTTCAGCCCTCCAGGTGTTTTGGACTTCAACTCCCACCATTCCTCACAGCCTCAGGCCTCTTCCTTTTCCTCTCAGCCTGGGCAAACTTGGGCCCTCGCTCCCTCAGGATCGGGGAGAGAGAGGCAGTGAGGAGCGAGGGGGGGCTCCTCCTTTTTTGCTGCTTCCAAGAATAGAATACCCCCCTCCCTCCTTCCCTCCCTCCTTCCTATTTGGAGAGTCCCATCTAGAATTCAGTGTGATTTATTCAAGTTTTGGCCTACAACTCCCAGAAATCCCAGCCAATTTACCAGCTGTTAGGATTTCTGGGAGTTGTAGGCCAAAACCATCTGAATGCGCATGCGCTGGCATACGAACTACTAACTAATTTCGTTAGTAATTACGTTACATTTTAGAAATTTTTGGAAATTTTTTTGTAAGTCTTTCTATTACTAATCAAAAAAATCCCCCCCCCCCATTAGATTTTTGATTCCCTATTTTTGGGTTCTAAACCATGCCTGCTGTACACACTACCACAAAAAAAGCCAAGAATGCCCGCACAGTCAGTCCTTCACCCTTATATACAAGTCCTTCCCAACAGTTCTCTGAATCTGAGTTCTTTTCCCACTTCCCTCTTCCCGCGTTCTGCTTCCCGCTGAAACTGCTTGGCCATTGGTTTCCACGCCGAGCTCAGCCGTTGCCTTATCTGGATGTTTAGACTGTCAGGGATCCGGGGTTTGCGTGCCAATCCCTTTGGCCCAAACCTCGACTCCTGACATATTACTTAAAAGTTGGGTTTGTGGAAGAATTTTGGGTTTTCAGCATTTGGAAAAGAATTCAGAACTCTGCAAGAACACAAAAAGCAGGTTACAATATCATGGGAACATAGAGATGGAAGGATCTAAAGGACATCTAGTCCAATCCCATGCCCAGTGGGAATGCACAATCAATTCCTTCCTGACAGATGGCTCCCTAAGCCACCCCTCATAGCGAATGGATTCCATTTTGGTTGTCCTCTTCTGGGCACTTCTTGAATTGTAGTGCCCAGAAAAAAACACAATATTCCAGGTGAAGTGTGACCAAAGCAAAATACATTGATAACACTATACTCCTCTTGATACATCTGCATCACATGGTTGACTCGTGTTTAGTTTATAATAAAAATGCTCTTAGATCCCTTTCACATATACTGTTTTCAAGCCAGGTAATACGTATCCTACGTGTATATCTACAGTATTTTATTTTATTGTCTAAGTAATACATTTTCCTGTTGAAATTCATCTTGTTAGTTTTGGCTCAGCTCTCTAATCTGTAAAGGTCTTTTTCTATTCTATTCCTATTCTCTGAGGTAGATATCTCCCCTAATTTGATATTACCTGCCAATCTGATCAGAATGCCCTCTATTCTATCATCCAAATCTTTGATAAAGATGTTGAATAGCACTGGCTCAGGACACAACTCTCTTCATCTCTCCAGGATGACGAGGAGCCATTGTTGAGCACTGTTTCAGTTTGTTCAGTTAAGAAATTACAAGTTTTTTGGTGCTTAACCGAAGCCCAGATTTTACTATCTTGGACTTTGTGAAAGGCAAGAAATCAAGATCGTGATGGACTTTGTGAAAAATTGGTTTGATATGACTTGTTTTTGTGACCCATGAAATCAAGATAAGCTATGTTCAGAGCATTCCCTTCAAGCTTGCAACTCTATCACAAAAATAGACAAAATTGGTTTGATATGACTTGTTTTTGTGAAGCCCATGTTGATTATTAGTAACCATGGCATTCCTTTCTAAGTGGTTACAGCTTGTCTGCTATATGCTATGCTATAGAATCTTTACTGATATTGATGTCAGACTGACTGGATGGTAATTGTTTGGGTCCTCCTATCTCTCACCCTTTTAAAATGAGAAAACAATTTCCCTCTTCATCAGTCTTGGCCGGTTAGAAGTTGGACAGCACTGTGCTATGCTATAGAATCTTAACTGATATTGATGTCAGACTGACTGGATGGTAATTCCTCAAAGATTAAAATGAGAAAACAATTTCCCTCTTCCAGTCTGCGAAGACTTCTCCTATCCAGGAATTCTCAAAGATTATCACAGTGGTTCTGGAATTATTTCTGACAGTTGTTTCCATACACTTGTATAGGGTTTATCTGACCCTAGAGACTCGAATTCATGTAGGCCTCTTCTACACAGATGTATAAAATCTAGATTATCTGCTTTGAACTGGATTATATGGCAATGTAGACTTGGAAAATCCAGCTCAATAGAGATAATGTGTATTATCTGCCTTGATATTCTGGATTATATGGCAGTGCAGAAGGGCCCTTAGAGTAGCCAGTCATTTCTGTACAAACACTTTATCTGTTCTATGCTGCATTTGTTGGGTTTAGAATCATTGAATCATAGAATTGGAAGAGACCGCATGGGCCATCTAGTCCAACTTCCTGCCATGCAGGAATGCAGAACCAAAATACCCCTGACAATGGCCATCCAGCTTATGCTTAAAAATCTGCAAAGAAGGAGACTCCATCACACTTTGAAGTAACATTTCCACTTCTGAACATCAGGAAATTCTTCCTAATGTTTAGATAGAACCTTTTTTCTTGCAATTTGCATCCATTGCTCCATGTCCTAGGCCCCTTATACACTGTCATATAATCCAGATTATCAAATCAGATAATCTACATTATCTGCTTTGAACTGGATAATCTGAGTCTACATTGCTATATAATTCAGTTCAAAACAGATAATCTGGATTTTATTCAGCTGTGTAGAAGGGGCCTTAGTCTTTGGAGTAACAGAAAATAAACTTGCCCGCTCTTCAATGTGACATCCTCTCAAATATTTAAACATGGTTATCATGTGCCCCTCCCCACAGCCTTCTTGCCTCCAACATACCCAGCTCCCTTGGCCATTCCTCATAGGGCTCCATTTTCAAACCTTTTATCATTTTGGTCACCCTTCTCTGGACACGTTCTAGCTTGTCATAATCCTCCTTTATAACCTTTTAGCCAAAGTCATTTTCTCTGTTTTAATTGTATGTGTAAATGTTTTTGTTTTTGTTTTATTTTTACAGTATTGAATGTTTGCCATGTTTTCGTGTTCTATTTGGAAGCTGCTCTGAGTCCTCCAAGGAGAGAGGTGCGAGTTAGAAATAAAATGTTATTATTGTTGAATTCGAATCACTCTATCATAGCTCACTAACAAGATGCCAACCCATATTTTCATGGGATTTCCTTGGGATTTCAAGACTTGAGTAGGTATTGATTATTGGGGCTTTTGGGGGCCTTGCATTCAGAGAATCTCAAGGAACAACAGCATTTTTTTTTGAATGGTGATCTTGCCTGTGTGTGCGCTATCTCTCTCTCTCTCTCTTATTGCACCAACTAATAAAGAATGTAAAGTTATCTTTATTAATGAAGAGATGAGGAACATGCAACATACCAGATATTCTTGGTTTACAGCCTCCATCTTCCTTGGTTGTGGCTCATGGGAGCCCACCCCACCCTTTTTAATTGGTTACCCTTACCGTTAAAAGTAACATGTGCTAAAATAAATATGTTAATAAGGGATACCTTACAAATATAAATCTTTAACTTGCAAATGAAAAGAAAATCAACAGCAGGTAGGAAGTGAATGCAGGAGAAGAAAACGATAAGCCAGTTTTGCTCAGCCCAGCAGTAGACTTAACCTTCTGCCTCGCAGCAGCAGTAATCACAAATTGCTCCCCTTCTGGCCATTATCAGATACTAGCTTTATGTAAGCTTCATAGAATTGACTTATCAGGAGAGTCTTGAAAATTAGCAAGGTAATAACAGGTTTTGACTGTCAGCTTTTTGTCCTGTGAATGTAACAGCAAGGACATGGATTCAGGTATTATAAAAAAGGAAGTGTCTGCTCGGATTGTGTATTTTGATGGTCTAAAATATTTAACTCAGTGGCATTTTCCCCAGTATTTAGTGATGTTAGCCTATTGTGGAAGGAAGCATATTTTCTTGAAATAATCCACAACTTTTCTTGTTATCATTTCTTGTTGTTTGGTCATAGCCCCTGGAAGGTTTTGAGTTCCCTCTTGAAATGATGAGTCAAAATGGGATCAACGGAGTCCGTCAGATGTGAGAATTAATCAGAAGTGAATTAAATCACAAAAACTTAGTAAGACAGTTATTGTCATTGTGTCCTTTCAGGAAAACATAAGCAGCCTGGCCTCTGCACCTTGACTTGTAATTTAGCTACACTGAACAAAAACAGGGAATAATGAATGGCAAGAAGTTGGACTAGATGGCCCATGTGGTCTTTTCCAACTCTATGATTCTAAGAATCAGGCATAATAATTGGCTATTATGGTTAAGAGTCTGAGAAGATTTTCCATATCAGAGTAGAAGACACATGTTCATGTCTTCAGGGCCTCAAAACGTTTCTGTGCCCTGTAGTTGATTCCCTAAATCTCCTGGAATAGAGAACAGGATAAGGGAGGTCACAGCAGTCATGTTCACTCGGAATACTAGAGAATAAAAACCGAAGAAAAGTGCCTACTACAAGATTGCGACTCAGAGTTGTCCAACAAGCTTTTTCTTTCTCTTTTTGTATTTTCTTTTTTGGTATTCTGCAGGTTTTCTGAAATTAGTTTCTCTCAATAATTCAGGGGTTTGGGACATTGATGACTCAGAGTTGGATCACACAACTATAGTGCTGGAAGATTCCTCAAGGGTTATCTAGTTCGATTCCATTCTAAATCATTTTCAAAAGGTGATCAAGCCAACCATTAAATAAAGGTGAATCTCTACCATCTCCTAGTGCAATTTTTCAAGTGGCCTTATTGTGTGTGATAATAGGGAGGAAATGACTTCATGGTAGAATGATATGTTATACATACCTAATTTCTTTACATTCTTTTTTACCCTTTCTTTTTGGTTCTGTTCTCATAATGGCAGCAATATTAGTTGATACAGAAATATTTTTACCTGAGATTAATCTCAAACAATCCCAGGAAGAGAGTCCCAAAGTAATGGCAGAAAAGTGGCAGTTGTAGTTTCTGTGTACCTTCAAATAATTTCTGACTTATGGTGACCATACGCTAAGCATATCAAGGTTTTTTTTGTCAAAATCTGTTTGGGGGTAGTGGAATGTTCCTTTGTCCTCTTCTGAGGTGGAGAGATAGTGACTTGCCCAAGATCATCTAGTGGGTTTTCATGACGGAATGAGTTTTTGAACCCCGATCTGCCCATATTGTAATCCAATACTTAAAACAACTACATCACACCGGCTCTCTTTCACTGGTACAGAGGCTTTACATTATCAAAACTGAGATATAGGGTGTTGTTTCCCCCTCCTTTCTTGTTTATAGATTTTCATTTGCTTTTAATTAGGGTATAGAGGATGTTTTTCCTATAAAAATCCACATTTTTACTGGTTTCTATTAAGACCAGGTAGATACCCTCACTCCTCTTGAAACATAGAATCATTGAATTGGAAGAGACCTCATGGGCCATCCAGTCCAGTGAGTCCACCCCCTGCCAAGTAGCAGGGAAATTGCATTCAAAGCACCCTTGACAGATGGCCATCCAGCCTCTATTTAAAAGCCTCCAAAGAAGGAGCCTCCAACACACTCCAGGGCAGAGAGTTCCACTGCTGAGCAGCTCTCACGAGAAGTTCTTCCTAATGTTCAGGTGGAATCTCCTTTCCTGTAGTTTGAAACCATTGTTCCGCATCCTAGTTTCCAGGGCAGCAGAAAGCAAGTCTGCTCTCTCCTCCCTATGACTTCCAGAAGTTGTGGTTCTTCATAAGCTATACTTTCCTATATTTTAAGTGAGTTTCAACAGTTATTTTTTAAAACCTTACAGAATTTTTATTGGTTGTTGACTTTTTTGACTGAGATAATGTAGGAACTGCTCTGCTGAATCAGACCTATCTGATGCAACTCATTGTTGTACTTAATCAGTTGCCAATTGGAAGACAAATGTTTTTGCTTCTTCTGGACATTGTATCAATAACCATAGAACATAATTACAGTAAATTCTATTCGTTGCAACAATAATTTGCAATGTTCTCTTGGCAGCATTCCTTGATACAATAGATTTGATTGTTTTCTCAAAAAGGAGGAGAGAGAGAGAGGGAGGAAACATATGCAACGACCAAAAAAAGGGAAAATTAAATATGTATGAAAATAGTGTGCAAATAAGATTCTAATACACAGTGACATTAATGTTTCTGAGAAACATGGTGGGCTCAGCTCTTTAATGAAAAATTAATCTCAATACTGGAGAATTTCTCTAGCTTAATGGCTAGAAAAAAATAGAAATGGTAACAAATTTAATAACAGATTGCTTTCTCCTTCCAGAAACCAGATTACAGAAATATTGGAGACAGACACCAGTTTGTAAAAGAGGCAAGAGAAGGAAATTGAAAAGGAAATCAAAATAATTCATTTACCCATTCCTGGATTCTCCAGACATTCTCTACTAATATCCATGAGTGACACAGCAAGCTATATGCTATGCATAGAGAATCATGTTGTGAATTTATAGATTGTGAAGAGGACAGCTTCCCATTCCAATATATAATCAAAAAGCGAAACAATATACTAATCAAAAGTGGAAGGGGAAGAAGGTCAGATGGCCTAGATTTCACTAAGTTGATGAGTACAGTGGTGCTGAATATTTATAGCTGACACCTCTGATTTGAATTTTCCCTTTGTGCTTTCACTATGCGCATATGCTTGGGGATATTGTATCATTCAACCCAATAAATCATGCGTGAGGAAAAATACAGTCAGAAGTGTGACTGAGTTATGGACTCATGCAATTAAGCATTCTGAAGGTCATGGTTGCTGTAAGCATTAGATTGAAAAGCATCTCTGTATAAAATAAAGAAAAACCTAAATGAGTGATCTCTCATGCTGTTTATTAAATTTTCAGTAAAGCCCCAGTGATAGTAACAACTTTAAATTGATTTCTCAGTGACTTTTTAAAAATATATATAATCAAATAGATGACTGAGGAAAGTAGTGTAGCTTATAGCTAAACTTTATTCTATGGGTAGACTGTACAGAACTTTATTAACTCTAGAGAGATGAAGAGGTTCCCATAGTTTTATGGTGGCTAGCCTCACTCAGTTCAGCAATTCAAAAGGAATTGCAAGTGTTTGCAGTCTGAAGTGGTCTTTGAGACTTTAATGCTTATGCAAACCAAAGCAAAAGTGAACTTAGGTGGCTTCCTGCAGCACTGGATTAAGTTTAGCTGTGACACTGGAACACCTACTGAGTTTGTCCTCATGATGCTGGAGGGAGGTCAAGAGAGGAGAGCCATAAAATATGGATTTATAGTGGGTTTTTAAATATATACTGTATTGTTCAGAACACCATATAACAAATCCTGTTATATTCAGCTAATCCAAATTCCTCTTTCTTGCAATGATAATCATCAAGGAATAGGACCCAATTGTTCCGATTTGGCAGGGACAGTCCCAATTAATTCCTTGAGATACCACTTTTTTCATTTTCATTTGAAATGTCCCAGTTTCCTTCTCTTCAATTTTCTGTCTACATTCCTGGCTTGCTATAGTTGCTGCAAAGTGAGTTTAACGTGCAAAGGAAGGTTGCTCAGCAATATTCATTCAACTGGGAGGAAGGAGAAGAGCTGGTGGAATCTTGATCTTCTTATACATTCAAGTACTATAAAATAGCTACAGTTTTTCCTAAAGTATGTGTTCTTCTCATTAATAACTTTTTCTATCTTGTCCATTATCTGATGTTTTTTGGTCGCATGTGCCTCCTGGCTGTAAAAATGTTGCAGATATGCAAGAAAGTCCTTAAGCAATGTTAGAAGTCAGTGCCCCCCCCCCCCAAAAAAACACCTTCAAAAACTTGAGGAATATTAGAACTACACCAGGGATTCAGAATATTTGTGATTTGTTTCTATCATGATCAGATCTTTATTGAGGCAGGATTTTTATTCATTTTTATTTTGGGATTTTTTCATCCCCCCTTGAGATCAATTTAGACAGTTGGACAAATTGTCCAAATAAGTTTAAAAAAATGCATAGCTCCCTGTAATGTTTTAAAGAAAAATTTGAAATGTGACAAATAATTTAAATATTTGCAAAAGATGTCACAAAGCCTTTCCAGAGGGGGTGAAAATGAAAATAGATTTTTGTTCATGTGCATCTCTATATTATGCTTTGGTAATTTGAGCTACCAGGCTTCCCACACTATGTCTCTTTTCAGTTGAAAATAGGACTGAGAATATATTGTCGAAGGCTTTCATGGCCAGAATCACTGGGTTGTTGTGTGTTTTCCAGACTGTATGGCATTCTCCCCTGGTGTTTTGCCTGCATCTATGGCAAGCATCCTCAGAGGTTGTGTGGTCTGTTGGAAACTAGGAAAATTGGGTTTAGATATCTGTGGAATGTCCAGGGCTAAAAATCCCAAATTGTTGGATTACAACTCCCAAGACACTTGTGAGTCCCCAGGCGTTTTGGCCTACAACTCCCAGAAATCCTTGCCAATTTACTAGTTGTTAGGATTTCTGGGAGTTGAAGGCCAAAACATCTGGGGAACCACAGGTTGAGAAACATTGGGCTATCCTATCCAGGGTTGATTATCTAACAGCCTCTGTAGAGCCCACGTTTCCTGCTTTTTCTGTGTCCTAGGCATGTGTGATCCATTAAAAAAAAGTCTCAAAAGTTATTACAACACTGGGTGAAGCTGGAGTTTTGTTTCTAAAGTGTTTCAAAAGTATAATTTGTGAAAATGTCATTACTGTAATGAGATTAATGAAATTTTGTTACTATTATGTTATTGTAATTGTGCATTGAGAAACTTCAGGGGCTCCTTTCTCCCTCAGTTTTGCAGCTGTTGGGGTGAAACCTCTTACAATTGTAGAATACATTTACCACTGTTAGTCCACTAAATTTCAGAATGTTTCATTTATCCATGGATTTTCAGGGAATTTTCAAATTTTTATAAATGTTGTTTTTATAAACAACATTTTTTAAAAAAACTACAAGAGCTCTCTTCTTGAATTTTCTACACAATGACACAAGATAACAGGGGATCATTCCCCCCAACTTTCAGAAATATCCATGCATCTACTAATTTTACGATTTTTAAAAATAAAATTGACAAAAACTTTTTAAAAGCCACAAATGCTATCTCACTGAATGACTCTCTTATTATATATAATATTATATGATAGCTACATGATAGAATCATAGAGCTAGAAGGGACCTCAAAGGCCATCCAGTCCAACCCCTTATTTCTGTCGTGCTGCAAAAACACAATCAAAGCACTCCCAATGGTCAACCAGTCTCTGGATAATAAGTACAAGGGAGTTGTACTCTAGAAACTTTGTTTATGTGCGAAAACCTTTGTTAAATGGGTGAACGATGTTAAATTGGTAGACTGGATAGCAACATGTGCTGTAACACAGTGTCCCTTGTGCAAAGACAACGTTTTTGTAGTTTAATAAACTTTTCCCATTTTGTTTATAGAACCAATTAGAAAATGACATCTATAACCCAGGGACAAAAATTTATCGGAACTCTGGCTGACTATGAAGGGGCAAATCTCTCTGATGCTGAGCAGTGTGCTGCATTCTGGGCAGGGCTTTCTGAATTCTCTGGCATAGGGTTCCTCCCTTTCCAAACTACATTTCCCAGAATTCTGTGCTGTTCCCAGAAAATGTGTTTTGTATGGCTTGCTGCCAAAGAGATGGTTTGATGTACACTTATGGTACTCTTGTTAATCCTGATCTTCAAGAGAACTTATAGCCTTTGACCAAGGTATACCACTAAAGCTCTCAATCAGGGTTGCAATATGGAAAAACTGCAGAAATCAAGGTGTGGGCAAGGACTGTAAATTGTGCTATGCATAATTTAATCACTAGGCATATAGGCGGATATTTGAGTTAAGACTGTGATTTGGTGTTCCACAGTTCTATAATATATACTAGAATATTTATATCAGTCCATAGTTTTCTCAGTGTGTGTTCGTAGGAATCAAGCCTATGAAGTGATGGATATTCAATGTCTCTTCCTCTAGCTGGGCAAAAGAGGCTGTCAAATAAATATAATAAAAGATAGGAATAAAATAACCATAGGCTAGGCCAAGTAAACCAATCAGTTTCCAGTCAAGACACCACATGCATTCTGTTGTGAGTGCAGCAATAATTCCATCCCTTTGAATACACTAGTGACTGAATTACTTGGCAAGCTGGATGAAGTATAGCCAGTTGCCAGCTGCTGTAGCTAAGACTGCTCCAGATTAGAATACAGATGCACAGCATTTAAAGTTTATGGTTTAAATGTATACTCATGGATCACTTTACAGACAGCTCAGCCTGTAAAGGTAGGGGATCAATGTAAACCAAATGGCAGATCGGTGGGTGTTTAAAGTGCATGAGATTATTTTTCTGCACCCATTGTGGGGCACAACTATTGCAGGAGATGTCCTTGGCTCTAGAACAACAAATGGTTGGTGATGTCAACTCTGATCATTGGGAGATGGATTAAGGAAGGAGGAATCTTTGTGAATTCCACTTTGTGCATACTCATTTAATCATCATGAAACTGTAGGTAGTAGCTACAGTGACCTTAAGTTTCAAAGAGCCATCCTAGTTAGTGATTCATATATTTACACCATGGAGCAACCTCAGAATCTTATTGATGCAGGTTTGTGTACCAGTGCAAACTCGTTTAAATCAAATTCAAATGTGGACTTTTTTAAAAATAAAATAAAACAGATGGGTTGCTTACCTGTAACCATGGTTCCTTTAGTGGTCACCTGTGAATGCATACAAAAGATATATTCCAGCGCTTGCGCTTTAACTTCGGAACCTTCTATAAAAAATCAAAAAGAATTAATGCTGAAGCCCCGCCCACCTCCCAGAGTATATATAGCCAGTGGGAGGGGCTACAGCCCTCAGTCCTCTCAAGACCGCGCGAACGCAGTAAGAAAGAAAAGAGGGCATGAATGAGGGGAGGACGGGCGGGGTGTATGCATTCACAGGAGACCACTAAAGGAACCATGGTTGCAGGTAAGCAACCCATGTTTGCCTTTGCGTGGTCACTGTGAATGCATACAAAAGATAGATTAGCGAGCTACTGACCTTGGAAGGTGGGAGTCATGCCACCGCGGAAAACAGGACCGCTCTGCCGAAATCAGTCTCCCTTCTGGACCTGACATCCATCTTGTAATGGGAGACGAACGTCAACGGGGATGACCACGTGGCAGCACGGCACACCGCATCCAAGGAAATGCCCCTCAAGAAAGCAGCTGAAGTGGACACCGCTCTTGTGGAATGTCCTCAAATCTGCTGTGGTGGCTCCCTGGCCGACATCCGGTAGGCTAGCCATATCACCGCAACAATCCAAGCAGAAAAACGTTATGGGGACACTGGAAGGCCACTGGCATCCTTCCTATATTTTATAAAAGGCCTAGAGGTTTTGCGCAGAGTCGTAGTTCTGTCAACATAAAAGGCTAACGCCCTGCGCACATCCAGCAAATGTAAACCCTGCTCCAACGGGGAGGAGGGGTTTTGAAAAAACGAAGGTAACATGATTTCCTGGGGAGATTCCCTTTTCGAGGGCAAATTTGGAGAATCGGGACCACTTTAGTGCATAAGAAGCCTTAGTGGAGTCCTTAAGGGCCGAATCTACTATAGCCCGGACCGGCGCAGACAGTGCCGATAGAGAGGTGGCTAATTGGGAAGGATCCTCCAAGCCGTTAACTTCAACCTGTGGGTATCTGGGTAATGGACCTGACCCCCCCTGGGTAGTTAACAAGTCTGCCCTGTTGGGGAGATGGTGAAATATTCCCTTGGACAAGGCCAGAAGTGGCGAGAACCAAGTCTGACGAGGCCACCACGGAGCTATCAGGATACACTGAGCTTTCTCCCTCCGGATCTTGGCTATCACTCGGAGAAGGAGAGGAAAGGGAGGGAATGCATAGAGTGAATGACTGCCCCAATGTAGAAGAAACGCGTCCCCTAGACAACCCCGGGGAAGCGTCCCCTGGAGACGGGTGCAAAAAAGGGGGCATTTGGCGTTCTCCCTGCTGGCAAACAGATCTATCTGTGGCCTTTCCCATGCTGTAAACAGCCGGAACACCTCCTGGGGGTGCAGAGACCACTCGTGTGTCGTGAGAGGAGATCTGCTCAAGGCGTCGGCCAGAGTGTTCTCCTCGCCTGGTAGATACAGGGCGACCAGGTGAATGCCTCGGTGGATACACCATTCCCAGATTTGCATGGACAGGTGCAGCAGAGTCCTGGAGTGAGTCCCTCCCTGCTTGTTGATGTAGTACATGGTGGTCGTGTTGTCTGTGACCACCTGTACAACTTTCCCTAGCAGTACCTCCTCGAAGGAGAGCAGTGCCTTCATAACGGCCAAGAGCTCGAGGACATTTATGTGAAACGTCAACTCTGTCGAGTCCCAGAGGCCCTGTGCCACCAGACTGCCCGAATGGCCCCCCCAACCCGACATGGAAGAATCGGTGGTAATGGTAATGGAGGGGGAAGGGGAAGAAAAGGGGAGGCCAAAACATACATTGTCCCGATGCGTCCACCATGTTAGAGAGTCCTTCACCTCCTGGGGCAGGACAAGGCGGGTGCGTGGGTTGCCCACCAAGGGGTGGAACACGGAGAGGAACCAGGCCTGCAAGGGACGGAGGCGCAACCTGGCATATGGACTTACAGCCGTCGTAGAGGCCATATGTCCCAAAAGAACCTGAACCTGCCTCGCTGGCAATGAAGCCTTTAGGATTGCCTCGCTGAGCACGGACTGAAGTGCCACAAATCGGTCGTGTGGGAGGAAAGCCTTTTCTTCTATCGAATCCAGTAGGGCCCCGATGAATTGAATCTGGCGTGTGGGAGTCAGATTGGACTTTTCCAGATTGAGGACCAAACCTAGGGACTGGAGAAGAGACAAGGTGGTAGACAGACAATCCCTGACATGGTCACAGGACTGGCCCACTATTAGCCAGTCATCAATGTATGGAAAAACGGTGACCCTCCTAGTCCTTGAATAGGCCACAACAACGGCCATGCACTTGGTGAAGACACGAGGTGCAGAGGCCAAGCCGAAGGGAAAAGTATTGAACCAATAAGCCTGGGTACCTATGCGAAAGGCGAGAAACCTACGATGGACGGGAGCTATAGCCAGGTGAAAATAAGCATCTTTCAAGTCGATGGTCACAAACCAACAATCTTTATTGAGAAGGGGAAGAATGGAAGAGAGTGTAACCATTCTAAATTTTTTAGGGGAAATGAACTTGTTAACACCTCTCAAATCCAAAATGGGGCGAAAGCCGCCATCACGCTTGTTGACTACAAAATATCTTGAAAAAAAAAACAAGAACCATACATGGCAGGAGAAACTCTGGAAATGGCACCTTTCCTAAGGAGCATCGATACCTCAGAAGCTAAAACAACAGAACTAGGGGTGGTCCTAACTAAGCCAACCCGAGGTAATCCCCAAAACTCAATGTGGTACCCTTCACTAACAATTTTCAACACCCATGCATCAGAGGTAATAGTCAACCATGCGTTAAAAAACGGAAGAAGCCTATCCCTGAAATTAACGGGGTCCCCCGTATGGGAAGGGAGGGCTAAGGCACTTTCTGGGGCATCAAAGACGCCGCTTGGGGCCAGACTGACCCCTTCCCCTATACTGGTAGGGCTGGTAGGGATGCTGGCGGTTCTTGGCAGCAAAGGCCTGCCTACCTGTAGATTAAAACCTATTATAGGGGCGGTATCTGGAGCCCCTAGAAAAAGAGTTAAAATTCCACCGAAACGGAATTGAAGAATTCTGCCACCAGGGTTTCAGTTGATAAGTTTGATTTGGAAAACCAAATTTCTGAGCGGCCTGCCGTGTTTCTTGTTTGTCTTTAAACTGGTATTAGTCTCAGGGTGGAAGAGTCCCTCCCGATGCATCGGGAGATCTTCTGCCAGGACCTTTCCCTCTTCTGAAAGGGTAGAAGAACGTAGCCATGCATGCCTCCTAATTGAAGTGGCTGTTCCAAACAACCTGCCAGCCGATTCGGCCAGATGTGTGGCCAGATCCTTCTGCATCTGAGCCAGTTGTAGGGCCTTGTTGTGATAAGCCCGAGGCCATCTTTGTTCCTCCACCGGGAGGAAGTCAAAGGAAGGCAGTATCTTACCCCACAAAAACGTTTGGTATCCGCTCATGTAGGTTGCAAAATGCGCCATGCGCATGAAGATGCTTGCGGAGAAGTGTACTCTCTTGCCCAAGGCATCAACACGTTTTCCCTCCTTGTCCAATGGCGTTAAAGCCGTCCCTTTTGGGCACTTGGTTTTCACCACATCCACCACCACAGTATTGGGCTTGGTGGGGCCAATAAGTCAACTTTGTAGAGTGCATCTACTTTCTTAGGGATGGCCTGAGGTGAGTAAGGTGGCACATCCGGGAGCTCCCCCAATTTCAGGAGGTAAGGCAGAGGGGGAACGGCCGTCGAGGAAGTACAGACCTGTTCGTCCAACCTGAACATAGGGTCCTGGACGGTTTCCACAGCCTTAGGGGCAGAGAGGTCTAAGGCTCTCATCATGCGTGTAAGAACAGCCATGAATTTAGAGAAATCGGAAGGAGTGGGGTCTGGATCCCTGAAAACCATGTCCACATCCTGCATATCATCCACCACTTCAGAAGAAGATGGTTCCAAAATGTCCTCAGTTCCTGGGGCCTCCTCTTGGAAGGTAGGCAACACTGGTTGAGGAGTTGGAGTAGACATCGTAGCCACTGGCCTGACAGGGGCTCTAGCAGAATCTCTAGCAGAAGCTTGCACAGGCAGATTGGGCTGAGGTGGTGGGGGATACCCATATTGGGGATAGCAAGGAGGCATCCAAGGCATGGAAGGAGGGTAAAAATATGGGAACTGCCCCAGATAAGGTGTTTGCCAAGGGGGTTGGTAAGGCATTGGCATGGGCTGGCCCTGAGAAGGAGGCTGGCAGGTAATGGGTATTGTGAAGGGAATGGGGCCTGGAAAGCAGGAGGCACTTGGAAAGCCACAGGGAGCTGCGAAGGCAGTCCCAGTTCACAAGCAGGGGGCGGAGTCGCGGAGGCGGAGCTCCCTGCCCTTTCCTCTGATGTTGAGATGATAGTCGCTGAGGAAGCTGGTAAAGGAGCCTGCCTTCTCCCACGTGCGTCAGGAGAGGAAGGGGGAAAGGCGGAGGCTCCCGATCGCGAGCGGCATCGGACGCACATCGGATCCTCCCACGTCGGGGCTTTTGCGCGCGCGCGCGCCACAACTGCCTTCTTCACGGCTACAGTTGCAACTGGGGAAGGCAGAGGAGCAGCGCCCGAGCCCGAAGCGAGAGAAGACTCTGCTGCTGAGGTGACTTGGATAGGCAGGGAGGGCATGGGAGCGGTAACGAAACAAGCCTCCCCCGAGCTCGATTGGGAAACCAGCAGCTCTGAAGGCTGGGAGCCCTCTTGAGGAGCATGTTGATCCTGCCCCTCCAAAATTTGACTAGGAAGCCCCGTCGCTTCCAACAAAGCAGATGGGATGAGGGCCATGGTGCTTCCCGCCAGCTCCACAGAGCTCTTAGTGGGGATCAAAGACTGGGCGCCATCTTGACGGCCATTGGTCTTTTTGGCCTTAATCTTCTTCACCACGGGGGCGACGGATAAGCCCTTCCCCTCCATTACCAAAGCCTTAGCCTGGGCAGTATCCTCCGAAAATTGCTGAGGGGGCCCCAAGGGTATTAGGGACAAACAGCTTTAAGACGGACAATCCTCAGCTTTCTTCTCTGACTGGTGAAGGTCTGACAAATAGCACAGTTATTTGCCAAATGGCCCTCTCCCAAGCAAGTCAAACATAGGGAATGGCCATCAATGTCCGGGAACAAATTAGGATAGCCAGAGCATTTCTTGAATGAAGAGGTGGCCATAATGCCAGAGACCAGTTAAATGGTCGACAAACTCACGATCAGAACAATCCAAGTTCAGGGAAGAGAAAGAAGGGTCAAAATGGTCCAAGTCCAGGAGTAGAGAGTTCAGAATGGTCAATACGGTCCAGGTCAATATCAAAGTTATCAATTAGAGGTCAGTAATGCAAGACGAAGGTTCTCAGTTCCTAGCCGGAGCGCGGAAAAAGAGGACTGAGGGCTGTAGCCCCTCCCACTGGCTATATATACTCTGGGAGGTGGACGGGGCTTCAGCATTACTTCTTTTTGATTTTTTATAGAAGGTTCCGAAGTTAAAGCGCAAGCGCTGGAATATCGTTTGTATGCATTCACAGTGACCACGCAAAGGCAAATCCACTCTTGCCCATGCACAGGCAGCCTTTTTCTTTCCTGCTCTGATTGAAATAAAAGAAGCAAAGTTTATTATACCTTGATTCCTTCTGTTGGTTCCCAAATATTCCTTCTATCTGGCACACATATATGTCAGATTTTAGAAAAATGGGAAGAACAGAAAATCACTTTCATTTCTTTTGTAGGATAAGTAGAAAAGGGAAATGGGGAATACTGCTGTTCCTCTCCAGCTCAACTGTGAACTAAAGCTGTAGTACTCTTTGGATCCTCAAGGTATCGAATCAAGTTATTGCAAACCTTCCTCAATTCATCCTCTGACACAATGCTATGACAGGGTCCAGTGGTTTTTTTTATATTTCCCATGTCATTGGGGCAGTGAATCAACTCTAGTTTTTATTCCAGATTTTGAGGTGCTGAATTTAGCTAGCTTTCTGCTCAGATTCTTTTAACCTCTCTGTCATGGCTTATGACTTCCCTGCTAGTGATGTAGTTCATGTTTTAGTATGAATTTTAAGTGAGCTGTCCAAAGTGCTGAACCTAGTCTGCAGCTAGAGCTAGCTAGAATTAGCAAGGGATATCTCCTTTAAAGATTGATCTAAAATCCAGAACAGATTTACTCGTGTTGGATATACACAGAGAGATTCTCTACCAATGAAGCTGCTGTGTGCTTGGACTAGAGAAAGCCTCTTCATTTACAGTTTAAGATTTTTTTTATAGGTGTGTGTCAGAACTCTCAAATCAGCAGGAAATAACTGGAGAAGGGTGATCAGTCTTTCCTCTCATGTAACTAATTGTCTGAATTTATATATCATTTCATTTCCTGAAGTCTAGGCAATGGATATGAATTATATTAAATCTAAAATGTCATCCCACACTGGAAGGTTTCTTTTCTGCTGGGATTGTTCTGAAGGCTGCGTGTGGTGATCGGAACATGAGTGGATGATGTTTTCATCCATCTTGTCAGTCAGTGACAATCAGGAGCAGGACCTGCATCACACTTCTGTACCATAGTCTCACAGGCTGTTGGGATGGATGTGGAAATGCCATCCACACACACCTCATCACCAGTAGAGGAGACCTCCTTTTCTTGATGTGCTGCTGCCTGGGAAAGTAGGTTGAGTCATTATGCATTTGTTGCTAAGTAGGATAGCTGGAATTTGACATGAACTTCTTCATGTCAATGTCAAATTCCAGCCAACATACTTAGTCTTCCAATAATTGGTTATTGTTTGTTAACTTTAAAGTGTTAGGTGCTGGCCATTAAAGTCCTAAATAGCTTCTGAATTATTATGTGCACACCCCTGATTTAGAAATGTAATTAGATGAACCTAAGACTGGAAAATGGAAAAACTGAAAGATGTTGAAACTGACACTTTTTCCATCTCTATGTTTGCTCATTTTAGCAAAAAAAATTGTTATCTGAACTAAGATACCTCGTTTTATATCTGAAAAAGATTCCTTTTTTAAAAAAAGAAGTTTTTATTGGTTTTTCCCCCTCTCCCCTCCTTGTACATACAGTTTATACATCAAACTACAGAGGTTACATTTGAAATATCAGTCTCAGTCTTAATTTTTCTACTCCACCTCTTAACACATTTTCTAAATAATTTCTAACTGGTTCCCACATCCTCTTTGTTATTATTATCTTTTCAATTTTATCTATATTATTCCATTTGCAATTTGTTATTTCCACATTTAACATATTAATTATATAGTTATACCAGTTAGTCAATGTCCATTTTGTTTTATCCTTCCAACCCCTCACTAGAACTATCTGTGCACACGCTTTTAATATGTCAATCAATTTTTCATCTGAAAAAGATTCCAAGAGGACTTTGGTGTAATGGAAGGATGCACCAAGATGTTGACCATCTAACAAGTTTTTCAGGAGATAATTATTGGTTAGAACACCCTTGCTGCAGCAGCAGTCTCTTCTTCCATCTTCTTCTTCCTCCAGTTAGGATTCATCATCATGGGAGACATGCATATGTATACACCATCATTAGCTGTACCTACAATCTTTGACTTTTTCTCCTTTGTTATTTTTTTGCTGCCTAAGCTAGTCATGGCTCTGGAAGGCTTGTTTTCAGCACTGTCTGAGTGATGATAGGTAATAATTTGACAACATACCACACTCTGCTCAAAATCTGTGTTTACCAGCTGGTTTGCCAGATGTGATGTTTCTGAGTGAAGATGGACCTGGCATCAGTTATCCATGCCCTAGTTACTTCTAGGCTGGATAACTGCAATTGGCTGTCTTTAAAAACAGTTAGGAAGTGTCAGTTTCTCAAAAATGCAGCTGGTGTGCAAAGTGAATTATTCCCATCATATTTCACCTACATTGGTTACTTGTTTGTTTCCAGGATAACTTTAAAGTGTTAAATGCTGGCCATTAAAGTCTTAAATGGCCCATGACTAAATTGCATCTGAAACTATCTGTTCTCTGCCTCGCTCTTGGTCTATATTCCAAGATCATTTGATTGGCAAATTTTAGAGGCTTAGCCCACTTAGTGGTGAGAACAAGGATACAGATTTCCTTCCCAATGGAGAGTTTACTGTCTTTACATTTTTAGATGGCTGTTAAAGTTTTTATTTTAAAACTAGCTTTTAACACCATCTACTCAAGAAACTTGTTTAAATAGTTATTATAATTTGTAGCTTCTACTGTTGATCTTATAATTTTGTACTTGATGTTCTCTTGATGTTTGGCGAGTTGAGGCATTTTGTTGTATCTCCATTTTGTGAGTTACAGGCTATTTTTAACAGAAAAAATAAGAAACTACAACTTCCTAGTAACTGCTTACTGAATTAGCAATAAAAAACCACAACTGCAGATAGTTAGCTGCAAACCTAATTTTATTACCCTGTGACTAGCAGTAATTTACCACAACAAGAACAGAAGCAAGAGTGTGGAATCAACATTTGTTATAACATGGAACAACTGGCAAATGTACCAAAATGAAGTTAATTTGTTATGAAATAAATGCCCCAAACACATGGGGCTAAATCTTTTGGTTTCTGGAAAGGTGTCAAACAATATTGAACACTTGGGTAATTTAATCGGCAGACAGAATGAGAAGTCAGCTATCTTGTTTTGATGGGCCTCCATTACTAGATCATCCTTGTTACTGTGGCTATGATAGGTCTAAGGAGGGAAAATAGAATGCTGGGGACAAATCAAAGGAATAATGAAGCAATAAGAACTCAAAGCTCCCTGTACTCCTTAGTTTCTCAGCATTTCAACAAAATGGAAAGGAAACCAAGAATACCCAGCAAGTGGTACAGTGCATGGACATTTTTTCACCTCTAGGATCTAGCATAGTTTGACTGGATATGCAAAAAGGAGTGACTGAATAATCAAAGTGCCAAGAGGACCATTTGTAATTTTATTTTTCAGCTCCCAGAGATCTTTCTTTTGTTGTTCAGGAATGCCCTGGTTACTTCTAGCATAGAACTCTCCTCTTGGTGAAATACCCGGATTAGAAGCGGATTGTAAAATTGGTCACAAGGACTCATTTTCTCTAAAATAGCCTTTAGTCCACATGCAGTCTTTAGGTTGCATTTTCCATATCGAATGTAAAGAGAGAAAAATCCAGCCACCCCAACTTCCATCCCTGACAGGTGAAATTCTTTAGCTATGAAATCACAATTACAATAAGATCAGCCTTTTTAAAACCATGGCTAGTATCCTGTTAGGCAGTTATGCTATCATAAGCTATACTTCTTGCCTCAAAATGTTTTAGTATTCACATTCATGACCATAGCATACTAAAAACCTCCAAATCCACCTTAAAATCTAGGCAGTCTTACTGAGAGATCAAATTCTGTGGCAATGTTGGATTGTATACTACTCATTACTTCTGTTTGTTGTACCACTGCTCACTGGCAGGGGGATCTGGGCAAATTATACTTCTGTACTCTGCTTGCCTGTGCTAGATATTGATAACATTAGCCATCAATATGGTGACCTAGATTTCAAGATCGATTTTCTGTGACATATGATGTGATGGAAAAAAGTTATAACGTTATAGAAATGTGTCCAATGCAGGATCTTGGCCAATGGCTCTGGCTTCCATTCATTGTCTTGGCCACTAAATTCTGTACTACATATGAACATAAATATGCTCTGAAATTGCTGCAACAATCTCCATTTAGGTGGAATTAAAACCTTATGAATTTCTTTTACTTGACAGATTAGAATATGTGTAAATTGAGCCGGGGGCTACATGCAACAAATTTTGATGCGAAGCCCTAAACTGAACTGTTAGTCCAAACTAGCATAAACTGGATATGTCTATACTTTGTCAGATTCCACTGGATTATATGTGACTTAACACTGAATGTAGACATTAGTTTTTATTGTGTGCTTTGTTAAGAAATTGATCTCTTTATTTGGATGACCTTTGATTGTTATATTCCATACTTGACTGATATTTGCTGCTCATCATTTGACACTGAATATTTAACATCATTTGGTTGCTGTCATTATATATTAATTTAATATTTTATAATGTTGATATCTCTGTGTTACCTGCTATTATATTTAGTATCTAAAATCTATTTCACTCTGTAATATTTTCCAAACCAATGTAGTACTCTTGTGTTTCTATAATCTCAGAACTAGAAACCTGTGAGTGAACAAGTGTAATCAAGAATTCAAAATTATTTGATAATTTCAGAACTTTGAAAAATATTCTGGATTTCCCCAGGTTGATTTTCTCCATACAGATGTTTTACTTCTCCAAAAACATGGTTTCTGTACAGCCTGTATTTCTTGCCTGCAACCCCT
This sequence comes from Anolis apletophallus, assembly GCA_030556195.1. Classification (NCBI taxonomy): domain Eukaryota; kingdom Metazoa; phylum Chordata; class Lepidosauria; order Squamata; family Anolidae; genus Anolis; species Anolis apletophallus. The sequence goes on from JARBWK010000006.1 coordinate 71,005,604, forward strand.
TATCTGTGATGGACAACAGAGGCTGAGGATTTGTCTACTCTGCAGATTGTTCACTCATGTCCATTGAAATACCCGAAAGGGGGCTGAGTAAGAAAAGTGTGAGAGTGGACAGATCAACTTTCAATTAGCTTTTGTGGCACTAAGTGGCTAGGTGTTATTGAAATTTGAAATGTGTGATAGAAAAAGATGGGAAAATGTCGATAGTTAGATCTTGGGAATATTTAGAAACAGATAGAATCATAGAATCATAGACTTGGAAGAGACCTCATGGGCCATGCAGTCCAATCCCCTGCCAAGAAGCAGGAAAATTGCATTCAAAACATCCCCGACAGATGGCAATCCAGTCTTTGTTTAAAAGCTTCCAAAGAAGGAGCCTCCAACACACTCTGGGGCAGAGAGTTCCACTGCTGAATGGCTCTCACAGTCACAACGTTCTTCCTAATGTTCAGACGGAATCTTCTTTTTTGTAGTATGAAGCCATTGTTCCACGTCCTAGTCTCCAGGGCAGCAGAAAAAAAGCTTGCTCCCTCCTCCCTATGACTTCCTCTCACATATCACGTCTCCACTTAACCTTCTCTTCTTCAGGTTAAACATGTCCAGCTCTTTAAGCTGCTCCTCATATGGCATGTTCTTCAGACCCTTGATCATTTCAGTCACTCTCCTCTGGACACATTCCAGGTTGTCAATAGCTCTCTTCTGTTGTGGTGCCCAGAATTGGATACAATATTCCAGGTGTTATTTTTTGGTTATTTTTTGCCACTGCATCACATGTGCATCACATGGCTCATGTTTAATGAGGACCCCAAGATCTTTTTCACACGTACTGTTCTCGAGCCACGCGTCCCCCATCCTGTATCTTTGCATTTCATTTTTTTTCCTAAGTGGAGTATCTTGCATTTGTCACTGTTGAACTTCATTTTGTTAGTTTTGGCCCATCTCTCTAATCTGTTAAGATTGTTTTGAATTCTACTCTTGTCTTCTGGAGCATTGGCTGGCTCTCTCAATTTGGTGTCATCTGCAAACTTGATGATCCTGCCTTCTAACCCTTCATCTAAATCATTAATAAAGATGTTGAACAGGACCGGGCCTGTTCAACATCTTGAACAGGCTCTTCATCTTTCCAGGATGAAGAGGAAGCATTGGTGAGCACCCTCTGGGTTCGTCCGCCTAACCAATTACAGATCCACCTAACCATAGTTTTGCCTAGCCTACATTGGACTAATTTGTTTTCCAGAAGGTCATGGGGGACCTTGTTGAAGGCCTTACTGAAATCCAGGTACACTACATCCACGACATTCTCCACATCTACCCAGCTTGTAACTCTATTGAAAAAAGAGATCAGGTTACTCTGGCATGACTTGTTTTTGATAAATCTGTGTTGACTATTAGCGATGACCACATTGGTTTCTAAGTGTTTGCAGTCCCTTAACAACCTTTTCCAGAATCTTTTCTGGTATCGACGTGAGACTAACCGGACGGTAATTGTTTGGATCATCCTTTTTTCCTTTCTTGAAAATTGGGATCACATTGGGCCTCCTCTAAGATACAAAGTGACTCTGAAAAAAGCAATGAGTGAGCACAATGCTTATTGCTATAAAGAAAACTGATACTAAAGAAATTGTTTCCTGTGATTATTCACCTTCTACCTGAGTTGTTTTATTAAAAGGATTTCAAAAACTAATAGTTAAAAAGTTTACTACAATGTTTGAAATTACTAGAAAATTTGAATATTTGGCAAGTCAGATACTACATATATATCAAATTAAGTGTAACATAGTAATGTAGTAAGCAGATGTTGATCCTACAGTGTCCTTTTTCATATAGTAGGCTTTTGGATTTCCTATAGTGTTATTATTAACTACTTTCCACATACTTTATTATTAACCACTTTCCACAGACTTGATTCCAAACTGGAAAAAAACCTTTGTTCTTCCCCTCTCCCCAAAATATCTAATTCTGAGATTGTCAACTTGCTTTGGAATCTACAGTCCTGAAAGATTCAGAATGAATTTTCTTAATTCCCTCCTACTTTCCATATGTAATGAAAATTGCTTTTTGCTCATTAAATTGAGCACTTTGATGATTAAAGCAAGCAACATTCTTCCACAGTGCTTCATATGTTTTTTGCATTCATAGAATCCATCTCCTTAACTTGATGATTCACTATTTCCATTTCTGCATGAAAGCCAAATCCTAGCTGTCCAGTTGAATTCTGTATTTTGTTGAGAATCCGGTAGATTTTGAATTACAAGCTAGAATGGGCTAAGCTCCATTTCTTTCTTGAACAATATAATAAATCAAACATTTTCTCATTTTCATCCATCCATCAACATAAAAGCTCCTCACTTCAATAAAAGTGGACAGATGTTCAATAACATTGAAAAGATCTATATTTCAAAGATCATAATTTCCTATTCAGTTGAAGAGTTATAAAAGAGAGAAAGAGAGAATACAAACTATATGAGGAACCATAGTCTTGTGGCACATTGCAAAATACATTATGAGTTCTACCTTTCAGGTCACCTTTTCCATACTCTATACATGTATTATTATTATTATTATTAACATCAAACTTGCTATACCGCCACTCCCCGAGGGCTCAGAGCGGTTTCCATGTTTGACATAAAATACATAGTGAACAGACGATACAATACAGCAACAAAAGGAGGGTGACTAACAACTAAGACAGGGGAGGGGGGGCCCAAGCTCGTGACCACATGGGTCAGGGAGCTGTCCAGGGCTATCCAGCTTGGCCGTCAAACGAGGGGAGCCTGGGAGGGTCCCACAGGTCTAGCAGCGACTTTAATGTTTCCAGGTCCATCAGGAGACAGTCCCCATGCACTCGTGGCTCTGGTCTCCTCGCCGTCGGATTGTCCAGCCTCCTAGGTTGAGAGTTCGCCCGCAAGTGGCGCCTGGAGTTGGCATTCCAGAAGGTCCTCTGGGGGAACCCTCTGGATGCCCCAGGCCCAGGTATCGCGGACCTCTCTCGCTCCCAGAGTCCAGAGGAGGATGCAGGGTTCCTCGTGGTTCCATCGGCCTTTGAAGTCGCCCTCTGCAGAGGAGGAGTTGCTGGGCGGAGCTGGGATTTCTTTTGGTGCCGCCTCCTGCCCCGTCTTCGGTGCCATCCTCGGCCCCGCCTCCGTTTACGCTGACCCCTGTCGTCAAGCCCTGGGGCAGAAGGGGTTGAGGTCTGGGGGAGGGCGCTTGACTCCAGCAACGAGGGTGCAGACCCAAGAGCTGCCCAGTCCGTAGGCACCATATCTATGACCCCGACACTGGGGGGGTCAGAAACCTGGGTCTCGATGTGGCCGTCACAACAGCCCTCAGTCAGGCTCCGCCCACAATTCCTCCTGGGAGGTGGTGTGCTCGCCTCCTGCACAGCTGGCATCTGTGTGGAGAAGAGTGGAGGTAGCGGCAGAGGCAGGGCTGGATGCATTGCCCCGAGAGCTTGCACCATGCTCAGCTCCCAGTCCCTCCCAGATGGCTGGGGGCCCGCCTCCCGTTCAGATGGTGAGGAGGGGAATGGAGGTGGAGGCGGGTCCGGGCACGCCGTGGGAAGAACTGGGCTTCGCCCCCAGACCCTCCCAGGGCCCTGGGGATCCGCCTCCCGCTCTCCTGAGGGAGACGAAGGCGGGGTTTGGGTCGCCATTACGGCATCCCGGCTGGCCGGCGCCATCTTGGTTGGGTTCGCCGGGTCTCCTGGAGGGGAGAAGCGGCAGGCCCTGCCACGGGGTCGTTCGCCCGGGACTCTGGCCAGGTGAGCAGAGATGTCCAGTGGCACTCGTTGTGGTCAACCCCCGCGGGACCACAGGCAGCCGCCCTGGCCCAGCGCGGCCAGAGGGCTTTTGTCCCCCAAGGGGCATGGAACTGCTGGATGGCTCTCCAGGCCGGCTGGCTCAGTGCCACTGCAGTCAGGGGATGGGAAATTAGGGAGGGGGAGGGTTGACAGTGTCTCTCCCAGCCTCGTCAAGTGCATCATCGCCAGACGGAACTGGATCCGGACCATCTGGAGCTCTTCCAGCTCTTTAAGAGGGAGGTGGGGGTGCTCCTTACTGGGCACTCCAAGTGTCCACCTCCTTCTGGGAAGGGTTGAAGAGGTCGGGATGCTGTATTGGCTCCTGCTTCTGGGGTTGGGATGGGTGGTATAGCCGTCAACCTCAGGAAGGGCGGAGGGGGCCGGGCTGGTGCCATGGCTCTCGCTTCTCGAACGCCCAGGAACCAGGTCTGGGTTTAGTTGGTCTTCCAAGTTTTTGGGGGGACCTACGACAGCCTTTGCAGGCTGGAGGTCAGGACCCCCAACAACTGATGAGGTGGGCTCAGTATGGTAAAGTATTTGTCCAAGGCGGTCAGTCATTTCTGTGGAGTTTTTGAAGAGCTCACTCCAGCAGCGTCCGATCGCGGCCGCCATCTTGATAGGTTGTAATATGTGACAGTAAACAACAGGCATGAATACAAGGAGCAGAGAAAAAGCAGATGGGAAGTGAGTCATCCCAGCAAACAAAACTGACATTTAGATGTGTGCCTTCCAAGCCACTTGGCTTCTCTACTTTCCACAATTACTTTCTTTCAGTATTGTATTTATTAATTACATTTCTATAAACAACCAATTAGTCAAATTCACTAGGCTTTAATAATGTTTTTTAAAAAATGTAAAAGAAAAAAAAGCAATCAAACAAATGGAAAATTATCCATATATCATTAAAACATTATTATAATCAACAGAAAAATTGCCCCTTGGTGGAAGGGGGGATAACGCCTGTGGTTCCTGGGGTGCCAAGATCCCGTTGACCGGTATTGTGCCAGTGACACCCAGACATGTAAGCAACATTGGACAGCAGCAGGCTGCCCGACTTCCGATTCAGGATCCATGCGTGGCTGCCAACCCTTTTTCCTGTTATCAATAGTTGTGGCCATTTTCTACTCCAAACAATCTGTGTACGTGTCTTCTTGGTTAACTGGAGGGATGTGCATCACCTATTCACACGCAATTCATTTTCATCTATGTTAGAGTTACTCAATATTTCCCATATGAAGGGAGGTAGAAAAGCCATGAATTCAACAGATCCGGTCACCCTTTTTCTTCAGTTTCCCTCATATTCAGTTTATCCCTTAATAGGGTTAGAAATCTGTTGTGGGGAGGAGACAACTTACAATGGTGTTCATGTTTCAGATTATTGGTTTTAATTTCATTGAATGAATTTCTGTGTGTCCCTCACTGGGCAAATGCCAGAGACTGCGATCTTCCATCAAAGAGCACAGAATAAAGTTCTGCCAGGCTGTACATCTCTTTGTCTCATCACCAAACATCCATTTTTTTCATCCTGTCTCACCCTGACATGGAAATCAGGGAATGGTTAAGAAGCATTAGGCTATGTGACTATATCTAGACAAACAACACACATTCAGTTTTCAGGACCTTGGGAGGCTTTTAAACAGAGGCTGGATGGTCATCTGTTGAGGGTGCTTTGAATGTAGTTCCCCTGCTTCTTGGCAGTGGGTTGAACTGGATTGCCCATGAGGTCTCTTCCAACTCTATAACCTCTGCATAACACCAGGAAGTCATGGAGGAAGCTTTTGCCTTTGCTTGTTTGGATATAAATGTATAGTCAGATGAGTCCCAGCTGTTCCTCACTCTCCACTGGCAACTAAATTGCTACAGCAATACCAATGACAATGGGGTTGCAGTATGAAAAGAGTGAATTGATAAGGGGATGTGGTTATTATGCCAGAGAGGTGGAGAATCCCACAATCCACAGTGCCACCTCCCCAAAAGACATACAATTACATATATATGTTACATCTGCATATGTCACTGACAGGATGACAGCTGGGATGTAAATCAAATTAAATCATTAAATGGAAAATTTAGAGAAGAACATATATGTGAGTAGGTAATCTGGCCTCAAGCCATTTAGAACTTTAAAGTACTTTGGGTTTGGCCCAGAAACAGAGTGTGAGCTCCCGTAGATCACAGTTTACTGATAGAACATAATTGTGTCATCAAGTGCCTGTTAACAATCCTACTACACAATTTCAATTCAGCTAAAGCCTGCTTTCAAAAGCAACCCCACATATATGGCTAATTGCATTGATCTTAAAAAGAGGTTACTAGGACAACTATAACAAGGATATCTTTGCACAGATAGACTGAGCATTAGCCTTAAATTAACTAACTAAGCAGGTTATTATGAATACTATTATGAATGCATTGGAAAGGCCACATGGGATGCCCTCCTTCAAGTTTGTCCACAGTGCAGGTATAGTGTAGGTCAGTTGAAAAAGGAAGGGCACTCACTATCTGTGCCTTTTTCTAAAAATGTTAAGGAGACATTAGCTCTCTCTTTTCTGTTTTGGATAGTGCTTTGTTCTTTACAGGACTGATCAGAAAAGGGGAAATGGGGAGAGGAACAACCTCTAGAAAGTGTGCAAAGCTAATTATACTCTTAGGAGTTTTATCATCTACAATTCAAATCAGGATTTCCCTAAGTAGGATTGAGAATTTTGCATATTGCATGTGCTGTACTAACCTTTATCATAGAAACCAACTGGGAGGGCTAGACTAATTTCCATATCAAAGACTTTTTTTACTATACATTTTAATCCATCAGTGTATTCTGTGCTAAATTTTGCAAAAGCTGAAGCTGGGCTACAGTTGCTCATGCAGAAATGTATTTTCAATAAGATGTCTGACTGCATGAAATGGAGTGGGCAGTATTTAATTAAAGTGTGTAGAAGAAAAAAGCATAATGATTTATCAGTCATATATGCATCTATATTTATTATTTGGCATGCGAAACGTCCCTGCAGATGGCCAATTTTCTCATGCAAGAAGTGACTTGCAGTTTCTCAAGTCGCTTCTGACATGATTAAAAAAATAGAGCTATCATGAGAAATTGAGAAAAACTGCTTGTCAGCCCAATCTGGTCATGCTGGTCAATAAGGATGGGGAATTCTTTATCCTATATTTGGAATAAATGTTTCCATCAGTTGGGATGTTTCAGGGACAAAAATTGAAGGTTTGAACTAGGGATACAGTAGGGATGGGAAAAATGATACACAACATCCAGCATGGTTGGACTGCACCTTTCAGCATTATATATTGTTTGCTATGTTGGTTAGAATTGTTGGGAGTTATAGTCTGGAAGACCTTCTATTGACCTCCAGGGAATGTCAATTTAACTATTTTCCTGTTTCTCATTTTGAGGATTTGGTAATTTGAGAATTACCCGTTTCTCATTTTTAGGATTTGGTAATTTGAGAATTTTCCCATTTTATGTTTGATCTATCAGGAATTTGTTTTGAGAATTTTCATGAAAATCAGGTAGATTTCCATGCTCATTGATTTCCTAAGAATATTTGCTTGAATGTTTCACACTGAGACATATACCTCTCCCGGACATACAAATCACATATAGAAGAAAAAACCTTTCTCTTCAAATGCAAATGTTTTAATAAACAAGTTCATTGCTGAGGTATGCTTGTCTAGCAAATATAGTCCTATCTTGCCCTCCAGTAAAAAATTTAAAGAGACATACAATAAAATTTGAAAATCAAATCTGCAAAACACTGCAAAATGTCTAGCAGAGAGTAGGACTGGTTGCAGGGAAAATTGTCTTTGTTCCTCCTGGACAGCTTGAGAATTCACCAAAACTCCAAAAGGTGATATTATTGCTGGGCCCAGGTAAATAAACATAGTTGGATGCTTCTCTCCAGTGCCAAGAAATGCCCATGTTACATCTGTTGCAGAAATTAAAAGATGGGGGTGGATTTTGCAAAATGTGTATAAAATTCCAATCTTTACCGAACACCCAAAAAGTGAATTAAGCATATGTAAATTGGACTGAAAATGTATGGGCATGTGCTCCCATTGACTAAAGTGTGCTTATACATAATATGTCCCTTAACATGTTGTTATTGCAATGCAGCACATTGCAATACTAGTAATATATAGATTTCTGACCTCAGATAAAGTTTGGGAAATGAAAAATTATGTAAATTCATCTTAAAAAGCTAAAAATATGATGTTCCAAAGACCTTGCTTCAGACAATTCAGGGTAGAAATACTCTGAAAGTGTTTCATTGTGTTCTTTTATTCTAGGCTGTGTGAGAAGGTATGAATAAAGCCCAGAGCATATATACACATGTGCATGCATATATGCATACAGATGACAGCAAGTGCTTGGTTCAGCCTTTTAGGTAAAAGGTGCACTTAGAGACTTGCTTAAATATTCATAGTTGACCAATTTACATTGAATGTGTATTTAGGGGCCTTTTCAAACACAGACTGTTGACACAGTGGACAGTAATAGCTGCTGAGTTTATCATATGCCTACTTTTTGTTTAGAGACTGTCTAATATGAAAAAGTTGCACGCTAAAATTTTATAACTGCCTATGGATGATGAGCAGCAGCTGTTCTGGTTGCCCACAGCAGTGCTCAAATAACTAGGCATAAAATAAAGTCTCTGCTCTTCTCTTCACTAAATAGAACCTTGTTGAAAATCTGTTTCAACAAAGGTTTCAATCCTTTGGACACTTATCTAGAAGTAAAGTCCATTAATACCAATAGGCCTTACTTCTAAGCAGTTATGTATGAGGTTCCAAACTACACAGCAGATGCAAAACTGTCTCTAATTTATTTATTTATTTACTGCATTTTATCCTGTCCTTCTCAACCCCCGAAGGGGGACTCAGGGCAGCTTACAATTGAGCCCCATCAAGAGGCTACTTCAATAGTTACAATTAAATCACAACAAATAGACAACCCAATAAAACATCATAATTAAAATCGATACAGTCATCAGTTAAAAACAAAAACCAGCCTCAACTGTCTTAACATCAATCCAGATGTATCCCTTTAGGGTGCTGCTATTTCTATTGACCAAATGCCCAGTCCCAGAGCCAAGACTTCATTTTATTGCGGAAAGTTAGGAGAGAAGAGATTGTTCTTATGTCTGTTGGGAGTGTGTTCCATATGCGGGGAGCCACCGCTGAGAAGGCCCTGTCCCTCGTCCCCACCAAGCATATTTCAGCTGTTGGTGGGAGTGAGAGTAGGGCTTCCCTGGGTGATCTTAAATTTTGAGGTGGAATGTAGGGGTGGATGCATTAGGACAAGTAAGCTGGGCCAGAACCATTTAGAGCTTTAAAGGTCAAAACCAGCACTTTGAATTGGTCTCGGAAATGGATCGGCAGCCAGTGGAGCTGGCATAACAGGGGGGGGGGGCGTGGTATGCTCCCTGTATGATGCCCCAGTTATTAACCTGGCTTCCGACTGTTGTACTAGTTGAAGTTTCCAAACCATTGCAGTCATCTAATCAGGATGTAACAAGAGCGTGGATTACCGTGGCCAAGTCAGACTTCCCAAGGTATGGGCGCAGCTGGCGCACAAGTCTTAGTTGTCAAAAGCTCCCCTGGCCACCGTCAAAACCTGGGGTTCTAGGCTCAGTGATGAATCCAGGATCACTCCCAAGCTGTGAACTTGCGTCTTCAGGGGGAGTGTAATCCCATCCAACACAGGCTGTAACCCTATGCCCTGTTCGGCCTCTCGACTGATTAAGAGAACCTGTGTCTTGTCTGGATTCAATTTCAATTTGCTGGCCCTCATCCAGTCCGACACAGCAACCAAGCACCGGTTCAAGGTCTGGACAGCCTCCTTAGTGACAGGTGGGAAGGAGTGACAGATCTGGAGGGTTTGGGATGGTGTGAGGCAACAGCTTCCTACTCCCCCTGGGCAGGCACCACTGCAATTCCCACCCCTGCTTTACAAGAAGGTTTTTATATTGCTTGGGTCAGATTGCTTGGGTCAGAGTTTATTGCTTGGGTCAGAGTTTAAAGACAGACCCTTGTATCTGCTATGTTCGCCTGAAGACTATAGTGGAATGAAAAACCACACATAGTTCACCTCTTTACCAATCAACACACTGTCTTGCCAGAGAAAAGATATGCCATGCAGATGATCAGTAAAGAATAAGGTGTTTACTCTGTATATACAGTATGTTGCCCTACATAACGAAGTCATAGAACAGTTGCATTGACTCACACAATGTTCTTAGAGTGCCCTTCCACACAGTACTATATTCCAGAATACCAAAGCAGAAAATCCCACAATATCTGCTTTGAACTGGGTTATCTGAGCCCACACTCAGATAATGTGTAATTTCCTGCCTTGATATTATGGGATATAGGGCTGTGTAGAAGGGTCCTGAGAGAGATTAAAATGATCCTTAGGTATCCATGTGAAAGATCCTTTTCCAGCAGCCAAGAATCAAAAATACAAACTGGTCTTGGAAAGCTTCTGCACAGAAAATTTAAACATGTAACTGTTGCCAAAATCCCCAGGCTCCGCTAGCTCCTTGGGCGTAGCGCAACCAATTGGCTTCATGCTTTGCATTTTCAGTTAACACACTCACCAACTTGTTTTTTATATATGCCCTAACAAAGACTAGCACCAGTACTCCAGAAAAGCCAGCAATGGCTAGCTTTTCATTGATATTCTGAACCTTGTTGCTGGTTCTTGTGCAGAAACCCCCTAAAACTAATCAAGTCTGGTGAATCCCATCTAATCATACATTTTACTTCTCTTGGTGGATCTTTGGTGGTTTTTTTTAGGTAATTGCCTCTAAAATATGTTGAAATGTAAAGTAGAATGCAAAATAAGCATGATATATGTCTATCTTATTACAGTATAGTCTCCTTTTCTCTTTTCTTTAGAAACTACTTAACATTTTTAAAATAAATAGTGATAGTACGTAAAAGCCACTTTTCAACAGTTTGTTCAAGAATCCACCAAATTAGACTTGCACATTTCAGTTATCGAATTTCATTCTGACTTACCAATGTTTTGTACAAACTAAACCCTAGAAAGATAATTGAATCAAGAAAGATTTGAGTGTCCTTTGGCACTAAAATGTTAACAGCTGAGTATCTAGTCAAAGAAGAAGGATTCGTTTTTGGTTCTTAAATTCTTTTAAGAGGTAAAAGAATTGAAGCAGTAGGGAAGCTGACCTTAGGGTCTTCAATATGGTGCATTGTTTGTTAACAAGACTAAGGATTAGTTAGGTAGTTTAAGAATTACCTTTTTTCTTTTTAAAAAAATAACAGTGTTCAAGGATTAGCACTCCGGATGATTTTTAAGTAGCAGCCATTGAGCAGAAATAAAACTGATAGGCTTAAGAAACAAATGCATCCTGAGAAGATCTCTAATCCTTTCTTAGAATAATATGTAAACTCTTCAGTTGAGCTTCAGAACAAAGCCTAAATGTAATGGGTTGAGTTGTTGAAATACACGTTGCAATGAAAATGCATTGCATTTTTTCTTCAGCAGCTGTTATTGTTTTTTTGGCCACTACATTACAGAACAGATCCATTAAAGTCAATATGTGTCACTGTTTTCAATGAGCCTTGTAAAATCTTCAAGACTCCAGCTTGGTGTCCATTAGCATAAATGCAGAAAATTGACACACTATTCCATTTCCGATTCAAAAGCCTAAACTAGAATCTTTGAAATATACATAATTCCATGGACTTTCTTAAGTTGCCACATGGAGGTGGGATGAGATGAGGGGCAAGGCAGTTCCTAGAGTTTGTAGATGTTCACTTTACTTTCATTTTATCACAATCTGAGAAACAGAAACTACAAAAAAATCCTCTACTTCATTCCCATTCACTACACACTCATCCAAAACAGCTAAGGAACAATATTCTCCTGTCCCTTCTTTTGCTATTATTATTATTGGCCTGCCTTTTATCTAATTTGGAACTCAAAAGGGTTTATAATGGCAAAACCAACACAGTTCATATTCACAGTATACAGCATTTCAAAATTAACTAAATTATTATAAAATTAAAACCAGTTAAACACATAAACCATTTTAAAACAACAAACAACTGTTCAACACATTATACCAAGTTATGCCCCTTAAATAAAATCAATTTCCAATGGCCTGCCAGAATAAAATGGGATGTATCTGCTTCAGAAAGAATGGTCAGTGGGAAGGGAAATCCAGAGCCAGAAAGCAGCTAGTTTTGAATGAACACTGCTTCATATCCTCAACTTCTCCTTTAGCAAAAACTGGTTTTCCAAATGACAGGCAGGAAATTTATGTGAAGCTTCCTTAGTCACATGTTTATTCATTCATTTAAAATAAAACTCTTCTGAAAAGCTCTTAAGATACTATAATACTAAAATGCAGATTAATAATAAAATTTTAATTAAAACTATAACAGAAAACAAATGAAAGAAACACGGCTAAAAACACAACAGTAGAAAATCAGGCAAACATCAAAAGTGCTTAAAGCTCCTGCAGTTGAAAATCAATTTCAGCACTAAAGACCCGTCTCAGTAAAAATATATATATTTGCTGATAGGAAGTCAATAGAGTAGAAGTCAATCTGGCCTCCATCACCAAAAAGCTTTTGAATCCAGTACTTACAACTAAGAAGACTCTCACATCCCCACCAGATGTGTGTTTAATCATAGTTATTCTAAAAGAACTCTAGAAGATTGTAAAACCCAAGCAAGCACATATGAGAGAATGCAGTCTCTCAATTAATGAAAGATCAAATATGTATTGTATTTCCCAAATTAATTAAAATAGATTATTCAGATCTTGCAGCCCATTATTGAACATCCACCATTATTGTGCTTCATGTTTTGTTAAGCTTAAAAATGGCATTTCTCTAGTAAGAATGATCAAGGAACAGAATTCAAATAACTCTGGATTGATCTACAGCCTCATCAGATGGGCAAACTTCACTTTAGGCACAGTGCCCACTGGCTCCCAATACACAACTTCAATCTACTTCTGGAGGGGCTCCATGCCTCAACTGAAGCCAGAGTGTTGCAGGAGGTAGCAGCAGTAACATGGGAGGCTTCCCGTGTTTCATAGGAAACAATGGGTGGAAGGTGAGCAGCAAGACTTCCCCCCATGGAATAAGGTGAGGGGCAAGGCAGGTGATGTGGAGAACAGGCCAGAGGGTTCCTCATGCCCCACACTGGGCCTGTCAGATTCATCACAATGCATGAATCCCGGCCTCAATGTGATGATGTCACTAGTATCACACTGCCACCACAATTTCAGGGGCATTTTATCTTTGACAAAGCTGGTCTCTGTAGCACAAAGTTTTGGACAGCAATGGGCCAGGAACAAATTTGCATGTTGTTGGGGTTTTTTAATAAAAAACTTTCTATTGTTTAAGCAGACATTTTCCATCTTTTTTCATGAAAGAGAAAACAATCCATAGTAATGACTTCCCCGAAAAGATCTGCAAGACTGAAAGGGTCCTGTCATTCTGAAATTACAACCATTTTCTAAGGGACAAATTTCCATTGCAAATGATCAAATATTTTTTGCTTGAGAATAAAATAAATTTTGAAAAAAGGTTGTTAACTAGAAGAAGTTTCAAAAATCAGATGGCCCCCGTTTTGAATGTTAATATTTTGAAGGATTGGAGAGCAGGCAGTCAATTTCGAAATGTAATTCATAACTCTGAAGTTTGGTATTGTTTCGTTAGTGGCAATGGGGAAACTTTCAAGGCTCATTTCCCCATCATTTTTACAGAGAAAAATTCTAACCACGACACAATGTCTTCCCGCTTTTTTCTTGCAGTCTCTTGCAGCAGTACATTTTTCTTGGGTTCCAGATCCCAAGGTAAGGAACTTGGTTTGCCCAGTTGAAGGCACTGGAGACAGGATTTAGGTGCAATCCAGTTGGGAGGCTGTTCTCTGCTGTGACACTCAGGGTTGGAGAGGAGCACCTGCCTTTCATCACTGCCCATCAGAAGTGCAGGAAGAGGACGGAGAGGTGGGGGAGACAAGGAAGGGGTCTGTCAGCTGTGCCATCCTTCCTCTGATGCGGATGAAGCCACACACTGCCTTTTCAAGTGCCCCCCTCACTTTTTCTTCCTCTTCTCATTTCCCCCTCTTCTTATTCCTCTGCCTCTTTTCCTCCTCCACCCTCTTCTTCTTCTTCTTCACTTCAGCTCCCACACCCATGTGGGCTCAGGCCTGGATTACCCATAAGGCCAGACTAGGTCATGGCCTCGGGCGGCAGGTTTTGGAGGGCAGCGGATTCGACCCCCCGAAAACATATTTTTTTTAAAAACTGCCCCCTCGCAGCTTTCCCCGCCCTCTTCCAAGAGAGTCATCATACCTCGGGAGAGGGCGGGGAGAGCGCTGTGAGGGGCGGGAGGAGGAATGGCGCCCTCCCCTCACCTGGGCCACCCCTTGCAAAGGAAGGAGGCGGCGAGGAGGAAGAAGGGAAGCTCCGCCCCGCCGGGTGGGCACGCATGCATGTGCATGCATGCCCGCCAGCAGGCTTCCCTTCCTCCTCCTCCTGGCCGCCTCCTTCCTTTGCAAGGGGGCAGCCCAGGCGGCCAGGAGGAGGGCGGGACTTCCCTTCATCCTCCTTGCACCTTCCTTTTGGTCGCGTGAGGATGTGGACGGAAGCCGAGCGGCACTGCTCGTGGGGCTTCCGTCCGCCGCCTCCTCCGCCTCCACCTCCCGCGACCGAAAGGAAGGTGTGAGGAGGAAGGGAAGTCCCGCCCTCCTCCTCGTGCCCTCCTTTCGGTCACAGGAGGTGGAGGAGGTGGCAGACGGAAGCCCCACGAGCAGTGCCGCGCGGCTTCCGTCCACCTCCTTGGGCCCTCCTTCCGGTCGCGGGAGGAGGAGGCGACGGACGCCGCACAGCCGGGGCTGCTGCCGCACATGCGCAGCAATGCCCTGGGGGCGTGGCTTTCCACATCCTGGGGGCGTGGCTTTCCGCACCCTGGGTGGCGGCGCGGGGCGTCTTGGCCTTAGGCGGCCGAAGAGGCTAATTCGGGCCTGCGTGGGCTGATTCTCCTCCTGCAACTGAGAAAGTTCAATACCATGACCAGCTGCTGGGTGGCCTCCAAGGGGTCACATGGAACCTTTGCCTTGCCCACTCCTTCCACAATGCATTACTGCTGCTCGTTCCTTCCTTCCCTCCTCCTTCCTTCCTTCCCTCCCTCCCTCTCCTTTTCTCCCTGCCTCCCTCCCTTATAGAGAAATTAAATTATCCAGTGGATGCAGCTGCTGTTCCATAGGAATTTCTGGGACTTGAAGTTGAAACTGTAATTAGCTGAAAAGGAGCATGTGATGCAGCTCCCTCGCCTTTCACCTTTATCCCACAGAGTCTACACTGAAGAAAATCAATGAAATATTAAGGAACTTTAACAATTTTTCCAGAATTTTGAGGGGGACTGTATTTTGTTTTAATTCAGAGGGCCTCAATTTTGAATCGTAAGTACAGTTTGTTAGTACTAATTTATACACATTTATATGATTCATTGATTGCCCCCTTCCCAAATTTTGCACATTTCTATTAACTACATAGTAAGAGAATGTGCATGGTATTTATGTTAAGCAGCAGATCATGGTGTGCATATCTCTCCCATCTGATAAGGAAAGTTCTGGATTCTACCATCATCTGAAATTCTATTGCTTTGTAGAAGAAAAGGGGAATGGCTGTTATCTCCAATTAACAGAGGGAAGGTATCCTCTCATAAATATAATTATATTTTCATAAGATCAAAACTTTTTTTAAAAATAAAGAGAACACACAGTAAGAGAAATAAAGGCCTTATCTGCACAGACTGGTTACCATATGGTAATATGGATTTTATGATTACTTTAACACATACATCTCCTGCTAGAATAGGGGGAATCTATGTATCTGCTTAGTTACTGCACTGAACTTGTTCTAAACATTGAATAGGCAGAATTTTTATTTCTACTATTTTACAGAATAATATGTATGCAAATGGCATCAACCATTTCAGCAATTGTAAAATTTCCCCCAAATATTAAGAGGGAAAGGGGGAAACAACCAAGGAAGATGATAGTTAAGCAGATTGTTTTTCTGTATCAGGATTACCCTAGCAGGATCAGGTTTATTCAGATACCATAAAATGTGTGTAAAATGCTGGAAGGTGGGCAAAGAAGGTAATGAAAGGCAAATTCATTCACTGCAAATGTTACAAGTGAAAATTGTGCATACTGTAACATTGACTTCATGCACTAAAGATCCAAATGTAGGCAAAAATATGTTTTGATTTCTTATGTATGATGCAGGGAAAACTGTGTGTATTAATCCAAATATAATAAGGATAAGATAAGCAATCTCATTTTCAAGGTCACATATGTTCACTACCATAAGAGCACATAATTGTAGCCTTGAAGTAATGCTTTGCAGTTTTCCTGGATGGCCCTTGAACCTAATCTGGCTCAGCTGATCTAGTGTCCCATTGCCACTCCAACTTAAAAGTATGTTCCCTAGCTTCAGGAATTAGTGGGGAAGGAGAGCAAAGTCGGTTTTCCTGTAGCTATTTGCAGATTTATGTGCGATTATTTAAAGCCCTAAACGGTTCGGGTCCAACTTACCTGTCCGAACGCATCTCTCCCTATGAACCATCGAGATGTTTAAGATCATCTGGAGAGGCCCTGTTCTCGGTCCCGCCTTCTTCGCAGGCACGACTGGCGGGGACGAGAGACAGGGCCTTTTCAGTGGTGGCTCCTCGGCTTTGGAACGCCCTCCCTAAAGACATCAGATCGGCCCCCTCCCTCCTGACATTTCGCAAGAAAGTCAAGACCTGGCTATTTGAGCAGGCATTTGCTGATGAAATATAAGGCTTAATGAGATATATGGAATGACGACGATGTGATGGAAACTGATTTCAACATGATGCTGAGACTGTAATTGTATGTTTTTAATTGTTAATTTGTTATTATATGGTTTTTTGGGGGGTTGCCTTGTTGTTTGTGTTGTATTGAGGGCAGAGACTGCCTGTGTAAACTGTCCCGAGTCGCCTTTGGGCTGAGAGGGGCGGTATAGAAACGTGACAAATAAATAAATAAATTATATGTGACCTCTGGCCCCTAACTAACTTCAAGTAATTATCAATGTGAAAAAGCTATGCACACTGGCAATAACTGTGGTTTTTGGAGCCATTGGTGTAAATTGTGTATGCTCAATCTGGGAGGAGGCATTTCCTTCAGTATTTCACTTAGACTCTGTTATATTCACTCTTTGGTTTACATTATTTCCTGGGTGAAGAAACATACAGTTTTAAAGGAAATATAGAATGAAGATTGGATTTGCTTCCATTTCTCTGTCAGGGACAAAACTTTGAATATAAACTGGATTCTTAATGTGAAGTTGTCTGAACAACACAGATTTCACTGAAAAAATACATACATTTCTTAGTTAAGGATCGAAACAATATTAATTAATGTTTGCTTCCCAGATCAAAAAAACAACGTCTGGAGTGCTAGGGAACTACATGAACAAGAATTCTGAATGGATGGGAAACATTAAAGTTTGAGACGGATTGTGTGAGAAACCTGTGCAGGATTTTCATTTAAAAAATTACATTTTCTGTACATTTTCTGTGAAGAAAGTACATTTTCTGTGCAGTAAACATAATTTCTCCTGAGAAAATTGTGTTTTTTGTGCAATTTCCACCCCATGTGGATTTTTTGTGTGTGAAATGAATTCTAAACTACCAATAATGTTTGCATTTTCAAGAACTCTCTCAGAACAAAGAGAAAATTGGTTCAAATATTCATTCTAGCTCATGAAATATTTGCATGACTACCACAGAATTGCAACCCAATTTGTCTGGGACTGGACTGGACAAGATGAGATTTTTTGTATTAAAAAAAACCATGATTAACTCACATTTTGTTGTCCTTCCTACAGAAGATAATCTTATTGGCTAATTAGATTCTCCAATTAGACAGTCATTATGATAGTTTAATCTAATTTGGTGGCTCTTAAACTAGATTGGATTTACCTTCTTGAAGTGATAAACTAAAGACAAGTGTTCTACAAGAAGTTCTAAGGGTCAAATGGGATTTTACAAAAGAAAAAGTGCAATATTCTCCTAAAATGACATCAATGACTGCTCTGTTCTCAAATCATGACATCACTTATACAGTACACTTATAGTTTCTGAGTGTTAAACTTGCAGGGGGGGGGGGAGGTTGTACTCTTTTTAAGACATGTTTCTATCAATTGGCATTTCTCCATTGCTGCAGTATACTTGACTGCTGCAATTTCTGCAGTAGCTGAGATGCCAATAGAGTACTTATACCCAATGAAAGCCATGACACTTTATTTGATATATTTGTGTTCCATCTTTCTGGAATTATTTCAAGTAATATTTGGTCACTTTGTGAATGTCATGATTCAGGGATCCAAACCCGGTCCTCTCAAGGGCCAATTCAATATTTTGCCTATTGCTCCATATTGATTCCTGCATGTAAAGTACCCATAGCAATTAATGCCATTATTTCTGCATGGGCACCTGGATATTGAGAAC
The DNA here is from genome assembly GCA_030556195.1 of Anolis apletophallus. NCBI lineage: Eukaryota > Metazoa > Chordata > Lepidosauria > Squamata > Anolidae > Anolis > Anolis apletophallus. The sequence goes on from JARBWK010000006.1 coordinate 71,023,941, forward strand.
AGAATTCTTATTTTTCCATAAGTCGTACATGTCAACTACCCCTCTCCTCCCTGACCAACACACCTTCAAAGAAATGAATGATAGTGTTGGTAATGATTATTAAGCCTGTGATGTATTTATTTATTTATTTACTACATTTCTACCCTGCTCTATCTTACCCTGAAAGGGACTCAGAGTGGCTTACAGTTTTGGCAATCATTCAATGCCACATCACAATACAAAGAATAAAATACAACGCATTAGGCATAAAATCAAAAACAAATAAAATATATAAATACAATTAAAACTGTTAAAATGTAGCACCTAGTCCCATTGTCGTCATTCATGCTGCTTCATTTATGTTGATTCCGTATTGCACTGTGGTTGTGCTACTCCCCAAATGCCTGGTTCCACAACAAGGTCTTAACTCCCCCCCCCCCTTCTGAAAACCACAAGGGAGGGTGCCAATCTAACATCGCTGGGGATACTTACAATATCTTCCTTGCAAGGAACAGATAACTGAGAATGCTGATAGCACGAGGGTCCCTCCGCCCCTGTAATGATGAGCAAATAAGATAAGACTGCTCTTAAGCATCTGTGTCCTTGCTGGATATCTTTGTTCTGTACATGTTACTTGGCAAGGATATTGTGAAAGCAAACAAGATGTCATTCAGAGCTCTGGCAAAGATCCGGTCACAAGCAAATTCATCTTTACCCAGATTAAATGAATCTGAACATTATCTTTGCTAGTAAAGAAGGCTGTTGTTCAGCTCAGTGCAACACACACACACACACACACACAGTGTGTGTGTGTGTGTGTGTGTGAGAGAGAGAGAGAGTTGTAAACAAATTAATCAAAACCTGTAAAAATCCATCTCTTCCAGACTGTGATTGCATTAATTGGAAGTGCATTGTGCATTCAAGTGGAATTAACAATGTGTGTCAATGTGTGGGGTAAACCTAGAGTTTCACAAAAATAAAAAAGCATGTAACAAAATCACTGTAATCAATTTCTTGATTATTTTTAAAGCGAGAACATTTATAAACATCAGTTGGCAGAATATTTTTATTTCAATCAAGAGGACAGTCAATAGACTATACAAGTTATTGAATTATTGTGACCCCGAGTGTTTCAAAGATTAGACAACCAATAGATTTTCCCTTCTCTACTTAAAGAAAAATGAACTGTACAGAATGTATGGAATTGCCAACTTGTTTGTATAATTTAGGTCCTGTAACCGTAAAACTATAGTAGTATCCTTAATTTAAAAAGAAATAAGTAAACAATAGAAGAATAATTTTTAGAAACTGAGGAAAATTGGATAACAAACCAAGCATAGGAGCAACCTAAACCCAACAATGTTGCAGATTCTAAATCTCACACCAGAAATTTCTGTCTCTTACACCAATATAGGAATTCAGGATGGATAACAACAAAAATGACACAATATATCATGACATATTATATCTATGCCATGACAAGCATGACATAAGAGATTGTAATGGCTAAAACTCCAATACAGGAATCATCTTTTGCATAGCAGAATCACCTCTGCCAGATCTCAAATGTGTTGTGTTAACAAATGAAAAGGTGATCACAGTTTTCAATTGAAGTCTACAGAGTGTAATAAACAGGAAGCCTGAATCCATAAAAGTATTCTTATTGCACAACATAAAGCAGGTGTCACGGGTGTTTTTAAAAGGGATAATAAGTCGTTCTGAGGAGGTCACCACATGGAAATATAGGCAGAAGACATATTAGTTCTTCTAAGGATATTACAGGTATAAATTACTTGAGCCTAGTGACTTATTGTTTAATAAGAACTTTATATATTTTGTGATTCAGGGACTGCAAATCTTACTTCTCCTACATGTGGCTTTTCCCTGAAACTAGACATAGTAGAATAAGTTATTTAGTTATATACAGTTAGATGACTCTGTATTGGCTAAAAGTGTGACAAATACTTTCTCATGTTTGAGATAAGATGTGTTGTTGAGGTCAGTGGTGTACATTGTTGTTGTTGTTGTCAGTGCTGTACGTAATAAGTTTCTGTTTGGTTTGTTTGGAAAGCTTCCACTTCTCTAAATATGACAAAAATAATGGGGTTTGTTCAGAAGATTGGATTATCTGTGTGCAAGCCAACTGAAACATGGATGCAATGAAAGTTGTTACAAATCTTTAGAAAAACAGCCCTAAGATAAATGCTATGCAAGGTCAATTTTGGATCATTTTGTAACCAATTAAATACATGCAGTGAACTCACCTTCAAACTTTATAGTCAATTAAGAGTAACAAACAGTGTTTAATCGTGTTAAAAAGTTATCTAGCTTCTGGAATTATCTTTATCTGCATTGCCGCTCTGTCTTGCATTTCAAAGTCAAAAATGTCAAAAAAATACCAAAGGTAGGAAAATCATGACAATGCTGCTGCAACCTAGGGATGTAAATCTTCACTTAGTTCATTCTTGCATGCAATATTTATGAATATTTTTATATCCATATGTAATCCAGTTTGCCAGGCAGGGCATATTTATAGACCCAAATATATGTGATGTTAAGTTCATCTTTGCATGCAATATGTGGATTTTTGAAATGCAAACTACATTGGAAATAATAATTAATGGCATCAGAGAGAAGGAGGATTTTACTTTCTTCTTCTGCTCAGGCAGAAGAAAAATCCCTCTTCTGAAGCTAACATTTACTTTAGAAAACTATCCCTACTTAGAAACAATTTAACATCAGCTAAATTATACAGAGATATTCTTAATTGCACACATAGTTTAAATTGAAGAAAGTGGATGACACATCATTATCCAAGTAAAGCCCTACTTCTGGTTTGGTTACTCAGACTGGAATCTTCTCAGTAGCCTAGCCTAGTGTAACCATGGTTATACCAGCATAGATATTTTGGAGGCATTGCAAAAGAGTGCCTCCTTCTGCAGTGCCTTTCCTAGCTGTTCACCAACAACCAGACAGTGCTAAGGTAAATGCCAAGTCTGTAGTTACTATTCTCATTCCTGGTTGGCAATATAGATATGGCTTGGCATTGTCCAGTTGCTGTTGCTTAGTATCAGAGGAAGCAGCACCTTTTGGACTGCCAATATGAGTATGTTGGCAGATTTTTACATTCTGCCATCATCAAGAGACATTCCCACCCTGGCACAGCTGGGAGGGGGAGAGCAATTTGCCTCCTCCCCTGGAGGAGACAATGGATGGTTCCTGTGGAACTATCTAGAAAAGGGGGTGGGGCTGGCCTAACTGTTGGCCAGCCCTATTCCCTCAGTTTGCTTCCAGCCATCACCCACCACGCCCACCCATCGACAGTATAATTATTGGTTGCCCACTGGAACCAGGTAGGAATTACCCCCTCGCTATGTTCTAGGAGGGTTTTTTGCCTACCCTATACTGTTTTAGGGGCTAGCCAGGCTGGTCGGTGTTTAGATAGGCTTAGCATAAATAGATTAGAAATACAAAGGTTGGTGTACACCTAAGGCACCACTTAAAGGGTGTGGGCCATTATACAAACACTCGCCTAGAGGTTAACTTTAAGGGTGAGGTGATATTGAATGGCCCAGGAATGGGAAGAGTCTGGTCTCAATAATTTGAGAGAGATTTCTCTGGATGTTTCCCTTAGAGATTGCCCGGGTTTACCTTTCCAGGGGACCCAGGTGTTATGCCCTAAATAGCCGAGGGGCAGGCTGCCTCGGATTTGCCACACTAAGTTCAACTGACACCTAAAGTTAGTTCAGTTAAAATTTAAATAGGTTATATTCAATAAAGTTGCCCAATATTTAAATCCAAACTGCTGTTGTCTTGTCTCGTCATTTCTGGGATTGACAGGCAAATAGCATCTTTGCTAATGTGTTGTTGTTGTTTATTTTATGTTTATTTATATCCCGCTTTTTCTTTTCACAAAAGAGATTCAAAGCAGCTCTTAGATAGAGGAATTGGATGTCTCTTTATCTGAAATGTCTTTTTGTAGATAAATCACCTAGAATTGGGTTGCATAATTTTATATGCACTTCACTGATTATAGATTGCAAGTATATAGCTAGCATGACAAATAACCATTGATAACTTGAATTTATTAATTTTTCTGATCCCACTTTAAAGTCACTTAGATAATTACTACTTGTTGCTGCTGCTGCTACCACTATTTTATACATTGAAGCTAGATGGACAGATAATAGAATAAGTAAGGGCCTTTACACATTTAGGACTTTATTTCACTACCAATGTAACATGAAGGACATGTATAAAGAGCACCAATATAATGCCAGCCATAGGACAATTTTATCAACCTGTAAATTCCATCTTGGAGTAAAATCTGGGTACAGTTGTTATATTAGACTGAAATATAAGACCTGGCCAGTTTGACAGATATAGAGATCATGAAAACAGTTTTTTTTAATTGGAGAATGATACTAGCATTACCCTCTGGAACAAAAGCAGCTACACATATTAATTGCTGAGTCAGTTTTGTCTTCCATCTCAGCCAGAGTTCTATTGTGACTGCTACCTTTCTGGCTAAAGTGAGGATAAATCCCAAAATGAAATGGTTCAAACAAATTAGTAAAGGTTGGTGGGGTCATGACTGCACCCTACAAATGTCTAAATACAGGCTCACAGCTGATAAACTGATAAGTTTAGGTGAACAGGGAAAAGAGATCAGATGTTCATTCATAGCAAATCTATTGATAACATCTTAATCCAGTCCAGTAACATTTTCAGTTGGTATGGACCAAGTTTTCTGGGGAAAAGAATCATCCCACACATAAGGAAAGCATTTACTGAATCGCAGTTCCAGACAATACAAACAGCAGTTTTGACTTGCATGTATCTGAAAGACCCCATGGCTCAGAGGGAATGTATATATTCAGGATTCCCCTTACTATTGATTTTCTTGCCCAATGTACAACGCCCACGGACAGAGGGTTTTTTCATACTATGCAGTGGATACTTGGTTTTTAAAAAAGATTTTAACTGAAAGATGTTGGGACTCATGTCAGTAATTTTACTTTTGTGGCAAGAAAGATTTGAGAGAAAGCTTTGTGAAAGTTCAGATAGATTGCATATTCTAAACTACTTTATTCCATTGTACTGTTTTGCATTGTCAAAGATGTGGCTGACTGATGTTTCAAGGGCTATGGAAAAACATATGTAAATAATTCTGTATTGTGTGTGCATCTTACATATATTATGTATTATTATATCTATTTTGGGATTATTATTATGTATACCTTGTAATGACCTTTAGTTATAAGCAATAAACAGCTATAAAGTACAACTACTTTATTAATATTCCACTTTATTCCTTACCTAATGAGAATTATTATATCAAGGCAAACACTGAAAAAATAACCAAAGGTAGGAAATCTTTTTAATATAAAGAAGAAGATGAAACTGTTGACTACTTTTTCAATTCATACAGCAAGGTCACACAAGCTTCATATAAGAAACTCTGTTATAAAGCAGTTGAAAAGATGCATCGAAACCTATGCAAAATATCTGCCATGAACTTGTAGAAGCACAGCCTAAAAATCATTAGAACATAGTATATCAGATATAATTTTGGTTGGCAAAAAAGCAGTTAGGATTATAGATAGGGCAGTTCATGGGAACAGCAGAACTGAAGCCCAAAAGAAAGAAAATATTATGTAATATCAAAACCTTAAAACAGAGATCTAGCACCTCTTGGAAAAGTAAACAGCTATAATTCCAGTAGTGATGGGTGCGCTACCAACTATTCCAAAGAAACTGACAAAAATCCATGGAAAATCACCATAGAGAAGATCACAATAGCACAATTACTAAAGGAGACACTATTTGGGATCCTATAACACCTTACTGATTCTGAAATTGACAAAATTGAATCTGTGTCATTGGGGTCCAAAAGTCCATCAGTAACACCTGGTAGACTGTGCAACTGAAATATCTTTTTACAGAAATAAGTATTAGCTAGTGCTTCTATTACTACAGTGATTATTTATATGCATATAAATGGGCCTTCAAGTTGTTTAACAACTTAAGGCAATTTTGTAGGGTTTTCCTAGGCAAGAAATACCCAAGAGGTGGTTTTGACTGTTCCTTCCTCTAAAATATGGCTTATGGTACTTCATTAGCATTTTCTCCTCCAAGAACTAACCAGGCTCAACTCTGTTTAGCTTCCAATATCCAATTGTATCAGGTGCCTTTAGAATATTTAGACTTATTTCTTTATTCATATATCTAATTTTTTTCCCTCCCTAAGCAAGGCAGTTCACAAATGGAATCCAATACAATATATAACATGAGGAAAGTTAACATTAAAGTGCAGTTAAAATATCAGTAACTATATGAAAACAATATAAAGCATATAAATTAAAATTAATAAAAAGCAAATTTGAAACAATGCAGTTTAAAACAGGACCGCACCTTTATTATTTTTTTTTTAAAAAACTCTCTCTTAAAAACATTCAATTTTAAACAGCTTACTAAAATAAGGAAGAGTTCATCTGTCAATGAAAGGATGCCAAAGAAGACTATTATAGGCTATCTAGGAAGATATTGCTCATTGGAGGGCATATCTTTTGTACCTGCCCATTCAATGCTAACTTATATCTTGTGTAAAATATATAATTTTATCTTTTCCAGATTTCTGACCAATCAGCATTTTGGATGATCCAAATAGTGTGGCAGGAGTAGAAAAATATTTATTGTTCTGTATCCAATTGCAAGAGAATAAACTGGTGCCTATTAAGCTTCTAGTGAACGGAAGAAGATGTTTTTCCATGGAAGATGTGGAGTTGTGCTAGCAGTGACATCCCATGAGATTTGGAAGTCTCATGTAAAAATCCCAGGGTGCCCAAATTGTGATAAAAAAAATATAACCATCTATATTTGATAATATTTTATATCTGACAGTTTGCTCTGACATCAAGGTCCTACCAATTGTATATTAAATTTGGACATAGATACTGAAATACCATATCAAACCTCAGAATTAAAGCCTCTTCCAGCAGTTTATTATATAGCTGCATAGCTCAGTCTGCCAGTTCATTTCTGTAGACTGCATTTTATAGCTTTGATCTATCTGTGGTCATAAACTTGTTCAAGAGGTATACATTTCTGTTGCAGTGATCCTTGCATACATTGAAGAAGTACAGATTTAGCCAAGGACACTATAATATGCTGAAACACCCTTCAAATAGCTATACTACTTGTAGTAGAGGTAGTAACAGCAACAACATTGTTACTTCCAGAGGAAGTGTTGTATTCAGTGAAAGCACAAGATGTGGATATGAAAGCACCATAAGCTAGTTAGACGATTGATTAGTTGATTGATTTTACATCTATTCCATCTTTCTTCTAGCACTGCAATGTGGATATACAACTATTTATTATAACATTTTAAAAATGTAGCGTGGGATTTTCATGGTACACATACATCATTAGGCGTGGAATCTGTCTTGTGTAAAATATTTTATGGACAAAGATTAGTCCAAATACTGACACTGACAAATTTATGAAGGAAGGGAGAGATGTTGAAAAACAATGTGAATTCTTCTACCTAACTATCTCTTTCTTGAGAGAGTACTGTAATTAATCTAGCCTTCAAGAACTGGCATATTAAACATGCAGCAGACTAGATCATTATAAAAGATGATTCATTTTCAAATGAAGTGAATATCTCTCTCTAGTAAGAAACCCTGACTTGATTTGCTGAATAAAATAGTATCATAGAAAGCTTCATACTATACTGGTTTGTATAGCAAGTCAGGTCTGGGAAGATTCTTTCCTATTCTATTTTGAAATCCCTAGCATTTCTTGGAGGTCTCTCATCCAATGAGGTCTGAGACGATTTAGTTTCCAAAGTCCAAACTGAATGAGAGTTTACCAAACTGAATATTACCACGCTCACTTGCTGGTGCTTGGCTTTTGACAAGAGTAAGGGCCCTTCCACACAGCCTACAACCTGGAATGGCAAGGCATGAAATCCCACAATATCTGCTTTGAACTGAGTTATCGGAGTCCACACTGCCATATATTCCAGTTCAAAGTAGAAAACGTGGAATTTTATTGAACAGTATGGAAGGGGCCTAGGAAGGGTTGTTAGGCTTTATTAAGTGTATGGGATGGGAAAGATAATCATGAATTCATCTGTATATTGAGGTTAAACTTTGAGGAACATCCCATTTTAAAACCTATCTTTCAGAGGTCTGAAAAGAATGACAGACTTTCATGATATCTATGCCTCTTATTTTATATAAATATTTCTCTGTTTGATGGCATCTCTATTGGAGTTCTAATCCAATTCGGCTTTAAATAAACATAAGAAGGGAAAGCAGAGGCTTTGCATTTGATTCACAGCAGTTGCCCATCAACATAGTCCATTTCCCCCAATTTTAGCAAAGTTGAGGGATAGTTTTCTGGGTTTCCAGTGATCTAAATAGTGAGATTGGGTCTGATCTGATACCTTTCCAGATACCAGAACCAACACCCATTCCCTGCACTCATAAGTGCAGGGAAAGGGGGTGGATCATGTCTGTATCACTATTGCTGCCATTGCTCTTAGCTGGCCAGAGAGCTCCATCAGAACTCATAGCTGAGACAGGCATCTCTGCTGATATCAAAGGGAGTGCCTATTAGGGTTGTGCATGGATCTGTTTTTCAAAACGGGCTCCTGTTGTTCTGGTTCTTTTGGCCAGCTGTAATAGCATGGGCACCCCCCCCCCCCCCAGCCACTACAAACCATATGGCTGCTGATCTCACCTACTTCGGTTTCATTTGGCTACATTTGGTGCTTGAAGAAATAGCCACGTACCCACATGGGGTTTTCCTGTGAGCCGTACCTGATGAGCCAATCAGAACAGAATACACACTCAAGAAACCGATGGTGCCCTTCACATGAGCCACCATAAAATGAAGAGGTAATTTATATCTTTTAAAAGAATGACTAATGCTGCTTTTTAAATGTGCTTATAAAGGTTGCCTTAACTCAGTTTCATTGAAAGGGTGTTGAGGGCAATTGATGCCAGGAAAAGATGGTATCTTAAGTCTGATGCCTTAAACCCAGGTGCTATTAAAGGATCTGTGCAGAAACAATCTCAGAAAAAGTGATTTTTTAAAAGACTGGTGCGCTAAAAATGACGGAAAAAGGAGCCAAGTAAGTTCCCCATTGCCGCCAATGGGCTGGATCTCCCCGGAGTGAAAATGGATCTTTTGGCTGCCAGATTGCAAAATGGAATTTTGCCCACTCTAATTTGGAAACAGCATGGGGTTTAATTGAATTGCACACCCCTAGTGCCTATAGGAAGGAAGGAAAATGCCCCATCTGCTTTTTGCTGGTTGCACAAGTGCCCTATTCTGACATCAGCAGAGGTGCCCACAAGGGCAGGAGTTCCAGACAGCACGTTATCTCATGCCAAAGAGGATTTTAAAAACCTGCTCTGTGCTGTTTAAAGTCCATACACCCCCTAAAATACCCGGGCTTTCTGGGTAGGGTGGTTACATTCCATTCTGGTAACTACTGGGATTATATCCACCCAACACCCCCTCCCCCAAGCCCTAAAATGGTTAAGAACTCACCATGTCTCCATTAGGCCTTGCAGCACACTTTTTTGAATGTGTCAATTATGTACAGGGAGGCAGCAGCGATTTGGCAACCCCTTACTTCCTCGCACATAATTGGTACATTCATGGAAGTTTGCTGCAAGGCCTAATGGAGGCCCGCTAAGTTCTCAACCATTTTTAGGGATAGGGGGGTGGGGGGGTGGGAGGGGGTCCATCTCACATTTCTGAGCTCCAGTCTGAAGCCCAGAAAGTGCAAGGTGGGTGTATGGACAGGCCCCAGAGAAGTTCCAGGACTCCCTGTGGGCCTGTCCATACAGGGCCATAGCCCATTAGACCTGGGCCTTTCCCAAAGGTGCAGGTCTAATGAGCTACCTAACCAATTCAGGATAAATCATGGTTTTCCTGCCTTTATTCAAATTAAACCTCTTTTACTGGAGGCATTGTTTGGACACCCTCCATTTTGAATTGGGAGCTCCTAGGATAAAGGTACTGTTTGGATTGGCCCTCAGACAAAGCTTTGTAGTTGGCTAGGAGCAGCAGTGGTAATAGTGACATGGACAGTGAAGTGGAACAGATGTTTTTTCAGACAGTTTAGACAGTGGCCCCAAATTTGGTGTGAATGTGCTGAATCAGGGGTAATCTGAGGGCTAAACTACCTGGTGTAGGTGTGCCCATAGTAACAGGTTTCCCCATGGTGGTGAGATGCATTGTATTTCAAATTGTAACCATCATCACAAATACTTTTGAAAATTTACTTTTTTCATTCCCCAAAACCCCAGCCAGAACAACTAGTGGGAGCTGTAATAAGTTCCATGTTCTTGCAATATTTATTTGTAAATTTGATTCTATACATATGCATTATTGTGTGCAGATTTCATGCACAGGTATGACTTCTTTTTTTGGTAGTGCATAATTGTCTTCCCCACTATCACTTTGCCTATGGAATGCCCAGAATGCTTATCTGAGATATATATATATATATATATATATATATATATATATATAGACACACACACACATACATACACTGCAAACGATTTTAAAATTGTCTTTGCCTAGCTTAAATTGCTGTTTAAATGTGAAATGCGTTCAGCTTTGCTGCTCTGTTTTAAATTATTTTAATTTTGTTATGTTAATGTAAGCTACTTCAAGACTATAAACACGGTGGAAAGGATATACATGATTTAAATGAACAAAGAGATAAGTAAAAGCAGGTGGAGTGGATGATAAGGTCTTTCCCACCTGGCCTTCCCAGTTGGGAAAAAATAAAATGTGAAAAACTGACAAGTCTGATGTAGTCTCTTGGTATCAGTCAGTTGAGAGGTATGTTTGCAAGCAACTACAGTTTGGTAAAGCTTTGTTATTGCTAAGTAAAGTATTGATGGCTTTCTTCCAAAGATCGAAAAGCATGGAAAAGTGTGGAAAATTATGTGTTCGGAGGTTTAACAGTGATGATACACAGAATATATATGAGTGATAACCAAAAAAATTACATGCACCGAGAAACAATAAAAGGGGTCATTGCAGAAAATTACACTATATTTGTAGCTCCCCTCTCAATTGAACTTAATGCTACTTATTACTTTTCCATCACTTTTAAAGGGAACTCACTTAAAGATTGGTAACAAAATGCCTTATAACAGAAAAATCCGGCTAAACTTGAAACACGGCTGAACATTAGGCCTTGTTGATTAAAAGAAGGTTCAAAACTCATTGCGTATGTAGGGGCGCTAGTGCTTCGATTTCGGTAGACTTCTGAAAATTTCTGCAAATACTTCGAAATTAATTCGTTAAAATTAACGAAATTCAGAATGGCTGCGTTAATGGTGCCTGTGCATGCATAGTACATAAGAAAGAAACATCACTGTCAGTAGGAAAGAAACAGCACTGGTTAAACACCAGTTTGGAGGGGGATCTCCTTCCCTCCTCATTAGGTTAAATGCTGGTTTGTTTTCTTCCTGGAGAGGCGCCTGCCAAGGGAGCTTAGCAGCCTAGGAGGTTAATCCCTCTCCAAAGGGAGAGAGGAAGGAGGGCAAGGAAAGGAAGGAAGCCAAGCTGAGCATGGCCCCTTGCCCACCTTCTTTGGCGCTTGGCAGGCGCCTCTCCAGGAAGAAAACAAACCAGCGTTCAGAGTGATTCCCAAACTCTTCTCCTCAAGGGATTTAGGAGTTCAACTTTCAGAAGCCTCATCTGTCTTGGTCAGTCATCAGGGTTTCTGGGAGATGAAGTCCAAAAAACCTAGAAGAGGAGAGTTTGGGAATCACTAGATGGTCTTTAGAGGCCCCTTTCAGCATTACTATTATGAATATTAATATTATGAATCTTAATATTGTTATTATCTGTTGAAGGTGAGTTGATTGTGCTTTTCCTCCATGCAGGCATAAGGGGGTTGGTCTAGAATAGATGATATTTAAATAGGACTGTATGAGAAAGAGGACTGCTATGGTCATTAATCACAGTATGTGTGCAGATAAATGCACGTAAGCATATATTATTTATTTATTTATTATTTATTTATTTATTATATAGAAGTGTATATTAAATATTAATATGTACAACTAATGATTAAACAATGCAAAACATGTAAATATAGAAGCAATTCAATATAACCGCAGTGACTATTGTTGGCCAAAGCAGTTGATAAATATACACATGAATATATAAACAAACGCATTGGTCTCCATTGGCTTATATAAGTCACATTGAGGTTTGGCCATTGGGTCTGTCTCTTCCTCACCTGGCCTGGCTTCTCCCTCCAGTTCCGTGTGGTTCCCGCTGACTCACGAGGAAACCTCCGGCTTTATCTTAATCCCATTGGATTGTTCAACACTCGTGATCTGCTTTGAACTGGGTTATCTGAGTCCACACTGCCATATATACCAGTTCAAAGTAGATAATGTGGGATTTTCTGCCTTGATATTCTGGGGACCCTTCCACACAGCTCTATATCACAGAATATCAAGGCAGGAAATCCCAGAATATCTGCTTTGAATTGGGTTATCTGAATCCACACTGCTATATATCCCAGTTCAAAGCAGATAGTGGAAAGGAAAGCCTGGGCAACGAGGAGGAAATCTCCTGCAGATCTCAGCCCCTGGCTTGCATGCGCTTTGCAAGCCAGGTGCTTAGATCTGGAAGAGATTTCCTCCCAATAGGCCAGGCTCTCCCTCAGTTTGGGAAGGAAAGCCTGGGCAATGAGGAGGAAATCTCCTGCGGATCTCAGCCTCTGGCTTGCATGCACTTTGCAAGCCAGGTGCCTAGATCTGGAGGAGATTTCCTCCCGATCGGCCAGGCCCTCCCTCCACTTGGCCATACCTTCCAAGGCCATTCTTTCCCCAGATCAGAAAGGCACCTAGAGGAGCGCGCGTTGCAAAACACCCCACCCCCAGGCAGTTCGCCGAGGAAGAGGACGTGCCCGACAGTGGGCCAGGGAAGGGAAAACCCTTTCCGAAAATGGCAATTTCTTTACAAAAAATGGTGGCGTTGGCTTTGATTTTGGTAATTCACTTCCAGATTCCTTACGGCTGTTCAAAAACGCATCGTAAGTACTTTAGAAACGAATTTAATACGAATTTGATCGAGAAACAAAAAACCTAACCAGGCCTACTGAACATATTTTTAAAGGTAACTTTAAAATGTTACTTGTTACATTCCAACCAAATGAAGTAAGTTGTGCTATTTTGAAATGTATCATCAATAGGCCTCTTAGAAACCCATCACTTCTGTGGTCGGATTTTTCACCACCACTCTATCCAACACAAACTTCATAGAATCTGCTTTTATCACTTTTGTGGCTAATTATGATGAGAAGGAAGACAAGATATTAAGGTAAGGAGGACAAAGATGCTATCATCACAAAATAGCCTGGAGAAAAAGAACAAGCCAAGCTATCCTGCTTCCCCCCAGGTCATCTTGAAGTGAATACTTCATGTTGCAAGAACCATACTCTCTTAAATATTTTGGGTTCAATAGCTTTTAGAAAACAAACAGACTCACAGCTACATATGGAGATATACCAGTTCTATATTATATATTGGAATGAAGTTTTGGATTGTTATTTTATCCCATTATTTATGATAACAAAGATTTGCATTTGATCCATAGACACTGTCATCCAGGACACTGGCCAGCATTTGGTTCACATAAAATCTCATTAGTGCCTTTTATTGTTTCTGACAATTCTTGGAAGGGAATGGATCATTAACATGCAAATAGAGATAACCCTTCTTTCCAAGCTAATTGTGACAGTGCATTCTTATGCATTTCAAATAAATCTGGCAGTTTTCAGGCCAAACCAATTTTCAAGGTTGAATTAGGAAAAAGGTCCATGGATAGGGTTTTAAGATTGAAGGTATTTGCAAGTGTAATTTATAGCTGATTATACTTTTATTTATTTTCAAAGCTATATTATGAAAAGGGTCCTTGAACAAGGTTTGGAGATGGAATGTGTTTGTAAACTTAATTGTATCTGATTATATAATAGTTATTTTATGATGAATGTTAAATTAGTCCATTGAAGTCTAATAAATGGTTAATAGATGTTGAATAAATGAGCAATCAATACCTATGGATTGAAGAAGAATTCAAGTAATTGATGAGTTGATGATATACTGCATATAGTTGTAAAACAAATGCATCTTAACAACATTGAAGTGAGAGGAAGCCCATTGAAACTATTCATCATATAGTGACCTATTGACTTTTCCTTTTAAAGTATATTTAATAGCACTAATTGAGCATATTTGAGCCTGTCAATGAAGATTACATTGTAGTTGCCCATAAAAGGAACATGGTGTTACACATAGCTCATGAACAAAAAAATAATATGCACAAATACAGACCTATGGAACGACTGGCAATGCGATTGGAAAATTATTTTAGTAAGAAGACGCTGAGGATTTATGTTTTTATTGCATTTTACTGGCTTGTGTGGTTTTTATATTATATGTTAGATGCTTTTAATTATATTTTAATTGTATTTATCTTGTGGGGCCATTGAATAGTGCCGACTGTAAACTGCCTTGCGTCGGCTTCAGGCTGAGAAAGATGGCATGTAAATACAGTAAATAAATAAATAATAGAAAGGAACAGCTAATCATCTGTGCAAATTCTAATTTTCACAGGGCCATATTGCTGATCTTGATGATCAGTGGCTAGGATTGTTGATAAATTGTTGGGAGAACACTCCCAGATTGTTTTGGTGGGGCTGCAGAATGCAATTTTAAAGTTTCTTTTGCTAAACATTCTAACCACATTTCACAATATTTTTTTCCTCATGGGGCATTTTTCTAGTTAGGACTAACTTCCACTTCCAGTTTCCTTACTGGTGAAAGAAAAGCATCTCTTTTCAAAGGGGGGTGAGATTCTCCATGATTCCAGCACAAAAATACAGCTTAAAATTAAAGATGTAGTCCCACTCTTGGAAGTTGAGTAGTTCTTGCATAGGACATAGTGCAGCAAAATGTAGAAGTGGTGATGGATCCTTTGTTTCTGAAAATAATATTTAGTCTGCCTTGTTTGGATTCTGCTTAAAAATAAATATTATCAGCTAGGGATGGAAAACCATGTTTTGTTATCTTTTCCTATACCCTCACAGTAATCAGAATTGTTTGATAAGTAGGCTTCTTCCTTGATGGTTAATTCTAGAGAAAATATTATTTCACAACATGTGGTTATAGTTATTGAATGATATTTGGATGTGAACAATGCAAAATACTCAATCACATGGTTTGGCCTCAAAGGTATGGTGGAAACCACAAACACAAGCCTGTGGCCAAGGGGTTCGTCTCCTCTCCCCAAATTTTTCAGGTTAAAAAACCCCTGGTTTACTCATGAATTTTAACTGGTTAACCAAATTCCCATGCTATGAGAAGCAAAAATTAGGAGTTCCTCCAGAACTACAAGAACTATCTCAACCAACTTTTGACAATGTGTTCACATTGTCATTAACTACCTTTTCACCAATTTACATAGTGATAGCAGCAATAGCTGATATAGTGCAAGCAGCCAAGTTGTCCCACCCACAACTGGCAGGCAAAGCCTAAGGTGCAGGTGGAATTTGAAGGTCCTCATGAAGGGGACCAGACTTGGTGGGGCAGTTGACAGCAGTAGAGCTGCAGGCTATTTATGGCTGCTCCACTGCCCTACTGTGCTCTTTTCCTTCAGCTTGAGGTAGAAGGCAGGTTCCTAATGGGGAAGTAGGCTTTCCCTTCTTGCTCCCTCCCCTCCCCTTTTCCAAAGAATAGTTGGGTCCCCGTTGCTATGCCTTTGCTCCAGGGATTCACTGTACAATTTGGACAGTTTCTGCCCTTGGCAATTATTGACAGGGATTTTTCAGCAGAACATAAGGGCTGGAAGTTTGGGTGGCTGCACTAAGCAGACTTCCCCTCCTGGTTTGCTGCTAGGAAGGCACATCCTGTAGCAGAGCCCCCCCCCACACACACACTTGGAATAAATTATTAATAAATTGTTGCCTGGGTGAGTCATACCCTCTCAGCCTCAAGTTACGATATCTGGACCATAGAGGAAGGTTGCAGACAACAACGTATTTCAAAATAATGTTTAATGAAGGTGTCACACTTTCTCAGCCCCAAGAAGGCACTGGCCATTTCACTCATTAACTGTGTCATCAAATAATGAGGCCTACATTTTATTGCATGCCACATGTTAGGAGTTAGGGGGGTCTCTCTTTTGTTTCATGCCTCATGTTAGGCTTTAAATCTTGCCATTATATTGGGAGGCATCAATATTTTCTTGGCCTCATATTCAGCTTTATAGCATTTGCCAGTATATTAGAAAGCCTTCATTTGGAGGTCTCCATTTGGTTCAGACCTCATGTCGGGCTTCATGCCTTTGGGCTGTTGTTGCCTCAGGCTGGGGCCATTATGGAGGAGGCCATGTGGTCTTCCCCAGCATCTGAAAGACCTTCCAGGTCTCATGGCCTAAAAAACTAGAAGGCATAAGATCTGGTCTGTTCTGGAATCTGTGCATGCAGCGGCAGCAAATTATGTATGGGTGAACATTGCTGCTCCAGAGAGATTACTAGTAGGGTTGGTCTCTGTAGTTTAAAAATTATTTGAAATCGGATTAAATTCATATAAAAAGTTAACTTAATTGTTTTTTGAACCATGTGCTCCAACCTGGAAGTATAATTTCTTTACCGAACCTGGGGGCTGCCATTTTTCTTAATTATTGTAATTAGATCGTATCTTCCCTCTCAGTTCTTCTAACAGGAATATTTATCTCCTCCAAAATAGCTTTTCAGGGTACTTACAGACTTATCATGGCCCTTTGCCTGGTCGGAGGATAATTAAAGTAAAAGGCCTCCTGGAGGAAGTGAAGAAGCAAGGGGGAACCATAGAGAAAAAATGGGGGCTCCTAGAGCGCCTTGGACGACTGAAGGGAAAATAGCACTTTGAACATCCAGAAAATTGGGGTAGATAGAAGGAAAGGAGGAGAAGCAGAGAATAAAGGCTGAAAGAAGAGGAGGAGGGAGTGACAAGACCACAGAGTGAAGAAGGAAAAACTACAGAAGCAAGGGGAAACCATAGAGAAGAACCGGGACTCCTAGAGCACCTTGGAGGACCGAAGGGGAAAAAGCCTTTGCGCGTTTTCCCTCCAACCAAGCAAAAGGGCCGCACAGCACTGTGATACTCTGTAAGTCACCCTAAAAAGCAATTTTGGAGAAGGTTGATATATTCCTGTTACAAGAACCTCATACTGTATCTCTATCTATTGATGTACTTTCATCAATATGCAGAAAGTTGGTGGTACCATTTCTATATGCTATAAATCTTCAGCTCCAGTCAATTGCACTCCAGAAGTGAAGGCAAATGTTTCCCCCTTGATTTGCCTGTGATGTCAGCCCTGTTTTCCTGCTGTGCACATGCGCTGGAATAAGAACTAATAACGAATTTCGTTATTAATTACATATCAATTAAGAATTTTTTGGAAAATTTTTGTAAGTATTTCTATTACTAATAAAAAAATCCCCCCATTGTATTTTATAACCATTTTTAATGGATCAACCAAGCCTAATTACTAGTTATAACAAAGGGCAGATCTGGTAAATGAACCTCTGACTTCTCCAGAGCATGGTCTTGTGGGCTGTACCAGTTATTTTCCTGCTGCAGTGATGCCTTGATTTAAGAATGGACTTCTGATTGGCCCAGTGGAGTGCAGTTACAGTTGTTTCATGCATTCAGAAATACTCTTTACTGAACTTGCCTACCATCTGTTTTATTTTTAGGATAGAGATTATGCAGGTAGATGGTGCTACAACTCCTGCCACAGGCAGATGGAGAGTTTGGGCAGAGACTGCATTTTATATCTATTTAGCTGGAATGCTACACCACTAAATCCAATGGAATTTAGCCATATATCAGTTATCTGTAAATCTTCCTCTTTCTCTTCCTCCATCTCAATATGACATAGTATCGCAGCTGCAGTCATCAAAAGTACCAAAGAAATATGGTGTAAACCTGCCTTCAAGTTATATGTATAAAATAGAAATGAAACATATATATTTTTTGTTTAGATCTGGGTCTCATTTTTACATATGTATATGCAAATACAGGTATTCCAAAATCCAAAAAAATCCAAAACACTTCTGGTCCCAAGTATTTTGGAAAAGGAATACCCAACCTGTACTATATTTGAGACTTGCAGAGTGCTTCATAAAATGGGACTACAGGGGTTTCAAAGTAATATGGGGAGAGGGAGACATTTTCTTTGTTCACACGCTACATAGTCCCAAAATATTTCACTGTAATTGCACACCCAAAGGCCTCAAGGTATTTCATTTTACAGTTTATTTAGTGTTACAGAATTATTTATCACAACACTTCTGTTTTTAAAACACACAGAGCAATATATTTAATGCTGGAGGGATATGAAAAACAAACAAAATTACAGCAGTACATAAGAATCTACAAATAGTTTCCACTAACATTAAGCAACACTGTCATACCTCCAAGGCTGTTGAGTATACTACTTGCATACAGAAAACATTTAATGAAATCCAAGTAAACTGCTTGCCAACATGACTTGCAATGTTTTCTTTCTCCCACTGGAATGTCGGTAAAAGAAAACAAATTGGTTGTAATTCATTTACTACTTAGTTATTGTAATCACATGATAAATGAAAACAGGACACAATTAAAATCAATCATAGTATAAAAACCCCCTATAAAACCTAATCATATCAGCAAATTAAGCCAGAATAAATTGAACATACTTTTTAAATATCTTAAAACTTTAAAAAGAGGAAGGGGTGCAGCACTTTTAGGTGTTATTGAAGCTATTTAGGTGCTCAACCCTATCCCTCTGTAGCAAAAGGAAGAGCTGTTGATATATGAAGGAAATAAGGAGGTTGCTGTGAAAATCAAGGTGCAGTCACTATCCTTTCAATAATTGAGCCACTAGCCATGCTTGTAAAATAGTCAGGCTCCATGTCATATAGGGGTTTTTATTTTTAAAAATCATGACAAGTTATTTTGAGTTATTCCAAGAAATTTTGTAGTATCTGAGGGAGCTGTTATAAGAGAAGAGTTCAGTGTTCCTTAAGAGGGATGGAAAGCATATCCAACTGTTATTCATTTTCTGGCTAAAATGGCTTTATGAGACATCCCCCTCCCCAAGAAGTCTAGTTGATAATAATAACACAGCGGAGATAATTTTGCATAATTTTGGCTGGTATTTACACATTTGAAAATGTCAGGATTTTATGCAAAAGAAATGTACTGTTTTTCACAAAACGCACAAGAGAGGCATGTGTCTTTTTCTATGCAAGATTGCTGTTTCTTACACAGAAATTGGTAATTTCACACTCAAAAGATATATATGAGGGGAGGTTGTGTGTGTGCAATACTGCTGATCTCTGCACATTTTTGTGTGAGATTACTTTGTGCAAGATTGCCAATATTTGGACAAAAAATAGGGATTTTGAGCACAAAATAAATATCAAAACAGCAGTTTTTAATGCAAACTCCACCCCACACTTAATGTATTCCTGTGAGAATTCCAGGCAAGAACCGTACAAAACTATTTTCCAAAGTTGGTAAAAAAAAACCCATGTAAATCATTAGTTCTCACTTGTGAGAATGAAATAGCCAAATATTTGTCTTCCTATTCCTTGTAACCAGCCCTAGTTAACAGAGTCAATGCAGCATTTTCAGACCCTTGAAATTTCTAAGCATTTTCTTACAATTAGCCATGAAGACTACCCATGTCTGGGACAAAATCTAGGCTTTCATCACCATTGGATTGAGATCCCATGTCTCCTGTAGAAATTAAAGGGAGTAACAGATTCATTGTCAAATAAGAAAGAAAAAACCTTCCAATTTCATGAGAGCAATGTAGTTTAATTCATATAAGCTTTACCTAGCACAACCAACCATGAAAAATTAGGTGGTGCTCTTCAACAACCACTTCCCATATCAGTGTTATACCTATTTAGTTAATGGGAAAATATTTGTAAAAAGCAAAATATGTACAAAATGAAATCAAATCTGGGTTGCTTATGGAACACCAACAACATGAGGTAGACTTACAATGCAGTGAAATTACTTTGGCTCCAGACCACATGGACCTGATGTGTCAACCTAAGGTTATAAATAATGTAAACAAGCATGGTGTGGCAGCCAGAACCTCAGATCAGCACTTGGCAGGACAAGGATGGAAATTACATCCCACCATGAAATTGACTGTATAACCTAGCGTTGTATCTCAGTATTAAGAGTTCTAAAGATGGTAATGGCAATAGCAGATCACAGCGAAAAACATAAATATAGATTAATTTGTTCCTGAGAGGTTTTTAAAGTAGTTATCCTATGTTCTGGCACAACTTATCCATATAGCCAGAGCCAGGCTGTAAACATTGGATGATGTCGCCTCGCAAAATTTGCTTAGCTGTTAACACACACATAGTTTCCATTTTGCAAAGCCTTTTGTTTTGTCCCACTCATTCAGAAGCTCATGTTAACAAAGGTAACTAACCAGGTTGCTGTGAAGATTAAACAGGAGGCAATGACTAGGCATGTTACCCCATGCATCTTGTGGAAATGGTGGGATATTAAACATATTAGAAATAATGAAAAAATTATTAATTTGAAAGACAAATATTCTAGATTCCCATGCTACATAATGTTTTGACCTCTCATTTGTGGGAGCCAAAATACTCCATGTGATCCCACTGCTCTTTCATCCATGAGGAGCAATCTTGCTTCACTGTCTAGAGACTGCTACTTGGCTTCATCTTCTGCTTTCATGGTGTCATCTGAAGAAAATCCTTTCACACTTTTGTATTATACTCCATATCTGTGTCAGATATTAAACATCAAAAGATGGAAGACTGTCTATTTTAATGCTACACATGTAAAACACCACAACCACCAACATATCACCAATACATCAGTTTGATGTTGTAAGAAAATTCTCCTCCCAGCTGTAGATTATTTGAAACGTTAAGTCGCCACCTGTAATTTGATGAACTATTTTCCATGCAAAGGTATCCTATGCAGTCCTATGCACCGGGTTCTTCAAGTTAGTCAAAGCTTGTCTGGGTATGCCACAGGGAAAGAGTATTAGGCAAAATTGTTAGCATGCTCAAGATCATCATAATTTCCATATAGCCCTACGAGACATTTCTATCTGAAAAGGTGCTACCAGTCATTGAAATAGAGAGGGAGTTGGAATTATATGGTGGCTGAGTGTCGAGAAGTCATTGAGGTAGTCTAATGCAACTCTTTCCATCCCCAAAGCCACCACATCCACTCAATTGTCCAGAGGTAACTTTCAGAAATGACTTCCAGCCCACACAACCGTTCAAATGACTCAAAAATGGACTTTCTTCCAGTCTTTATGTCCATTCTTAAGCAAAGTGAACCAGTGGTTTGACCTGGTATACGATGGCTCCATATACTCCCTGTCTTACTCATTCGAGTGCCACTCTGTATCCAAAGTTCCCAAGATGATATAAATACAGAATAAAATACAATGGAAATCAATGATATTGAAGAAAAACCCCTAAGTGCAGATACAAACTTAATTTAAAACAGTAGAAACTACAATACCCAAAACTATGCTAAAAACATTTTGGGAAATATCCATTGGAGATCAAATGACTGCTTTAAAAAACATCCCCTAGAAGAGTGCATAGGAAGTTGAAAGGCCTAAGAGAAGAAAAAAGCCCTTAGCTTTGTTCCTTCTTGGAGTGCCTTTGTTTGAAAAGAAAAGTTACAAATTGTAACTGGACAGCAGCCAACTTTGCACATGTGTCCCATCCCAGTGGAAGGAACCTCCCTGTTTCCTAGCATTGCTTTTCACTATAACTGCACTGCACTGCAGAACAGCCATGCAGGGCTGAAAGTGAATGCGGGGATAGGGCCATCCAAAGACATTTCCTTGCTTGAGGCACAAAAGCACAGGGCTGGCCCTTGATAATTTTCAAGTGTAAGCAAATAGTATTTTGCCTCCCCCAAACAAATCAAATCATGATAGATGATAGAGAGATAGAGAGATAGAGAGATAGAGAGATAGAGAGATAGAGAGATAGAGAGATAGAGAGATAGAGAGATAGCATGGACAAATTGTCCCTCCAGATATTTTGGACTTCTTACCGGCTGTTTGGAATTGTGGGAGTTGAAGTCCAAAACACACACATATATCTCACCTTCCTTCCTTCCTTCCTTCCTTCCTTATTACCTTCTTACCCTTTCCCCTGCTCTCTTACTATTCTCTCTCTCTCTCTCTCTCTCTCTCTCTCTCTCTCTCTCTCTCTCTCTTAATACAGTTCAGCCTGTTGTGGTGACCCCCAACCATAAATCTCTTTTGTTGCTACTTCATAACTGTAATTTTGCTACTGTTATAAATCTTAATGTAAATATATGATATGCAGGGTGTATTTTCATTGTCATAAATTGAATATGATTAAAGCATAGTGATTAATCACAAAAACAATGTATTTTGGGGAGTATGGAGAACGGGATTTGCAGTACCTTCACCTGATTCAGCTCTGACTGCCACAGCCAAGACCCCCACAAATGACAGCTCTGGACCAAACTTGGCACACAGAACTGCCATGAACAACAAAAGAAAAATACCAGAGGGATTTGCGAGGAATTCACAGTGATTTAGGGGAGATGTAGTTCACCTACATCTGGAGAGCACTCTGAACCCAAACAACTATGGATCAAACTTGGTACCAATACTCAATATACCCAAATTTGAACATTGGTGGAGTTGTGCAGGGTTTTTTTTTGATTTTGTCATTTGGGAGTTGTAGTTGCTTGGATTTATAGTTCACCTACAATCAAAGAGCATTTTGAACTCCACCAATGATGGAATTGAGCCAAACTTGGCACACAGAACTCTCAAGACCAACAGAAAATATTGGAGGGGTTTAGAAGGAATTGAGAGTAATTTAGAGGAGATGTAGTTCACCTACAGTACATCTGGAGCGCACTATGAACCCTGCCCTCCTCCTCCTGGCAGACCATGTCTCCAGGTGGCGATGCTTCCTCCTCCTGAGGCAAAGGCGAGGCGGAGGAGGCAGCAGGAAAGGAGGGGGGCAGTTAGGTCCTCGGAGGATGAGGTGGTGACATGGCGGCTCCCCTCTTTGCACTGCTGCTTCTTCTTCTCCGTTGTGAGCAAGACCATGGTGTGAAGTTTTGCTAACCACTGCTGTGCGAGCAGCATCCGGCCTGCCTGGGCCTGCGCCTCTTGGGAATTGGCGCTCTACATAAATGCATAATTTGACTAATGCTTCAGTTGCCCCTGCAACAGCATATGGCTTCCCACCTCCTATTCCCAAGTCAAAGGCCTAAATCCAATTATTAGTTTTCATTAGAGTAGACTCTGAATAAATAGGCTCTTGGAAAATCAACATTTCTTGCATTCACACTTGAACCACTCTAGCGAGAAGGTTACAGCGCTCCATGCAGTCATGCCAGCCACATGGATAATTCCAGCTCTTTGGCTTAGAAATGGACCCCCCCCCCCTGAGTCCAACTCAACAAGACTTAATGTCAAGGGGAACACCTTGCTATATAGCATTCAAAGATAAGCAGGATATTTTGGCACTAACAAACTTCTCCAAATGACTCTCCCCTTTCCTGGCAACAAAGGTATAATCATAATAAATGAAATAACTCACACTTTTAAGTATTACTGGATTGAACATGGGAGTTCCTGATCCTTTGATGGTGTAGAGAATGAAATTTCAGCAACCAGCTAACTAACAAAGCATGGGGAAATACATTTTTTCTATACAACTATTAAAGTTACAAGAGCCACCTCCAGTTTCCACTCTAGAAGCCCTATCATGGCAACCAAAAAGTTTTCCTGGGGTGTTATTTTCACTACACTTTTAGCAACCTACCATTATCAAGGCTGATCCCACAGAAAAGGATTTCGCAGCTAAGCTAGGGAACAGAAGGAATGGTCATCAGCTACAAGAATAAAGGCTTGTATTTATTGCAGGATGAAGAGGGAATATGAAATCACATATAGAAATGAAGCAGATAACAATGACAACAAGGGGAAAAAGAGGTTTGCAGGAGAGAAATAGAATCTAGCTAAGGTACTTCTTCCTAGATACTAGAGTAAACCAAATGCTTTGTAAGTTAATGTTTATATAAGTTCAGTTGATTCAAAACAATTGGATTTAGGCCATAAAGCATAGGTTTTTTTTAAAGATCCAAACAGTAACACTGTAGCCAGTTGGCTATTTCCCAAAATGAATAAATATTATTTATTTTAACAATACAGGCTTCTTCTTCCACAGTCCCGAATACCAAGGAAAGAGGGAGTGCGATGTTAGTCAAATGCAAAGTCGAGAAATAAGTCATGGAATAAATCACAGAGAACTCTTGTTGTCCAAACATAGCTCAGAAAGTCTAATTTTGAGTCTGAGAAATATAGCCGAAAAAGCACTGAAGCTATAATAAATCAATAGCAAAATCTAAAGATTGCCAAGTTGATGAGAATGGAAACTACTGCAGCTGACAAAGAGGCTCATAATGACTCTTGTGTTTAAAGCTCACATTTCACTCCATTTTAGTGCTGTGAAAGGTATAAAAAGCAATGATATTTACAGTTGTCTTATCTAAAGAAAACAGATTCTGAAAAAAAGGACTTTCAAATCATTTACAGTATTTTTTTAAAAAATGTTTCTCCATCCTACTTGGCTGGTATAGCATGCAAAGCTTCATGCATCAAAGGCTTTTAGCTTTATGGTGAGACTTCACATAACTGGACAGAAATTACAGAGGAAACTTTTTATGACAGAATATATTCTTTCCATTGAGAAAAATATTTGATGGGGAAAACAGGCTTTGCAAAAGCTAATTTTATTGCATAAAAAGGAATGCCATTGCCAAACTTCCTTTCAATCACCTGAAAGCATACATTTTGTTATGAAAACCAAAACAAGGCACTAACAATCTTGTTTTATTACTAATTCTGCTAATTAGAAAGAAGAATGTCCATGATAAAGCAATTAATATTGATTAAAAGTTGATAGTAATAAATATAATGCTAATTTCCTTCTACTGCACCATTATTTCATTGCCTATTCGGGAGCAGAAAATTGTCTGGAGGCCTCTCTGCCCTCTTGTCCGACAACAGATTTTGAATGGGCCATTACTCAAAATGAGCCTTCTGTCATGAAAGGCATAGAAGAAGCAGAAACCAGAAACCTAGTGAATAATAGTACAGCCAGTCCTCTGTATCCATGCATTCTTCACCAATAGATTCAACTATCCATAGTTTAAAAATATTGCCCCAGAATTAAAATAATTCCCACTCAAGACAATGTAGCCAGGCTGCTGTGGGTGAAGGAATGCCTTTGATGGCTTCTCTGAATAGAGATCAGGGTTAAACTATCTAATGCATGTGCATGCTGAGGCATTTCAAATAAGATATGTGCAGTTTGCATAGGAATTCATTCATTTTTTTTTCAAATTATAATCCAGCCCTCCTACAGTTTGAGGGACTGTGATCTGGCCCTCTGTTTTAAAAGTTTGAGGAGCCCTGCTCCAAAGGCACTCCCTCCACTGACATTTCAGGTTATATTAAACACCATGAACATGTAGCCCAGCTTCTGTCAATGTCCTCCCCAAATACCAACCACTCAAGGAATGCTTTCATTTGGGGACCATTTCATCCTAGGTGTTCTGTTTTTTTCTCCAGAATGAACATCCCAGGGTGAGAACAAAGTTGGAAACTTAGAACAAAAAGGTGTAACAATAAAAAATAATTAAATTGCATGAAAGATCAGTATTCTAACTCCTCCCAGGGTCTGAATAATAAACAAGTACTTTTAAGGAACAGGTGAGAGCTCAGATTCTCTTAATTACTTTTGAAGAGATCTTCCTTTCTGGCCTCTTTCATCTGGTGTTGTCTTCTTAAAGTGAGTTTCCTCAACCTCAGACTGGAGTTTCCTAAACTTTAAATGCAGGGGCAGGGAACCTATGGCTTGGGAGTCAGGTGTGGCTCTTTTGATGATTCCATCTGGCTCCCTCTCGTGTGCTCCAGATTGGAGGGGACGGGGAGGCCAAGGAGGCGGGGGAGGAGGAGGAGGCTGGGGTGGAGATCAGTGTCTCTCTGTGTGTGTCTGAATGTATACTAGCTCTTCGTCATTGGAAAGTGTGCAAGGGAAATGGGCCGATGCAGGGAGTGCGCTCCCTCCACCAAGACCTGGGCATGCACACTCTGCAAAAGCCATCTCCCCCCCCCTTCTTGCATCCCTCTTGCAGCCTTTGCAAAAGCACGGGGAAAGAGGCTGCCACCGGGGTGCTATCTGCTCATGGCCCACTGTGCGATGGTGGGCCTCTCCTGGAGGCTGTGCCTGCACCCCTCTGGGGGCCAGCAAGGAGGCCTCTCCAATCAGCTTTGGGGTGATTTTGATGTAGAGCTGAAGCGAATGAAGGTACTGCAAATCCCATAATATGTTCTACCTCCTCCTCCAAACCCCAGAGCACCCAATATTTTGTGGCATTCAGAATGTTCTTTGCTGGCTGATGAACTATACATCCACACAACTGCAACTCCCATGTGTCAGGGTCTGTTTTCCCCAACCCTCCCAGTATTTTTTGCTGCGCCTGGCAGTTGTGTATGCCAAGTTTGGTTCAGTTCAATTGTTGGTGGATCTCAGAATGCTCGTTTATTGCGAGTGTACTATAAAACCATACAACTGCAACACCCATATGTCAGGGTCTGTTTCCCCAACCCTCCCAGTATATTCTGTTGCTCCTAGCAGTTGTGTATGCCAAGTTTGGTTCAGTTCAATTGTTGGTGGAGCTCAGAATGCTCTTTTATTGCAAGTGTACTATAAAGCCATACAACTGCAACTCCCAAATGTCAGATTCTATTTTCCCCAAACTCCACCAGTGTTCAAATTGGGTCATATTGAGTATTTGTGCCAAGTTTGGTCCAGTTCCATAGTTGTTTGGATTCACAGTGCTCTCCGGATGTAGGTGAGCTACATCTCCTGTAAATTACTTATATACAGTACACACACACACACACACACACACACACACACACGGCATGGTTTCGAATCCAAAAATGGCGATTCTAAAATCAAATGGGGGGGGGGGGTATTTTTTTATTAGTAAAAGAAAGACTTACAAAAAATTTCCAAAAATTTCTAAAATGTAACTTAAGTACTAACGAAATTTGTTAGTAATTCGTATGCCAGAGCATGCGCATTCCAGATGGTTTTGGCCTACAACTCCCAGAAATCCTAACAGCTGGTAAATTGGCTGGGATTTCTGGGAGTTGTAGGCCAAAACTTGAATAAACCACACTGAATTCTAGATGGGACTCTCCAAATAGGAAGGAGGGAGGGAAGGAGGAAGGGAGGGGGTATTCTATTCTTGGAAGCAGCAAAAAAAAAGGAGGAGGAGCCCTCCCCCTCGCTCCTCGCTGCCTCTCTCTCACCCTGATCCTGAGGGAGCGAGGGCCCAAGTTTGCCCAGGCTGAGAGGAAAAGGAAGAGGCCTGAGGCTGTGAGGAATGGTGGGAGTTGAAGTCCAAAACACGTACCTGGAGGGCTGAAGTTGGCCCCTGCGATGGGGCATGGCAGCAGAGCAACGGGGAAGAGAAGCATCTGAGAGAGCGCAGGGAGAGGAGGGAGGAGCGCGCGCGCGCGTGTGAAGCTGGCCCCTGCGATGGGGCATGGCAGCAGAGCAACGGGGAAGAGAAGGGGGAAGCATGGAGGACTACACTTTCCAGAATGCATTGCCTACCTAGCAGCAACGTCACTTCCAGTTCCCCATAGAAATGCGGGGAAAAGAAGAAGCTGAATGAAGGCGGGAAGGAAATGAGGGGGAGAAGACAGGGAGAAGTGAGTACGTAGTACAATAATTAATTAATTAATAATTAAGAATTTATTACGATCATAACGCAAATTGTTGGCCTCAAGGACCGTAAAAGGAAGTCTACTTCCGGGTTCGCGGCAGCGATCCGTAAAAGCTCAAAAGTCCCATTACATACGAATCTCTTACGAATCCTTTTAATTTCCGTTTCATTTTTCTCATGCCTAATACACACACTAGCTGACCCGGCCACGTGTTGCTGTGGCGTAGTCTGGTGGTCAGGAAAGGTAGGAAAGAGGTAAAGAAGGAAGGAAAAGGAAGAAAATGAAATTGTATTCCTTTCTTTCCGTTCTTCTTTCCATCCATTCATACATTGCAGGGAGTGGGGTGAGTTTCCACTATTAGCCCCAGCTTGTGTCAACCTATCAGTTTTAAACCATGGAAATATGAGTAGAGCAATAGGTACAGCTGTGTTGGGAAGGTAACGGTGCTCATGGTGCGTAGAGGAAGTTGGAGGCATCTATGAGGAATGCCAGGTCGTAGGGTTAGAAATGAGCCCCCCCCCCCTGAGTTGGGTGATCCAGAGTTAAGGTAAGGGGAAATGTTAACCTTTTGGCCAATGAGTAAAGCATGGAGGTGTGGAAGTTGTTGGGCCAAAGGTTAGCAGATGGAATCCAGGGAGTGGGGTGAGCTCCCAGTATTAGCCCCAGCTTCTGCCAACCTATCAGTTTGGAAGTATGGAAAGATGAGTAGAGCAATAGGTACAGCTGTTTTGGGAAGGTAACGGTGGTTCATGCAGTGGGGTGAGCTCCCAGTATTAGCCCCAGTTTCTGCCAACCTATCAGTTTGGAAGTATGGAAATATGAGTAGAGTAATAGGTACTTACCGAAGTATTGGAAGGAAGAAGGAGAGAAGTTTTCCGAGTAGACACTTTGTTCCTGTAGGTAAAGGGTTCTGTCTACGGTTATTGATGGGGTAATTGGTGAGGGCAGTGAGGTTCAGTAAGGGTAGTTGTCTGGGTCAGATGTGGTTCAGTAGTCTGTGTGAGACGGAGGAGCACGTAAGCAGTGCTACCCTTGAGTCTCGTCGCAGAGCAATAGCAAGGGAAAGGGATGGGAGGTCCTGACAGTCGTCACTGTAGCCTCAGCCGTTAGGATAGGTGTGTTGTGATTGGCGGGTTTTTTTTTGAATTTTTGAGAGAGCGCATGCGCGGTGGCTGTGTTTTGGTGAAATAGGTCCTGGGAAGTGTAGTTTTGGATTGCAGGAGGGTTAGTGGGGTTGGTTTTGCGGGGGTTTTTTTAATGTTTGGAAGAGCGCATGCGTGGTGGTCGTCTGTAGCCGCAAAGGATAAAGGGAATTGTAGTTTTGGAGGTTGGCTGTTTGGTGTGGAGACGGGGTCAGGCGGTTTCGCGGTGTTTTTTAAAATGTTTGGATGCGCGCATGCGTGGTGGTCGTCTTGAGCCGGCAAGGGTGCTGGGAAATGTAGTTTTGGATGGCTGGTGGGAGATGGCGTCGGTTGAGCGTGTGAGGGATGTTTGGCGTGGAAGGTAAGGGAAGTTTGTGAGTGTCTGGTGTTGTGTGGGAATTGGAATGCATGGTAGTGGGGTGTGTGTGTGTGTGTGCAGTTGGTTCAATGTTGTGTGTGTTTTTGTAGGAGGAATGGGTGAAGTGTAGTTGTGGTGTGCCAGTGGTGTAGCGTGGATGGGGCGTGTGTGGGTTGTAGATGGCGGGAAGGAGGTGAGGAGAAGCGTGTAGTGGAGATGGAAGTGTGGGTGGAATGTGTTAAAATTAGTATTGGTGGGCAGGCGGCGTGGGGTGTTTGGGGGGAGTATGTCGTGGGTAGGCTCGATGGGCGGCATGTTCGCGGGGAGGGGCGGGAGTGTGTGTTGTTTTGGTGTTGTGTTGGGGCTGTGGGAAGGGGTGAGGGTGTGCTGTGTCCATGATTTATGAGGATGGTGGGAAGGGTGGGAGTGCGGGGAGTCTTTGTTTGCGGCGTGCGTCTCTGTGCTGTGGGTAGGTTTTTTTGCCGGCATGTTCGCGGGGAGAGGGGCGAGTGTGTGTTGTTTTGGTGTTGTGTTGGGGCCGTGGGAAGGGGTGAGGGTGTGCTGTGTCCATGTTTTGTGAGGATGGTGGGAAGGGTGGGAGTGCGGGGAGTCTTTGTTTGCGGCATGCGTCTCTGTGTTGTGGGCAGGTTGTTTTGCCGGCATGTTCGTGGGGAGGGGGGCAAGGGGAGCGGGGCGAGTTTGTGTTGTTTTGGTGTTGTGTTGGTGCCGTGGGAACGGGTGAGGGTGTGCTGTGTCAATGTTGTTTGTGGATGGTGGGAAGGGTGGGAGTGTGTGTTGCAGGGAGTCTTTGTTTGCGGCGTGCATCTCTGTAGGTTTGGAGTGGGGGGCACGGGTGGCTGTAGAAGTGTTGTGGATCGTGCCACGGCACTTTGTCTGCCATGTGCGAACGTTCAAAATGGTTGTGCTGGCAGCAGAGGGGCTGGGATGGGAATAATGTTGGTGGTTTTGAGGGGGTTGTGTTTGGGGGTGTTGTTAGGGATTGAGGTCCGGTTTTTGGGGCCACGAATGTACCTCTGGGTATGTTTGTCTTTGTTGTTGAGTTTCGTGTTTCTGAGACGTATAGTTTCCTTGTCTATGATCGTCAAATACGGACCGTCTCTTTATACACACACACACACATGTTATTTAAACTAAATATTGTGAAATTATGTCTTTTTACTCTCAAAGAGATATACTGTTGTGATTGCGCCTTCAGCTACTACAGCTAGTAGCATCGAGGAAGATGCTGAGTCAATAGCATCAAACAGTAGCATGGATTTGGGCGAGGCTCTGGATGATCAGGCTCCTGCAGCTGGGATCAAAAGAGCTGCTAGTGACTCAAGCCCAGAAGGCAGTGAACAGAGGAGAAAGATCCAGCACATACTTAGGGATCCTACTGATTCAGCCACCTTTGAAGGGTTTTCTGGGGATGCAGAGCTACAGTCAGAAGAGAGTGATACGGACTTTGATCCGTCATTAGTTCAGGAAGTGAGAGATGTATGTAATGCAGACTCTGGTGATAGTACTTTCCTGGGGTTTGAGACGGACCAGGATTGGCCTTCTACACATTCAGAAGCTGAGGGGGACACTTTAAGCCAGCAAGATCGTTGGACAGCTTGGAGGTCTGTGCATAGTTCAGCAGCTGCAAGTAATGAAGCAGCTGTTGCTCTGGAGCAGGTCGGGTCTTCAGATTATTCTGATGTTTAGTGTTATAAAAGAAGTGGGCATTTGACTTGGCCCTTACAGTGGTCAAAGAGTTGCTATTCTGGTTCGTGATCCTGTGTTCCTAACTTCGTGTACCTTTGATCCTGGTTCCAGTTACTCGTGAGTTATGGGTTAGTTCTCCACTTTGTTCCTTGGTTGAGCTGCTGTGGCAGCTCTAGCTGATGCTGGGAAAAGGTGGGGGGTTTTGGGATTCAATGTCTGCTTCTCTGTCTAGTTGCTGCCGTGTACTTCTTGATCTTCGCTGTGACTGCTGTGAGTTCCTGCTGCAGAGTGTTGGTATCGTATTACATGGAGGGAGCTAGATGCTGTGTTTAATGGGGGCTGTGATTTATGTGCTTTCTGTATACTCAGCTCCTGACGACCCTGGAAAGTCTCCTCCTTTTCCATCTGTCTTTCTGCTACCTTATGACTTCTGGACTGGCTTTTGGACTTCTCTTCGTGAACACCCCCTGTTGGACGACGCAGACGGACGTCTTGTGTTTGTTTTGATTTTTCTCCACAGCATTCTTTTTGGGCATTCCTGGGATTTTTGTGGGTTTTAAAGCCAGATTTTGGCTACTTTTTTGTTAGTTTATTGTGCTAATAAACTTTTGTTACCTTTTTTACTCCTGGACTTGGCTGCTTACATCTCTGTTCCATAACATACACTACCCGGTTTCTTGGCAAATTTTGACACACCACACTCAAAAGGTTGCTAATCACTGTCATAGTGTACGTATATACTCATATTTAGTTGAATTCAGTATTAAAATATATTATATATTATATATATATTATATGGCTCCCACTGAAATAAATTTCCAAATATTTTGCTTTCATGGCTCTCTGAGTCAAAATGATTCCCGACCCCTGCTTAGATGTCTTAAACTGAGTTTTCTCAAAATTATATGTGGAAGATGTTGCAGTCTTTAGAGTCCTGACACTCTTTTACTGACTAAATGGCTGCAAGAGAGCTGCTAAAGAGAACTGGAGAACTGCAATCAGCATGTTGGGGAGATAGGGTCTAATTAAGGTTCCATCCCACAGAAAAAAATAACTGAACCAATTCTAAGTGGACTACTGAGGCTTGGCAAAAAAAAAACAACAATAAAAGCCTCTGTGAAGGCATAACATGTACCTTGTATTTTCCCTTTATGATTCTGCAGCAATGAACTATCTATCCAAAAAAACTGATTTTGCTATAACTTTTATTAACTCGCACCTTTGCTGCTTTCCTTTCATTGCAAGCAGGGAAGTTTTGTTTAAGTAGGTTTTTAATGTATAAACAAGTTTTTAAGAAGTTTGTTGCTTTATTTATCCCTTAATTTGTTTATTTTAAAAGTAATATTACGTATCATTTTATGTGGTGATTTTAATTGTTTTTTTACATTTTATTTTGAATTATTGTAATTGCTTATCTCTGGGAGTTGCTTGGGCCCACTTTGCCAGCACACCAATGAAATAAATAAATAATAAAATTAATTGTTCCTTCCACCTAAAAGAATAATAGACACCAATTCTTACAATATCCATACAGGCTTACCTGGCAATTTAGGTACTAAGGTGAAAGATGGTATGAGAGTCATTAGCAATATGAGGTTCACTTTTTAAAAACTCTATAAAAGGAGAGGAAATTTATGATGACTTATATTGGATTGGGGACCATTAATGTAGACTACTCATATAAACAAACAAAAAGTGTCTCAGAATGGTGAATCTCTCTGATGAACAACAACCAGTGTTTTAAAAAATGATCTGTATTTCATTTTTATCTTAATTAGATTGCCAAAATAATGTATACTTTTTATGGCTGTGCAAAATTATCATTAGTCTTTGTAAGCTGGACCAAATTCATTAAATTTGTATTTACCACACAATATCTGACACGTTGGTATGGCCTACACCAAAAACTTAATAATCAAAACTTACCCAATACTTTTTCATTTGAATTTTGTAAAGTCAGTTTCCCGTTGAGCACAAGCTCACAATGCAAAGCCAAAAAGGCTGCCATTGCACTTTAAATGAATGGCCTTTCACCATTAGAAGACGGAAGCAGCAGGGAGGAAGCAGAGTTCACTAGGAAAGACAAAGAAAACACAGAATTCTGTGAAATGTAAGTTGGGAAGTTGAGGAGCCCTGTGCCAGAGAACTCAAAGGGCACTGTCCTAAACTATGTTTCCCAGAATTCTGCTCAGCAGGAAAGTCCCAAGCAGGATAGGGGAGAGATTTGTCCCTCCGTAGCAGCAGAATTCCAATAAATTGCTTAATCTGCGAAGAGGAGCTGACTGATATTTCTAGTAAGTAAATCTCTGTGCTGGGCTAGAAAGAAATCCCCAAATGGAAGTTCTATTGGTTAACATGAGAGACATTCAATGAGACAGCTGTTGTGGCTTTAAAAAAGTTTGTCAACACTTAAAAAACTTCCCATAAATCAGATGTATGAATATTTCTGAAAGTTGGGGAAATGACCCCATATTATCTTGTGTCATTGTATAGAAAATTCAAGGAGATAGCTCTTCAAACTTCAAAAATTCCCCAAAAATCAGTGGATAAGTGTAATTGTCTGAAACTTGATGGGCTAACAGTAATGAATGTGTAGCAAGTTTCACCTGAATAGCTGTAAAAATGAGGGAGAAAGGAGCCCCTGAAGTTTTCCCACTTGCTCAATTACAATAATTTAAAAAGTAAAAAAAAGTTACTCTCATTATAATACTGAAATGTTCACTAATGATACTTTAGAAATACTTTAGAAATGAAACATCAGTACCCCATAATTTTGCAATGAGTTTTGAAACTTTTTTCATTAACTGCACAACCCTAATATTTGTGAATGTTTTTACTCATCAAAAATCCTACTTTGAGGATACAGTTTTGGACAAAGTAAGGATAGAGGCCACATTTCGTGTGCTAGGGTCATGTCTCGTTCTAAAAAGCTCATAGTTTTCTCTGCCTCTGGTATGGATTGAAAAGATCATCCAATCAAAGCAGAAGGTAGAACTTAGGAGCAAGTGAAATCTTTGCTCATGCCAATTTCCAGTTTACAATATTTATTAGTCCCAAACTACATCAACAGTCTAAGGTTTTATCATCCCTACCAAACCATGCCTCATTATTTAGAATTTTGCATAAATCATTATTTTACTTGTGCTAATATTGATTGTCACAGCTTGAGACAATTTTGGTGATGAAGATCCAATATGGAAATTAAAAATAGCATCTATCATAACCTGTATGGTAATCTCTTTAAGAGGACTTGTGTGTAAGCAAAATAGGACAAATTAGCTTGGGGGCATATGGTTCTGTGTCCATCCCAGGTGGCTGGAAAAACACACAGTGCCTTATGCCAGGAGGTTTCACCCACATGTCTTTCCCTGCAAATGGGCTTGGGTGTATGTGTTTTCATTGGATGGCAGTTGCCAGGTTCAGACCCATGTTGTAGGTCAGTACTATCTGACTGTTACTATTGACGTTGTATTTATTTCCCTCCAACAAAATGTGACCTGGGTTCATTCCTGCTAAAGAAAATCCACACAATTACTGCTGAATCTGCAAGTAATTATGAGGTTGCTGTTAGTGATGCATCTTATATATCAAAGTCATTTTTTAAAAAGGTTAAAGAAGAAATCCAAGCATTTAAATTCAAGCATATAAATCTAAATATATAACAATATGCTGGGTCATTTTGTAATCAGTTAGCTATGCTTCTTAAAAAACAAAGTTTGGTACATATTTTAGTTGAAGTATCAATGGAATGAGTCAATGTACACAATACATAAAAGCCATATTCATGTATTCAGACATTCAAAACACGGAAGGCAGACAATGATGCACACTTCAGACCTAAAATAGATTAATAGCATTCAGGTGAATGAGATTTCAGTTTTCCATGAAACCTGATTGCACAAAGTTCAAAACTATATTGAGAAATGTAGCCACTGGGAAATCTTCTGAAGCAGGTTTTCCAGTGGCACAGCAGGCTGTGGGAGAAAGAGGAAGAAAATCGTATACTAAGGTAGGGATGAGCAACTACTGAATAATATCGTGGAGACCTAGAAAGATGTTTCTCAATTTTTCATTATTCCTTTCATCCAAAGTTTTAAACAAAATGACCAGTTGTGTACCCATGCTTCCAGATGGTATTGATAATTTTGATCACCTTTAAAAAATGTTGTGCCCCACATTCCAAGCCACTACAGGACTAATAGTAAGAGTAAGAGTAAGTGGGAACTCAATTTTTTGTAGGGGTAAGTTGATACTTAGTTACACAAAAGCAACCTTTGCTGTAGAATGCATCTAATGTGCCACTTGATTTAGGCTCATAATGTAAACCAACAGTGATCCAGACTAATTTTTGTTTTACTTTGCACTTCTACAAAGAGAAGTTGGCTTATCAGCAATTCACAGACAAATGCTTAAGTTACTTTCATTTAAGTGACAAAGTGAAATGTAATAGTGGCTCTCTAGTTCTACTAGTCTCTCAAACAAGTATCACCTTACAACCAATCTTATGTTAATATTATACAGAGGGGCTTCCACTGGAATGCCAAACTGTTTATGAAGTTAACTTTTAGAACTGTGAGCTCACAGAAAAACTCCAATACCTTTTTCAAAGCCAAAATAAAAACATGTTCTATAAAGTATCTGATGGTATCTTTGAGTTTCAAGGGAAACGATTTAGCAAAATTCTAAAGCAGAGCTGATGGCACTTTACACACTAAATCACCATGAAGAATTAGATTTTAAATGGCCAAGCAGGAGAACTGTCATAAAATCAAGTTACTCTCTACAAGCAGCCCAGTATCCCTACCTTGCAAGGTTGCATTAAAAATCCTTTGAAGCTGGGAATGAAACTCACATGCGACATGAAGGCATCTTGCCTAAGAAAAGAGATAGTAATGCTGTATGCATGACAACACCTTCATTCCAAACTTCCTATAATAAACCTTCCTAAAAATACCCAGCAAGAGCTATATGCTGGCATCCTGTTGATCCTCTGAGGATATATAAGCCTGACTTGTGCATTCACAACAGTTTTGTTCTTCATGATCCTGGAATTATTGCCATGATTACAAATACCTTCCCAACCTACCTGAACATTAAACAGGTTTACTGAACAATAGAGCTCCGTTCTTCTGGCATCACACCATGGCTTGCTGGTGAGAGAGTGTTGAGAATGTCATCCTGCAGTGCCCCAAGTACCAGAAGGGCAGAGCTCTTTTGCTTGGTGAAGCTGATGACTGTTAAATAGATTTAGAGTCTTGGGTCAGAAGGCATTCATAACTACATCTGTGATGCTGGATTTCAGCCACTTAAAAAAAATCACAGCAGTGTTTATACGCCTTAGTTACCTCCAGGTTGAATTACTCCAATGCACTCTATGTGGGGCTGCCCTTAAAGATGGCCCGGAAACTGCAGCTCAGTGCACAGATCAGCGGCCAGATTGCTAACTGGAGCGATAAGCTGCGGATAAGTTTCCGGTCTCAATTCAAGGTGCAGGTTATCACCTATAAAACTCTAAATGGTTTGGGACCAGCTTATCTTCATTACCGCATTGTCCCCAATGAACTTACATGATCTCTAAGATCTTCTGGGGAGGCTCTTCTTTCACTCCCACACCTGTCACAAACACGGTTGGTGGGGACAAGAAAGAGGGCCTTCTTGGTGGTGGCCCAGTGGCTTTGGAACTCTCTCCCCAGGGAGCTTAGACTGTCACCCCCCCCCCTGTCCACCTTCCAAAAAGAACTAAAAATGTGAATGTTCGATTAGATAGTTCTCCAAAGAATTCTGGCTCTCATTTTGATCCATAATTAGAACTTGCACATTACCACTGTTCCCCCTTAGAGAAATAGTTCTCTCCTTACACTACCCCCAAGGTTCTAATCTTGTCATCTGCCTTTAGCACTTTATCCATCAACTCTATACTTTGGCAAGTGATTTGCACCAGTCACCCTCTCAAACTCAGAACTGTGCACTACTGAGACTGCTGAAGGTTGTTAGATGTTCACTATATATATTGTGTTGCATGGTTGTTTTATACTGTTGAAATGTTTTTGTGAATTTTGTTGTTATATTTTAACAATGTTGAACCTCGGGGTTGTCCCTGTAAGCCACCCTGAGTCCCTTCAGGGTGATGGAGGAGGGGTACAAACATGTAGTAGTAGTAGTAGTAGTAGTTATTATTAATAATAATATTACAG
Source organism: Anolis apletophallus (assembly GCA_030556195.1). Classification (NCBI taxonomy): domain Eukaryota; kingdom Metazoa; phylum Chordata; class Lepidosauria; order Squamata; family Anolidae; genus Anolis; species Anolis apletophallus. Next base: position 71,061,233 of record JARBWK010000006.1, read on the forward strand.
TAGCTTGTATTTTAGTACTATGGGGGGCCAGATCTGTTTTGATACCATTCAGTTCCTCAGACATCTTTTCCTGAAATGGGTTTGAGGGAATTATCATTTGCTTGAAAAAAAACAGTCTCATCATTCCATTATTTTTGCAGCTTGATTCTTCTTTGTATTTTGCTTGTTTTGTCTAGCAATACATGGCATTAACTTTGCAAACTGAAGTGCTATTACCCAAAGTGAAGTTCTTGAAAAGTACTGCTTTGATTTGATAAATGCTTTAGGAATATAACTCAAAGGAATTCTATGAAAGAAAACATTTGGTGTCATTTCATTTCTCATCTTTGCCAGAACTTTTGAAATAACAAGACCCACCAGGGATAGCAACTCTGATAGTGTTTTTGACTGACATAAACATGCAACTGTTTAGGCTGCATCCTGCCCTTAACAAATGTAAATAACACTTGCCCAACTGAGTCACCTTAGAGGGTGGCTTTAATTTATTTGTTTGTTATAACTTGCTTGTTTAGAATCAATCACCCATAAAGAATTCAAGAAGCCCTGGCAGGTGCTTTTTTGGCAACAGTTATTAGATGCAAGGATATAGGTTGTCACTAAGAATTATGACCATCATCTCCATGTTTTCTAACTGCTGCCACAGATGGCAAAGTAACTGTACCATCCAGCCCTTTCCAGAATGCAACCAGTGGCTGAAAAAATAGGTCAATAAATTCTGTTGTCCAAACAACATAACTCAATGAAATTGTTTTTGCTGGTGAATAGAGAGCACTCAGCAAGGAGAATACTGAGTATGGCACAGTGTTCTATCTGAAATGATAGTTGAATGTGAATAATAGGTTTTGCTCAACTCATATACTGCCACCCTCAGCAAAAGCAGCAAAACAAAATTCTTGGACAAGTATAAGCAAATAGAATTTCAGCTTAAATTATGGATATAACACTGTGATTCTTAGGAAAGATTTGTGTTTCTAACAGTGTCAAATGGAATCATAGTTTCGGGAGATGTTTATGCTATAAATGTGTGCTATATAGGGAGATATCTGCAGAACAAGCAAAAAATGAAAACAAACAGACAAAAACAAAACAGCATTGTGACCAGACTGAAATGCTAAGCAGGTTCACATATCCCTGACTGAGAATTATGAAACTGGGTTGAGGGACCATGGTAATGCTTCAGTGCAAGCTGACCTACCTTATGCACTTTCTAGTGAATATAGTAAAATGTCAACCAGCAAGGCCATCTGTTGGGGGTGTTTTGATTTGTGCTTTTCCTGCATGGCAAGGGTTGGACTAGATGGTCCATGTGGTCTCAACTCTATTATTTTAACAGATAGCTGCTACCATAAAAATAGTTATTAGAACATTTCCATGTCAGTTTCACTCACATAGGTGGTCTCCCACTTCTCACTGTCCTTTTCAAGAAAATACAAAGTATAATTTTATGCATGGGACCTCAAAATCTTGGAATGGCATCTTAAAATTAAGTCATAGTATGTTTAACACCCTGAAACTCAGGATGACCTCCCCCAGCGGCTTCATGTAGATGTTAAACAACATGACAGTATTGAACCCTGAGAAACCCCACAAGACAATGGCTGAGGGGTTGAACAGGAGTCTCCCAACAACACCACCTGGGAACAATTCTCTAGGAAGGACCAGAGCCACTGTAGAACAGTACCTCCAAGGCCCTTTCCCACGAGGCATCCCAGAAGGATACCGTGGTCAATAGTATTGAAGGCCACTGAGAGGTCCAGCAGAACCAACAGGGACACAGTCCCCCTATCAAGCTCCCGGCGTAGATCATCCACTAAGGTGACTAAGGTTGTCTCGGTACCATGCCCAGACTGTGCCGGATCCAGATAATCAGTATCTTCCAAGAATATCTGGAGTTGTGAGGCCACCACATGTTCCAGGACTTTGCCCAAGAAAGGGAAGTTGGAAACAGGCTGATAGTTGACGAATTGAATGAGGCCCACTGGTGGTTTCTTCAACAGCAGTTTTATAACAACTTGTTTTAAGCTGCTTGGAATGTTGTCTTCCCGAAGGGTTAGGCATTAACCACCTTTACCCACTTGACTAATCCCCCTCTGGCTTCCTTTACAAGCCAGGATAGGCAGAGGTCTTGGATGCATGTGGTTGCTCTCATTCCCCCGAGTTTCTTGTCCGCATCCTCGGGTTTCACCAATTGAAATGAATCCATCAAAACTGGACAAGCAGGTGCTCCAGCTACATCCACAGAGACTGCCGTTAACATGGTGTCCAGACCCGAACGGATCAATGCGACTTTGTACCTATCACAGAAAAGTCAGTAATGGGAAAACAGTGATATTAAGAGCCATTGGTGGGTTTTACCTATCAGTGAAAAGATGTGCTACACTGAGCGTTAAAATTTAAAAGAACAGATGAATGGGCACAGTGTTGTGTGATACATATGGCCAAATAAGTTATTACTTTACCAGCCGTGTGTAAGTCTAGAGGTCAAGAATCCAAATAAATTCACAAGCAGGAAGCACACAGAGAAAATAAAAGCTAACTGTTGCAATTAACAAAAACACTCGGGCAACTGCTATAGGATTTATAGTTGTCTGACCTTGTCACACCAGGTTCTTAATTGCTTTGTATTTCTTATTTAAGAGACATTGGCTCCATTGCCACTACTCCTTATCCTGATGTGCTATAATAATGGACATGCCTCCTCCCTGTCTATTAACTTAGCTGAGATGGAAACCTACCCTGCTGAAGTTCCCCAGTATCTACTTCTTGCACTAGATGCTCAGATTCATGGTGAGGAAGCCATCATCTGAAGCCACTGCCATCACCATCCCAGATCTGATTTCTTTGCACCGATCTTCTCAGACTCTACAAACTGAGTTAGGATACATAGCTGAGTTCTAGATCTGCACACAGCATGTAAAATCTATCCAATTGCCTTTGGTTGAGTTGGTTTACACAACTGCCGCAGTCAGATTCTTGAACTTATACATGCTTCCTACTGTGGGATAAGGATACTTGGGAATTTTTGCTCTTTTAGTAAATAGGCAAATGTCTACAATTTAGGCTGGATCTACACTGATCATATAATGTAGTTCAACCTGCATTATATGGCAGTGTTGACTCAGCCTTGAATAACATTTTTGTGTGGTAAAGACTTGACTACTAATGTGAGATCATATGTGCTGACGATATGCCTCAAAACGGAACGTATTGTTAGTATCACGCATGAAAACTGTATGTGGAGTTATGTTCTCCTGATAACTATGATAACCATATGTCCTTATCTGAAAATAAATCTTTTCTACATCCTATATTACCTCAGTCCTGCTGTTAGTTCTGATGTATATCTTCAGCTTATGTAAAATTGTGAAATAATACACTTAGAACAAGCTGCCATTGAACTCTGTGGTCAAATACAAACATCTGGCTTATTGACATGGTCCAAAGAACCAGACATACCTAACAGAGGGAGGCATACACATACCCATGCTGTTTTCACATATCATGCTAAGAATATCTTTATAAGGAATGGGTCTTAACTCAAGAAATTGGCATGTAGCAAAAGACATAATCACAGCACTATATCACATATGTTTCATATAATAATTATAATATTTCTAACCTATCCTTTCTTCGGAATTTCTTTTGAGCAAGAATATCTGAATAAATGTGATGTTCTTGTTTTTATTTTCAATAGGATTCAAAAATGCTACAGTACTAAATAAAGAATTACAATTTGTAGCTGCACCAATTTAATTTAGTACAAGGAAGATTTTAAGGCCTTTGTTGAAACTAAATTCTCCCCATAGTATTTTATTCCATTTATATTTTCTTTATCTCTCCCAGTACCCCTATTTTTTCTTTGGCTTTACTGAAAAAACTATGTCATGCAATTTTACTTGCCTAGCTTTATCAATTCTTCAGTTTCCCCCCCTGGAAGTAGCTTCTCAACTTCCACCCTTTCTCCATGTGGGTATAAGTGCAGTGTGCAAACATAATTTAAAAAATAAGATAATAAAGATTCCAAATGATTACATAAAGATAAAGCACAAAAGGAAGCAGCAGAACAGAGCAAAAACAGTGAAATCAATCCAGACTTTGCAAACCAGAAGGCTTTCATTGGGTACCAAAACGCTAGGAAAATGGCAGTGGAAATGCCACAACTGAAAATGGTGTTTCTTTAGTTGATAGGCCCCTTCTACACTGTCATTATACCCCGGAATCTGATCCCGGGCTATTTGCTTTGAACTGGATTATATGAGTCTCCACTGCCATACAATCTGGAATAAGAAGATAATCTGCTATCACAATTTAGGATATACAGCAGTGTAGAAGGGGTCATTGTGTACCTGAAGCACTTGTATAGCAACATGATGCCCTCAAGTTTGGTGAGTTTATTTGTCATGTCAAGAACAACTTGAGAAACTGCAAGTCGCTTCTGGTGTGAGAGAATTAGCTGCCTGCAAGGACATTGCCCAGGGGACTCTCAGATGTTGTACTATCCTGTGGGAGGCTTCTTTCATGTCCCCACATGAGAAGCTGAAGCTATTGGATGAGAGCTCACCCTGCTCACTGGATTCCAACAGTTGACTTTTTGGTCAGCAGTCATGCTGTCACAAGGGTTTAACCCATTGTACCACTTAGGGCTCCTTGGTGATTTGATTTAAGGAAAGATGCCCCTGAAGATGATAGGGTCAAAAATTATTTTACTTGTGTCATTTATTCTGACATACACATTAACATATAAAGTCTAACCCATTTGATTAGAATATACTCAAAAATACACGTGGACCTTTGACCTGGTCATTCCATCAAAGACTACTTTTGTGGTTTACTGTCTTTGCTTTCAATTAAAAGTTGTCCACTTGACCATATAGGCTATATCCAGTATCATATGTGTCAATTCTGTTTTTATTAGTGCAAAATATTTTGAGATTATTAGAAAGTGGTGTTTGTCCAGTCATTAATACGTACATAACCATTCTACATCTGACTCCACTATCACTGCTATGCAGCAAAATAATAATAATGGATTCAATGCCAAAACCCAATCTTTTATATTTTCATTTTTTCAAAACTAGAGCTTTCAAATGCACTTATGAGCATGGTGAAAAGATGTGTACATCATCAAAGAAATGGGTATTATCCATATGGTAATTTCAAAAACTTTAATATTTACATTCAGAAACAATATAACTGAAAGTATACATTTTCAAATCTCTTTCTGTCATGAAGGTGCATCTTTCTAAATGTGAATTTCTAGATTTTTGATAATGATTGAAGACTTCTTTAATTTCCATAAAATTATACAATTTACTAATCACTTCTATGTGGTCAATCTGAAAAAATAACTTGCCAAATTCCATATGGTTTCTTAAAGCATTGCATTTTTGAGCAAACGAGTAACCATATGTTGCACCCACAAACTTTGAAATAGAAAAAAAATCATCATAAAATTATTTTGATGAATCTGATTTGTGTCATATTTTATTAATTTATTTATCTATTCCCAGCTTTGAGGGGACTCCAAGCGGCTTAACATAAAAGCATGAGATGGAGGTGGAACCAAGAGAAGATCCTCTTCTGAAGTTCTCAGGGCCCAGGCAGGTTCCTACAAGGGGATGCAGTCAGCCAAATATTGTTTGCCTTCCAACCCCTGAAATAGCGAGACCAGACAACAATTGGGTTCAAATTTGGGCAACATTTATTAAAGATTACCTATTTAACTTTTCAACTGAACTAAACTTAAGTGTCAATGGAACTTGGTGTGGCGGAGCTGAGGTAGCGTCCCTGAGCGGTCTACCCTTCAGCTATTCAGGGCAATACACCTGGGGTCCCTGATAACGCAAACTGGGCAACCTCAAAGGGAAAACACTGGAGAGCCTCTCTCGACTTATTGAGACTGGACTCTCAAGTTTTTGGGCCATATGATGTCCCCCTCACCCTTTAACTGCCATCAAGGTGAGTGAATGGTGTAATGGCCCCACACTCCCTTTAAGCGGTGCCTTGTGTATATACCGATCTTTGTATTTTCCTATGCTATTTACGCCTGGCCTAATTATAAACCACGCCATCTCAGCTAGCCCCTAATAACAGTATAGGGTAGGCAATAAAAGTAATCCAAACATAGAGAAAATTCCAAGACAAAAATCCAAAACTAGATCCCAAAGAAACCAGGTAAAATCAAACAAAGGCAAGTCAAAATCCTAGGCTAAAATCCATGAAATGAGAACCCATGAAAAGACTGGAAAACTAGAGTCCCAAGGAACATGAAACATAAGATTGCAAAGTTGCCTCGAACTGGAGCCCTGGAGGAAAGTGAAGAATATATAATAGAACTAAATCTCTTTTGCTTTCCCAGCCTCCTTCATTAATTGTTCCTGAACTCTCAGGCTACGCCGGCCTTGAAAACCCCCATTAACATTCCCGACATCTCCAGGTGTCTTATCAGGTGCAGCCCTTTGCCTGGCAGAACAGTTCTCATGAGAACTGAAATCCCTGTCAGCTTGTTTCTCAAAATCTGCATTGTCCAAACCGTCTCCATTTTCCCCAGTCATTGCCCATCACCAGGTCCCACACTCCCAGTCTGAGGCTGAACTCCAACAGGTTCTATAAAACCATCCAATCTCATGCCTTCAGAGGAGGAGGCAAATTGCTCTCCCCGCCCACTTTGTGGGAGGGGAAAGTTTATTCTAAATAGAACTTTTGACGTTGGTAACCCATATTTTCCTCAGAGTGCAATATTGCTGATTGTCCTTGATGCATTTCTGCAATCATTTGCTGAATGAACAATATTACATGTACTTTCTTGTTCTTTCACAGATGATAAGACATTACAAGAAGTTCATGGTAAGTTGGTGACCACAAATTTTCACTATAAAGAAACACTAAGGCTATTTTTCTGAGACTGGAGTATTTGTTTCCTTTGAAAATATTGCATGTGATGGATTCTAGCTTAGGAATCTTTGTGCTGTAATAATGTGTTATTTTTAAGGCGCTATAAGACTAGTTGTTTCTGCTGTAATAGAGACTAAAATGGCTGGAAGCTGAACATATTTGTCATTGTCAAAATTTCAAAAGTGTTTTGAATTTATACAGTCTAGCATAGTATGGTTTCATTGAAAAGTATTATCCCCAAATGATTGAAGTTTTATTTAAAAGCTGAGATGTGCAACCCGCACAGCTAACCTACAGGAGACTTCATTTATGTGGACAATTCACCCCAGGCTATACTTTTAAAAAACATTTTCACTTTGGTAAAAAATGGCAAGCTATTAAAAAAACTGGGGAAAACCAGACGGGTATCATCGGCTTCAATTATTCAAGTAATTTAAAGTTTCTAAAATAGAAATCTAATTTGTCATTAACCTATTTGACACTTAAATCTGGAAGTAAACTAAGCTTTTGCCTTCACTGTGTGGAGAAAAATGGCATACCAAACCGGTTTTTACAATATCTATGCTCAGCTTGCTACAAGAAAAACCAAGCTGAAAAAAATGGAATCTTTAGGCCAAGAAAGAATTCTTGTGTTATCTCATGCTGTTATTCTTCCTCCTTTTTATATAATAAAAAGACATATTAAATAAGAAATCAATTAAGCGGCATCTTATTACTTCAGATTTCTTAAACATTGTCAACAAAAATACACTTTTTCTGTGTATTTATAAGTCTAGTGCCATCCACAAGAAGTGTATTATTTATTTATTTACAGTATTTCTACCCCACCCTTCTCAACACCACCCCCCCGGGGGGGGGGGACGACGACGACACTCAGAATGTAATACATTCGTCATTTCTTGTGTGTATTCAAATTGTTTGTGGTGACCTTAAGACAGAGATGTCAAATTCATTTTCACCAAGACCCACATCAGTCATATGGTTGTCTTCAAAGGGCTGTAATTGCAAAAAAAAATTGGTGTGAGGAGCGACTTGAAAAACTGCAGTGTAGAAGGGGCCATAGTGTACCTGAAGCACTTGTATAAGAACATAACTGATGACCCCAAGTTTTGATGAGGTTTTTTCTTGTCATGAATGTCTTGTCACTTTTGGTGTGAGAGAATTGGCCATCTGCAAGGACATTGCCCAGGGGACGCCTGAATGCTTTACCATCCTGTGGGAGCCTTCTCTCATGGCCCTGCATGAGAAGCTGAAGCTGACCGACAGAAGCTCACCCTGCTCCCCAGGTTCAAACCGCTGATCTTTCAGTCAGCATGGCACAAGGGTTTAACTCATTGAACCACTGAGGGCTCCTTGCAATATAGCATAAATGTAACTATGTTGCCCTGGCACTGAAAGCCTCATGAGCCACATAAAATGACGTGGCAGGCTAGACTCAGCCTGTGGGCCTTGCATTCAACCTGTGTGCAGTAAGGTGAATGAATCATGGGGTCTTATTGACAAGATTTGTTCAGATGAAGTTTAGCATTATCTTTCCTGAAGTGTATTGATGGTAACTTTCTCAATGTCTGGTGGGTTTACAATGCAAAGCAGTGATGTGACCTTTCAGAGTCTTAGTCCAACACTCAAACCACTATACTACACTGGTTCAGCTGTGATTTTAAGAAATGCAAAAAAAATAACAAATTTGTTATTCCAACAATCAACATTTTTTAAACCCTAGGAAGTTATCAGTCAGGCAAGGAATTCAACCTTCAACAGCAATGTTTAATACGGCTCAGTTGATCTTGTCCTGTCTCTAATTGTAGACACTTGCAGATCAAGAGAGAGAGGAAACAAGTAATTTAAAGTTTGGAGTCAGCTCAGTCAAGGGCAATATATCCGCAGGGTTTGGAAAGCATTCTTTCAGGTGGTAGTTCATATCGCAGAAGTGAAATCAAGGTCAGTCCAGATCTGGGAAAACAAGCATCAGCAACCTAGAAAGCCAGTTGATTGGCAGGCAGTTCTAGGTTTGGAGTAACAGAAGTCATGAAACAAGAATGTCAGCTGGAAAGCAGACAAGTTTCATTCAAGAACTAGCACTATCCAGAGCTGGCTCTTACATGGCTGCAAACACCTGTACCTAATGAGGAGAGACCATCATGCTGCTGGTCAGAGAGCCTCACTAAGCATCTCTGCTCTCTCCTCCTTTTGCTACATCTGTGGACTTGGAGGATGTGCTACTTCCTCTGGCCGGCTGCTGCTGGATCTTGGCTTTGTGTCTCCCAAGGGTGCGTGTCAACAGAGAATGCTGAAGGGCTTTCTTCAGATTCCAAATCAGCATCCTGTCTCTCTTCAGTTTCTGAATCCTGGTGCATGACATCTGTAGATAAATAGCTTTGGAACAGAAATGGAATTTTTTAAAAAAAATATTTGAGAAACGGTTGAAAAACACATTTCTTTGGTGACAAGAAATCATAGTTGGAATAATTCTGGATGAATGAAAACCTTCAGAGTTTTAAACTTATCCTATTCAAAGTTCACATGTGGTTGTTTATTGCAGGAAATCGCATTCTCTGCAGAGGAAACAATATTTTCAGCGCGCCCCTGGTGGTGCAGTGGGTTAAAGCCCTCAACTGCTGAATTTGCTGACCAAAAGGTTGCAAATTGGAATCTGGGGAGTGGCATGAGCTCTCACTGTTAGCCCCAGCTTCTGTTAGCCCCAGCTTCTGCCAACCTAGCAGTTCAAATACATGCAAATGTGAGTAGATAAATAAGTATCGCTCTGGCAGGAAGGTAACAGCGCTCCATGCAGTCACACCGGTCACATGACCTTGGAGGTGTCTATTGACAACGTCAAATCTTTGGCTTAGAAATTGAGATGAGCACCAACCCCCAGAGTCGGACACAACTGGACTTAAATACCCTCAAATACGATTTGTGCATAGAAAGCAACGTTTTCTGTATTTAATTAATGTATCTTATTCTGAAAATGCCATGCATGAATTTTGTTTAGAATAAATCCCAAACTACTACAAATATTTGAAAGCGACACAATTTTAAAAGATTTTTCATGTCAGAAATAACATTGCTAAAATTCTTTGTTTCTATTAGGCTTGTGCATTTTGGCTGCACCTCGAGCCATTTCTGCTATCTGGATTTCAGGCGACCCATGGATCTGTTTTTGCATGCCTCCCGAAAAAAAAGCAGGCATCTGAATGAATGTTCTTGGTCTGCAATGCAGCTACGGTAGATTCAGGCCATTGGCAACAGCTTTACAGGCTCCCCTTCCTGCAATTTTTAAGGCTATCAGGGTGAAAATGGCAACACTTAGAGAACACTTCTCTCTCTGCTGGCCCACCAAGTTTCATAACATTTGGGTCATCCCCTGAGTTTTAGGAATTTCTTTTCTGTCTAGAAATAAAATCTCCTTTAAAACTTCCCAAAAATGTAACCCCCACTGGCCCCACCTTGTAACTTCTCCAGGAGCAGCAGCAGGGGACTATTCCTTCCTGTCAAATGTCAAAGATGCAGTTCCACATCACACAGCCCACTATGGCACTTTCTTTACTAATAAAAAAAACCCCAACTTCTCCAAAAGCTTTTTCATTTCTTGTTCTCACAACATAATAAAGAGGCCAGCAGCCCACCATCCACAAGCAAGGGGCAGCATGTCCCCTTATTAGAAAAACACTCCTATATGATTCACTGGGGGGGGGGGGGTATTCAAAATGAATTGTGGGAAATCTAGCCATGTTTGGGAAAAAAACAATGTTTTTGGAGCATATTATTATGTAATGAAATAAATCAGAGAACACAGAAATATACTAAAACAACAGAGGACTTGTGATAAGATTGCAAAGGAAAGAAATTATTAATTATTGGTGGTAAGTTTAGGTAGATGGGTAGGTAGGTGGGTACTTTTTGTGAGAATGAGGCTTTGCTGTTTGCTGGAATTCCTATAATTATTAATAACAATCTTTTAAACATACTACTTTCTGAAAGAGAGGAGGGAGGAGAGATAAGAGAAAAAGCTTAAGGCTTTAGTAAAGGCTAAAGGGTGACTCAGAGCTCCCTGAAGAACATGCAAGCCCCCAAATGCCATGCACCCACCCACACTTTCCAACTCCCAGTCTCACTAAACAAGGAAAATAAAGGAAAATCAAAAAGATTCAATGCTAGAGGGAGACCAAGACAAAAGCTAAAGCTGAGAGCAAGTGACAAGGCAATTAGATGAAAGCACCTCTTTCTCTAGAGCCAGGACACAACTGAGCAATGGAGATGCTCACCCTGTTAAATAGACACAGTTTGTGTAAGACATGTCACAGCTTTCGTCTATTCTGATTGGCCCAACAGGCAGGGCTCACAGGAAAACACCATGTGAGCACATGGCACCTTCTACACACGATCCCGAATAGACGCAGAAGGTAGTCACAAGCGGCAGCCATGTGGTCCAATTAAAAAAACAAAATACATGGCTGCGGAGCTCTTGCCATTATGGGTGTCTAAATAAGCCAAAGGCAAACAGCCAAAACAAATAGATGCACAAGTCTAGTTTCTACCTCTGAGAGGAAAATTAGTTAAATTTTTAATCTCTACATTGGATTCATCTTCCTTTATATAGATCTATGATGTAATCTTATTGCTGTTGTGTATGATAAGAGGTGAGAAAGTTGTAGAGTCGGTCTGAGTCCCTCTACGGAGGTAGAGAAGATCGGGGTATAAAAGTTTTAAATAAATAAATAAATATTTTTATCCATGGTTACAATGCCCTCGGTGGGACTGTATTTTCAGAGAATGGGAAGGGAGGATATTCTTAACTCCACATTTGAATAGGTAGAGATTAAGATGGGTGGAAATGTTCATATCAAGATGCGGGAGTAGTTTTTCTAGCATTAGAATGGTGTCTGCATCCACAACTCTGCTTTTTTGACCACATGTTGAAATATTATTTTAAAATGCCTTGCCGCTTGGACTCCCTTTATATATTTATATGTTTTCCAAGTACATGCTGCTTATTTATTTTCTTCAGACAATGTGGCTTGAAAAATCAATAAAAAGACATTTGTTTTAGTGTGAAGTTATTTGCAAGCATGAAGGTTTTTCAGTCAACTGCAATCAAGAAGCATGGACGTTTTTAAACTGCTTTACAGTTTAGATATCAAATAGTATAGAAGCAGCAAGACTGGTGGAAAAAAATCCAAGACTTTTCTGGAATAAATAAAAAATGAGAGTTTTAAAGTCTAGAAAGTTGGCACATTTTCTAATGACCTCATTGGTTTTAATTAATCCTCTCTGCATATTCTTAACCTAGCTGCATTCTGGAAGGGTGAGACACAATCTTTAGGTTTGTGTAAAACTAAACATTGCCAGCTTGACTGCATTCACTCTAGCAACTTGCTAATTAGTCATTCATTCTTCCATCCATTCATTCTTTGCTTCCTTCATTCATTGCTGGTAGCTCAATAGGAAGCCGTATTAACGTGTTATAGCTGCAACACTGATACATCATCTACAAATGATTTTACACGTTGTGGGAATGAATACCTAGAAACAAGTGACTAGGCAATTAGAACAGCAAATTCCACACAAATAAGTTATTTCAGAAAAATTCAAAAGACCAACCATTTTGATTATTTTTTAATAGCAATGCAGAGCTCTATTTACCGCCTGATGGAACGACTGAAATGCATTGTGTGTCTTCAAAAGCCGTCTAGGCTTCTGAATAGGACACTATAAACCTGATTTCAACAGACTGAAAACAAGATGTGACAAGCAGTTTGACACTGCCCCTCAACTAATTTCCGTTATTTGTAAAGAGGCCCATCTGAATGGAAATAGCTCAACAGAATGGGTCAGTACGGTTGAGGCCATGTCAGTTCACACAGAAAACCCCAATACAGGGGAAAATAAGCAGCCATTGATTTCCAGAGAAAGCCGCAGAGCCTATGGAAAGGTGCCAGAACGGGGCACCAGCTGCTCTCTCCTGGAAGTCTTTTGTGGATGAGTGAAGGAAGAGAGAGTAAGCTGGTGGGTCTGAAAAGGAGAACGAGATAGAAAGCAGGCCAGAAAAGGTATTCCTGACAGTCCCAGCAATGTTTCATTCCTCAAGCTGTGCATTTCTTTCCTGGGAAAATGCTGAAGGAAATCTGCCCACATCTTCCTAAAAAAAAACCAAACCAGGAAAAAAACCCTCTCTCACACATACTTCATCGGCCAGTCCTCTCTACTTTTATTTACCCTGTGAATCAAGAACAGTTTCAGTGGGATTTTCTCATGTTCTTTCACATTTCCTGATCCTGAATTCAATCAAATGCTTCTCCCGGAACTCAGATCTAATATGGTTAAAAATGGAACAAATGCTCAATATGATTGCAGGTCTTCATTTGCATTATTGCATTATAACAGCAATTTTAGAAAGATACCAAATGGAGAGCAGATTGTTTGAAGTCTTTATGCCTTTAATAAGAAAATCCTGCCCTGATTCTCCTTAAGCACCCTAGCAGCGATTTCATGCTATAAATGAGAAAGGGAAAATTCTTAAAGTTTTCGCAGTGAGTAATAACTCTTTTCTTTCAGAACTAGATACCCTAGGCAATACAGCTTATGACTGCATAAAATATTAAAAACAACACAATATGACAATGCATCTGCAAGTTTTAGGTAGCCTGCAAAGTATGAAACATATGTTTCTATTGTATCAGCAAAACAGAGAGAGGTACTGAGTGCTTGTCTTATATTGCTTTTGAGTGGAAGGTATTCTCAACTTACTGTGTGAGTTATCATCCTATCCTCCCATCCTGAAAGATTGGTATCATTAGATAGAAGGGATGGAATCCTGTTGAGGAATTACAAAAGCATAACTTAGAATAATTTGGATTTAAGCATTCCTAACTGTATGCTCTATATAGACTCAAGTTTTTGTTCCCCAATTAACACTTTTTAGGGGTGCACTACATTGTAGGATTAATGCAGTTTGACACCACTTCAATTGCCATGGTTCAATGCTATGGAATCATGGGAGCTGTAGTTTGTTGAAGCACTGGCACCCTTTCATAGAGAAGACTAAAGACCTTTTAAACTACCACCCTCATGATTCCATAGCATTGAGACATGACATTTGAAAGTGGTGTTGAACTGCATTAATTCTACAGTGCAGGTGCACCCAGGAAACACCAGCTGCAATTGGTAGGATTCAACGCCTGTTACTTGGGAAGCAGCTGGCTGATTTGGCCCTCTCCTAGGCAAGTGATCTCCAGCATGAGATAGAGTTGTGACAGAAATAGGCATGACTTGTGGGGAGACTGGGAATTTTGTCTACTTTCTGAGTGAAAGGAGAATTGATCTCTATTGATCTTAGTGGCTACTTCCTGTTCAATGCAGATTGAGGGGATTGGGCTAGATAGGATTCACTCTGTAGTGTAACTCCATATCTATGCTAGTTACATACTTATAACTGCCCCATAAGATTCTATCCATGTTAATTTTCCACACCATCCATTGTGATTGTTGATTCTACTACTGCCTTCAGGCTTTGGAACTCCCTCCATAAAGCTCCTATTAGGAGATACAGTTATACCCTTCTTTTCCATTATTTGACTTTAGGGTGGCTGAAAATCAACATAAGGACACAAAAAGATGTGTCGTCCTCAGTCAGACCAACTCTGACAAACAGCGGTCCCTTACAGTTTCAGGCAGGATTGTTTTCTCGTCCTCCCTGAAAATCTTTGGTAGTCTCTCATTTGTGTGCTAAATATGCTGCATTCCACTTAACGTCTGAATTCAGATGAGATGGATATATTCAGAATAGTATAATAGTAAACATAAACCAAACATTAGGGTAAGGTTTTACTTATTTGCAACCCAGTGACCTTAACTAAAACATGACCAAAACAAAAGCAATGAAGCAATAATTTATTTTACATGCTTTTACACCTGATCTGGTGTAATAATATGCACAGGTGGACGGAAGTGAGCTGAAAGAGTCTCCATGTGAATGTATGAATCACTATGAAAATGGAGTCTTAAGAAATAAAATAAAACAAAATCTGAAGCAATCCTTGGTAATCCAATTTTCTTCAGTAGTGTAAACCAACATTCAGTGAAGCACTTCAATAAATAGGAATTACTGCCCTTTCTCTACTTTCTCATTCATGCTTCAGGCACTCTCTATACACAATTACATGGTTAGAAATGCTCAGTCAGTCTAGTGTAGTGGCTTCTGTCTGAAAAAATCCTTTAAAATAATTTGCCCAAAAGGTACCTTGCTTTGTATCAGTGGATACAATGTGATGAACAGTTTGTATTTTAACAAAACAACCACAAAATAAAATCTAGTTGAGCAAGTTCTGCTTGAGCACATCTGAACTACAAAGAACAAATGGCTCAGATTTTAATGAAGAGGAAGGTATCTTGGGAACTTGCTCTGTGCTCCCCAAAAAGCAGTGAGACAAATAAGAGAATAATAAGCAGAAAAATGGAAGCTTATTCAAAAAGCTATCTTCTGCCCCACTTTGATGGTTAAATGCATTGCAGTGGTTAAGAATTAAACTACTTTTAAACTAATGTTGTTTAGATGGAATTATATTTCTCCCTGGAGTTCTTTTGTAAAGTTTAGGTACTTAAAATGACAAGCGCATTTAAAAAAAACCCCAGCACTGTACAGTAGTTATCTGTCTTTGAAATGTTCTGTGCTCCTGAGACAGACTAAGTCATTGTGTCTGCCTGTCATTTCTTGTTTGAGAATGTCTTTTTTGTAGACAGAGCTCTGTTTGGGATAAAGGAAGAGCAGGTGTTTGGGCTGCAAGGTATAACTCATGCCTTGGGGTATGATAGACCCAGTTTGGTGCTAGTCATTCTGACTAGCCAGTCAAGGAAACTGAAGGGGTGCTTTGTTTGTATTTAAGACTAGACTTGATAATTTCCTCCACAAATTTTATGCATTTTGTTGCACCTCAATTTTCCCTTTTTGTGTCCCTTCATTTTGCATGCTGTTGTGTGACAGCAGGAATCTCCTCTTGGCAGCGCTCTCCTCTCTGAAAGGAGGATTTCACACTGCCTGGCCCTCCTCTCAGCCTGGGACTTGATGGCCCACCACATTCCCAGGCTGAGAGGACAGGGACACAGGAAGCTGCCAAGAGCTCTCTGGGTAGCTCTTGGCAGCTGCATGTCTCTACCTTGGCCCTCCACAGGCTGAGAAGAGGACTGAGGTATGTCAGTTGGAGGAAAGAGCTCACCAGCCTGGGTTTTCCCAGGCCTGTTCTATAGGATGTTCTTGAAATATTTCTGGAATACATCTATGCTTGAATATAATCAAGATAAAAGTGATGTGATGACTACTGCTGCGAGAATCGTTTATGCACAAGCTTGGAAATTGGAGGAAACACTGGAAGTGGAGGAATGGATTGTAAAAGTGGTGAAGGTGGCTGAGATGGACATTCTGATGGGATATCTTCAGTCAAAAGACCCTTCAGAGTATGGGAAAGACTGGGAACTCTTCAAAGGGTGTCTAGAAAGAAAATTTCAACATTGGGAGTTCAAGTTTGAAATGGAAAGTTTTTAAATTTCCAACATATTGTTTAATTTCCTCCTGAAGAAAGACATGATGAGCTTACGCTGAAGCCATTGGAGAATGTGTGTGTGGACCAAGTATTTTTTAGGAACATGTTTGAACGTTGGACTGCAATTCTAGAGACCCAGGTTTAGATCCCCACCAAGCCATGAAAATCCATTAGGTGACCTTAAGCAAGTTACATTCTCTCATCCTCAGAGGAGGAGAAAGACAACCTCTTCAAAAATATATTGCCAAGTAAAACCGATGATAGGTTTGCCCTACAACACATTTTACATGGGCTATGTCAGGGCATCAGACACTGCCTGATCTCTGAAGTTAAATAGGGTCAGACCTGTTCATTACTTAGATGGGAGACCATCAAGTAATACCATACATTCATTGCTGAAGCAAACCTTATATTTCAGGGGAATTAGGCATTCCTTACTTAAGAAAACCCTATGAATTGCATGAGGTCATCACAAGGCAAGTTGAAGGCCCACACACCTACATAACAAACTAGAGATATAATTTTTTCAACTTTTATCATCCTTGACTATTTGTACTGTAGAACGTTTTAATGAAAAATTCATTTGTAGTAAAACATGTCCTTTTTTTGGTTGGTGAAACATGATCATTTTTACAGAGAACATTTTTTCATGTACATAAAGAAATATCTTTGCACAAATTTGTACAAAATGACAATTTCCAAAGC
This sequence comes from Anolis apletophallus, assembly GCA_030556195.1. NCBI lineage: Eukaryota > Metazoa > Chordata > Lepidosauria > Squamata > Anolidae > Anolis > Anolis apletophallus. The sequence continues at coordinate 71,078,371 of JARBWK010000006.1, forward strand.
AATTTTCTGCATAGAAATATTTTTTTCTGCACAAATTACTTTTTCAAGTTCCAAAATTTGAATTGCTCAGAAATCCTATTCTCATTTAGTAGGGAATAAAAGTTGTAGCAAAAACACTGAAACTGTTTATTCCTGCATTTTAAAACAAATAAATGACAATCTATGGCCCTATTCCAGACAAGTTAAAATGATAAATTCAATACTGTAAGATTATGCATGCTCTGATGGATCAAACCAATCCTGATTTTGTGAATAATCATGGTTTTTGTCAATAAAATTAGGCCAACAGGTATGAGGGTGACTTGCTGTGCCTTCTTTCTTTCATGCTGTCTGTAATTATTGCCTGCTCAACCTACAGCAAAGTTAAGCTTTATTTCTAAAATGCAATCACTTTCTCATTCCATATGGATTTCTGCACTTCTTAGCAATCTTGAATATTCTTCTTGATCAGCTATCTCATTTAGGATTTAATGCAATCGGGAAATCATTTCATATTCATCTCTGTTTTGTCAAACTCTGATGAGTGTTTGATTTGCTTTGCTATTTCTTTAGTTATCAGTAAATATTGAACACCTGTGTCATGTTTAAAACCTTAATGTGGCTCCCAAACTCTATTCTATTCTGCATCTTTGAATCTTTATACAGCAGTCACAATTGATTTTTCTCCCTCCTTCCCACCTACTGCCACTTTTACCAGCTGTTTATGTCGTCTTCTTGCTCACAACTCACCACAGTAGTTCTAATTTCCTATGCCAGTGTTGCACCTGCTTGCCTTGAGTATTCTGGAATTCCCTCTAAGTCTCCAAAATATAACCATTCATTTCTGTTTCACAGTTTCTCCAGCTTTCCCACTTCCTACTGATTTTCATAAGCACCCATTTCACACACATCTATGGAAAATCTTTTAATTAGTGTATACAATCATGTTCAAGTCAACCTCCTATATAAGTCAAGGCAATGTATTGGGGCCAAAATTATTGATTTTATATGACCTGTGAAAAAGTTAAGAGTCATTCTGCAGGGAGGTGAAATCACAATGCTACCTCTTATAGTTACTGCTGCAGCCATTTCCTTGCCTCGGCAGTCAAAAAGAAAACAAGTGGCACCATGGCAGAAAGAGTAGAAGAGGTTGTTGCTCCTTTTTGATAATAATAATCATAATAATAATAAGATTTATTTATATTCTATCCCCTCTCTGAAAGGACTCAGGGCAGCTTACAATAGAAGAAAAACAATGTAGTAATAGTAATCGTAAACATACAACCAAATCAAACTTCAATCACACAATAATTAAAGCATTAAAAACACCATAAATATATGAATAAAATTCAGAAGGGTGTCACCGATGGACATGGAGGTATGTGACAGTTAAAACATATACTGAGACTAAAAGGATTACAAATCCGACCCTTCTTAAAACAGTAAACCAGCATTTAAATCCTCCATCATTTAAGTTACGTTAGTCATTCTCAAAGGCCAGCTTGCATAACCAAGTTTTTAATTCTTTCCTAAAAGTCATTAGTGTGGGGAGGCAGTATGATCTCTTTGAGGAGGGCATTCTAGAGCTGGGGGGCAAATGCCAAAAATGCCTTTTCAATCGTCCCCACCAACCGTACTTGTGATGGTGGTGGGGCCATGAGAAGAACCTCCCCAGTGGACCTCAGGGCCCGAGTGGGTTCATAGAGGGAAACATGGCCACACAAATAGACTGGACCTGAACTGTTTAGAGCTTTGTAGGTAATAACTTGTACAAATAACCAGAAATGCACAGGCCGCCAGTGGAGCTGTTTTGACAGGGGGAGTGCATGCTCCCTGGAATTGGCTCCTGTTCGTAATCTGGCTGCCGCTCTTTGCACTAGTTGTAGTTTCCGAGCTATCTTCCAAGGCAGTCCCATGTAAAGAGCATCACAGTAATCCATCCAAGATGTAACCAAGGCATGGACCACCATGGCTAGATCTGGCTAGATCTGACTAAGCTCTTGCCTCTCTATTTAGGAAAAAAGGTGTTTAGATAAATTTTATGGCATAGTACTTAGCTGACTCATATATTAGTCAACCCAGATTTTTGGCTTGGTTTGTTTTTCTAAATTTTCTAAACTTTATGAGTATATAGAGTAATATGGTCTCATTTTGCTATTTACATTTTTGCTAGTTCCATTAATGATAGTAACTCATGTGGCAAAATGTTTTGAAGAAAAAATGAAACCACTCACAAAGAGATCCTGAGAATGCAGGATCTTTTCCTTTTCTCTCATTAATTCCCCAAGAATTGATGAAAAAAGTAATATTACCTGTTACTATTTTGCAAAATGTGTGCTATTATATCCTGAAAGTAGCATATTAACTAATCAGAAATATAATTACGTGTAATATTTTACTTTTGATCTCAAAAACCTCCTTTGTCCTTTGTGCTATGGAGTTTCCTATGGTCTTTCTTATCAACTTGCCAGTTCATTACTGTGGTCAGAGTGAGAAGGCAATTAGGTAAATTGCTTCAAATCTAATAATAAAGCTAGCTTTAAAAACACACTTCAGAGTGTCTATACAGCCTAAAGAAAAAGTCCTTCTGAGCTCCATATCTGAAAATCAGACTTGGATCATGAAACATGCTTTTAGTTTAAAACATGTCCACGCTTTACAAGTACAATTTAATCAAGGGAGTCCAAGTAGCAGTCACTTTGTAATAGAGATTAAATTTTCTATAACAATATTACATAGAGCATTGCATTCTGATGACCCACTGATTAAAGACCAGTTTAGGGAGAGTCACTTAGAATTCCTACTGATACTTTAGAAAAGCTGACATTTACTAACAAAAACCACTCCTTTGCAGATAAATTGTTTGCAATTTCCCAGATTATATCTCTAAAAATAAAATACCCTGTACTGCTTAATTGGATGTGTCTTCCTTTGATATTTCTTTCTTTTGAGACTTACTAAGGCAGAGTCAATGATCATAAAGGTTAGTGCAGGACAGTAACAAACAGATCGGTTTTATCTAGGAGAAATCAGTTAACAGGAATTTATCTAGGAGGCTAAAAGATATCATTTTTGCCAAAGAAAATTGAAAAAAGGTGGGGTCACAATGATGTTATATAATTCCATACTGTGCTTAGCTTCTGCATCATTCAACAATGAAGAAAAACACACTGATATTTCATTTCATGACAGAATTTCTTAAGGAGCCCAAAATAAGTCAAAGAAATGAAAATAACACAACTTGATCATGTATTCCTAGATAATGACATTTTCAAACTTCAGAAAAATTGTGTAAACTGGCTACAGAGTATCTATGGACCTCATCACATGGAGAAGGTCTAGTGTGATTTGCCAGCCTCCATGGTGAATCTGGTCAACAGCAGGGCAGTGCTGGTATCCGGCCACCAGCTGATGCTTCCTCCCATTGTTCCTTATGGAACATGGGGAGGCTTCTGTGTTGGTGGCACCAGTGTCTCACCATGCTGCTGCCCCACTTCACTCATGTCACCCTATGTTGTCTGATGTCACCCTATGTTGTCTGACGGGCGGCATGGGACTCCATGGGCAAACTGAGGCAGAAGCATCCTGGGACGCTTTTTTGTTCTGTTTGATAAGGCTGTTAGTGAATTATTTGTTTCCACTACAACAGAGCTGAGCTACAGAAAGTTAGATTTTTTTGGTCTACTGTGATTCCCGGTCAGCTAAGTTAGTTCACAGTCTAAACTGATTTTTTCCTATCAGTCTTCTCTTTCTCCATTTTGCTATTTTTTTCCAGCATAATATCCACCCTACTAATTCCTGACAGAGAATGTATCACCTTACTCCGAAACTCCGGATGATCTCTCCCAGCGGTTTCATGTAGATGTTAAATAACATCGGGGACAGTACTGAACCCCGAGGGACTCCACAAGACAAAGGTTGCAGAGCCGAACAGGTGTCACCCAATAACACCTTCTGGGTGCGACCTTCCAGAAAGGATTGGAGCCACTGCAAAGCAGTACCCCCAAGCCCCATATCTGCAAGGCGACCCAGAAGGATACTGTGGTCTACGGTGATCGAAAGCTGCTGAGAGGTCCAGCAGAACCAACAGGGACACACTCCCCCTGTCGAGTTCCACTGCAAAGCGTAGATCATCTACCAAGGCGACCAAGGCTATTTCAGTACCATGTCCCGGCCTAAAGCCAGACTGTGCCGGATCAAGATAATCAGTGTCTACCAAGAATCCCTGGAGTTGCGAAGCCACCACACGTTCCAAATAGGGGAGATTGGAAACTGGCCGATAGTTCACTAATTGAGTGGGATCCAGTGATGGTTTTTTCAACAGCGGTTTTATCACAGCTTGCTTTAAGCTGGCTGGAATTTTGCCCTCCTGTAAGGAGGCATTAACCACCACCTTCACCCACTCTGCCAAATCCCTTCTGGCTTCTTTGATCAGCCAGGATGGGCAGGGGTCTAGGATGCATGTGGTAGGCCTCGCTTCCCCAAGGATCTTGTCCACATCCTCGAGCTGAACCAATTGAAACGAATCCATTAAAACCGGACAAGCAGATGCTCATGTCACATCCCCAGAGACCGCTGTTAAAGTGGTATCAAAATCAGAACGGATCAGCGCCGTCTGCGAAGGCCCGAGCAAACTCTTCACAGCGTACCGCCGAGCCGTCAAGATCTCTCACTGTGGCGGATTTAGTAGTCCTCTGATGACTCGGAACAGTTCCGCTGGACGGTTTTTAGCAGCGGCCACCTTGGCCGCAATGGATGTTTTTTGTGCAGCCTTCGTTGCTGTGTCATACGTCCTCAAATAAGAGACCAGACGCGCATGGGCTGATCCGCTCCGCTTCCGACACCACACGCACTCTAGCCTCCTCTTTTTTCGCTTCATCGCTGCCAGCTCCTCAGTAAACCAAGGAGCTGGTTTAGCTCGGTTACTCAAGAGGGGGCGTTCTGGAGCGATCGTGTCAATAGCCCTCGTCATCTCCCTATCCCAGAGAGAAACGAGAGCCTCAACAGGGTCACTTACCGAGGAGGCGGGAAAATCCCCAAGAGCCGTCAGGAATCCATTCGGATCCATAAGTCTCCTGGGGCGGACCGTTCTAATGGGTCCACCACCCCTGCGGAGGTGGAAAGGCACAGTGAGTCTAAACCTGACCAGGTGGTGGTCAGTCCATGGCAAAGGAATGGTGGTCAATTCCTCCACTCCGCCACCTTCTTCTTGTCTTGTTCTAAAGGAATTTACTGACCATGTTGCATGTTCATGTTGCATTGTTTAGACAAAAACAAATGCGGTAGTGTCTTGTGTAAAAATCCAAACTCAAACCACAGAGTCTCAATGAGGTTGATCCAAAGGTTTATATTATTCTTCTAGTGACTGAATATTTTCAGTAATCCCAACAATATGGGCTATGCAATATGATGAAATAATATTCCAAGAAACATACAGGTTTCTGTGATAAAGGGTCCAAGAAGTAGCAGACAAAAGAAATTCTTAAAGGGACATCGCCCGCAATATTTGTAATCCTTTAGATGAGGGTGGTATCTGCCGTTTTGAAGTAGACACCATCCTTATCTAAAGGATTACAAAGAGATGCTAATCCAGTCTTTGAAATAATAATAATAATAATAGGAAACCTACAAGGTAAACTTTGGAGTTACTGCCTCTCAACTTTGCCTAACTCACAGGGTTGTTTTGACTCCCAATAATCCCCTGTTACCTGGAAATCATGCTATTTTATCTGGAAATCATGCTATGGAGCAGTGTTTCCCAACCTTTTTTGAGCCGCGGCACACTTTTAACATTAAAAAAATCCGGGGAAACATCACCAACCAAAATGACACAAAATGACACTCTAACACAGTAAAGAATGGATGGGGGATGGTGGCCTGCTGGGAGCAGCTGCTGGGAGTGCCAAAGCCGGGGAGGGGGCGCAGCCAGGCTGCATCATGCCCTGCCCCCTCCCCCTATCTTCACCTTTTCCAGTAGCTGCTCCAGCATTGAGGGGGCAGTGCCAATCCAGCGGGGGCAGAGCCAGCACAATGCTGGCTTGGCACTGTCCCCTCAAGGCTGGAGCAGCTGCTGGGAGTGCCAAAGCTGGGTTTGAGCCATGCCGCACCATGCCCTGCCCCCTACCCCCAGCTTCAGCTCTCCCACAGAGAAGGAGAATGAGTGGTGGACGAGCTTCAGTGGGCGGGTCTCCTCCTCCACGCAGCTTCAGCGAGCGAGGGGCGAGAGTCATGATGGAAGTCATGGCGGATTGGGGGCTCGCTGGGGAAAAGGCCGAAGGAGGCAGCGCCCCGGCTCCTTCTTTTTCTTCGCCACCGCCCGGCCCTTCCTCCTCCTTCCCCAAGCAGCAGGAGTTCAGCAAGAGGAGGGGGGAAGGAAGGGGGGCAGAGAGCTTTTTTCGTGGCACAGCAGGAGGTCCATCATGGCACACTAGTGTGCCACGGCACACTGGTTGGGAAACACTGCTATGGAGGCCATGCTATTGAGAACACAGCTGCTGGACAGGGCACGTCTCTAGGATGGAGGACCACTGCCTCCCAAAGATACTACTCTATGGTGAACTTGCATGGGTCAGCGCAAGAGAGGCACCCCAAAAAAAGAGATATAAGGACTGCCTGAAACAACATCTCAGGCTCAGCCAGATTGATCACCAACAATGGTCCACTCTGGCCTCACATCGGGAGGCATGGAGACGCACTATCCATAATGCTGCAGCCTCTTTCGAGAAGACATGCCAAACGGGTCTCAAAGAGAAATGGCAACGCAGAAAGAATCTCAACTTTGAAACAACACCACCCAAGGAGACTTTCTGCTGTACTTTCTGCAACCAGACTTGCCTATCTCGGATTGGTCCTTTTAGTTATCAACGCACTTGTAAAAAGTGTGGGATGAGTCCTTCCTAAGAATCTTCATTTGCAAAGTAATGCCAGAGAGAGAGAGAGATCTGGAAATCCCTTTAGAAAATGAACATGGGTTTCCCCCCACCAAAACTTTCAAGGAGGAGGAGGAGGCACAAGGTGGTAAGCAGAATTCTGGGCAATGGAGTTTGGAAAGGCGAGGTCCCCTGTGCCAGAGAATTAAAAAGACCCTGCCTTAAACTACATTTCCCAGAATTCTGCTTCAGAATACTGGGACTGCTCTCATAAAAGCTTCAATGAGATGGTTCCTGCCTGTATCTCTCTGGCCTCGCCATGTGCCAGAGGGACTTCTTCTTTGCCTAGCCATCCAACTAGGCATTCCTCCCTCCCCCTCACTGCTACCTTTGGAGAAACAGTATGGTTTCTTCCTCCACTCTGCCCTTGCCATACTCTTCCAGGCCCCTTTGAAGGAACCAAACCCAGTCCTTTTGGGGAAGAAGCAGTGCCCAGGACAGAGACCTGGAGCCATTCACAAGACTTACATAACTCATCTGAAAGTCATAGGTCAGTGTGTTTCCAATCTTAAGTTTTTTGCGTGGAGCCCCACACATTTCTAAATTTTGCTTCATATGTACGAATCTTATGAAATAGATCTAACAAAGTTTTGCACAATCCTACGATTTATAAGTAGTAAAAATACTCAAAGCATAATGTACAATTTCACTTTAATATTTTCTGTCATATTTCGGGAGCATCAGTCTGAATTGGATGTCTTTGTATCTTTAGGCCTCTCTCTCAACTCCTTCCAAGGCCCTTCTTCAAGGACATATGCAGCAGATCCAATCTATCATTGGGGATGCTAGATTGGACCTGCCTTGAGGCCCAACAGGTACTCCCTAAGCTGCTTCCAATGCAGCAGGGAGTTCCTGCTGCCCAGCCAGACCCTATGGTATTAAGTGGCTTTAACCAGGTTAAGCCAGATCAACCCCCATACACCATTTAGCCACCATAGAGATTAGTCATCCCCACACTGACCTAATTGGTCAGTGTATATGTGCCCCCATTCTGCTTGTTTGGGACCAGGATAAAATATAATTAAGTAAAGGTTGAATGCTAAAACTGGAAGAGGAAGGAAGGAAGGTTAGTTGTCCAAAAGTAATGTTAGCAACAAATCTACATGATGATTCAAACTGTATCTTTTGGATACAGAATGTTGTTTTTTATAAGATTTGATGAACCAACTTGAGATTTGAAATGAACCAGTACTTTACAAGTATGTCCTCTCTTCATACTAGATTGCTATAGGATGGATTACCATTTAGATGTACAATTAATCACTTCTGAATGCATGCAAAAACTCTTTTAGCTTTATCATGCATTTAAGTGATGTGCGTGTGATTCACTTTTTTCAGTGGCCTGTTGTGCCCCCACAGAAAACTGCTCTGTTTTCCTTCTTAGTTAGGAGATGTTAGCCTGCATATTAGACATTATGGGAGGGATCCAAAGCTAGCCCCTTACCTTTAAGTTACCTCCTTCCTCCTCCCCTTTCAGAATCTTCCCTAGGGGCAGGGCCTCTCGGCTATACTCAATTGTATCTCTAGATGTCAGCCATTAGACCAGGAGGTATCAGAGGAGTGAAGATGCTAAAAAATTCCACGTCAAAATTGATAGGCAATGGTTGAACAATAGTAGTTAAACAATTACACAGTTGAACAGTTGGTTCTGTAAGCAAAGTGGCTTTGTTGAAAACACAAAGAACAAAGAAGAAAAGCCAAAAGACAAGTAGGCAGAGATCACTGTTAGAGCAAATCCCCAAACTTTAAAGAGACTTGTGCCAGTTAGATCAGGAGGAGTTGGGATTTGAACCTTGCTATTTTTTAATTTAAGTCTTTATTAACTGTTCCTCTGAGCACATCAACTCTCTTCCCAATAGGAAAAGGTCATCTCAATGCAAACAGCTTGCAGGGGCAGAACAGTGGCCAAAAAGCATTTGTGCGCAAAAATAACTTGGTTTTCACTTATCAACCAAATCTACTCTTTGACAGTGTTCCAGTTCATAATGCATCAGGTAAGTTGGGGGCTTCCTGTATACTGAAAAGAGTTTCCCTTTCTGGCTATTATGTTCTGTGTCTCCCTAAAACCAGCCAAGAATTATCTTCCCATTCAGGGCATGAAATTGTCATCAGAAAGTCAAAGAGGTTATCATTTAATAATATTACTGAATCACTGTAGGAATTGTGATTTCACTATCACTGTGTGATCATGGGTTTTGTCACCTCAATGCTGATTTTCCAAATCAAATGTTACAACATCATTTCCTTTCCAAATGATGTTTTGTTGTGTTTTCTTCCACTGCAAAAAGATGATCCAGGTTCCACAGCTAGGCCTTCACTATCACGTACCTCAAGCAGATGGCATTGATTTTCTCTACACAATCAGGACGCTAAAAAACTTAAAATATAAACATAAGGTCAACTGCAAACATGGTTTTGATCATGACTTCCCTTTCCTTGCTAATATGATTATGGAAATGAGTGTTTGTGTCAACAGCCGATGTCCCCAACCACACAGAGAGTCTAAGAATCACTTGTTTGTGTAAAATGGCCCTTCATTTATATGAGGCCTTTATCATGAAATCACAGCTGCTGTCTTGTATTGAAAAGGATGAATGTAGAATAAGCAGCTAGATGGGGATTAGAGCTCTGTTGATAATAAGCAAAGTGCAGAAGATGGGGGTCATTCTGCCTGTACCTAACCAGGCTACATCTCTCGTGAATCCCTTAATTCACAGCAATACAAATGGGAGATTATACCAATGGTTTGTCTTTGGTAAGGAAAAGCTTTTGGCTTGCCCAAACATTACAGGCAATTGTGGCATTTCTTTCATTTACCAGGAGTTTTAATCCTATCCCCGGTTATCTCTCAATAAGTCCCCTTCAATACCTAGACATTTTCTTCTATCGAAACATGCATAGGCTTCCACTGTAAATTATGTAAGTAATGCTGTTTTCATAACTACCATTCAAAGCTAAAATATGCTAGAAACAATGGTCATCCCTCCCCCTCAACTCAAATCGTTTATGCTATGCTTTTAACGGCAGCTCTCTGTGAGTGTGCTTTTCCTCTACCATTAACTGCTCTTTCAGAGGGAATATTCATCAAGACAGGACAGCAAAATTACATGCTTTAGAAAACACTGTCTAAGGCTTAACAATATATTTCCACAACAGCCTTACATTCTGATACTTTAGATGAAACCACTAACATTAGCTTCTTCTTCTTGTGTAGAGGTATTGTGTCTAATTGCAAAGTGAAATCATTTCCATGTGTAATCAAGACCTGGGTGATACTAGATTTATATAAAGTTTGGGTAAAGCTGTCAAAGGAAGAGGGGGGAGGGGCTTTTTAGCTATGAGTAGGATGGATTTAATTGGGGTAATCAGATCTATGGTGGAGTAATTTGAATATTATATTATGACTCAGGAGTACCATTATTAGAAACCCAACTCAACCACAGAAATGTACTGGGAAACCATGGGCCAATCTGTCCTTCACAGCTTTCAAAGAAGACAATGGCTACTATCTTCTGAATGTCATTGGTAACAGATTTGTGTGAATGGGTATTGTTCAGAAATCTTTTACTGTTGCCTATATTATCATGACCCCAATTGAAGAAGCAGTGGTTTAGAACTCTGCACCTATGGCTGCTGTGGAAGTGGGAAGGAGTCCTAACTCTCCAACAGCTCCAAAGCTGGTTTGGCACTGCTGGACAGGCACCCTCTCAGCCCTGATTTTTTGGCCCATTCTCCTCATCATGATGCATACTGGCTGCAACATGTCTCATGTCAGTCGCTCTTTGTCTTGAGTGACCTTGGCTGAATCACCAGATTGATACAGGAGGGGAGGAGGGGAAATGAGGAATCACCACTCCTTTCTGCCTCCCTTCTACGGACATTGCTATGGCGCATGCCACTCCATGCAATGAACAACTGACATTAGCCATGTCATGTCTGCTGGCTGCCGTGATGTCAAGAACCCTGGGAATGTGGGATGGCAATGTGTATAGTTGCAGCCAGTTCCATCTAGAAATTGACCAATTGGCTCAGAGTTGTAGTTTGATCCAGATGTTTGGTGAAAATTCAGAGCAATCCATGACTTTTGTTAATGCAGTTCAAGGCCATGTTAACATGAATCAGATCTATGCATCATGCAGTGACTATTAAGATTATTCACCTGTCTTCCAGATAATGGGTCACTGCAGATGTGCCCCCAGACTCGGGCTTGTGATGAAACACTATGAAACAATGATGTATAATCATCCCACCCAAAAGACTGAGGAAAGATCTACAATGACATAAGAACATAAGAACATAAGAAGAGCCATGCTGAATCGGACCTCAGCCCATCTAGTCCAGCATTCTGTATCACACAGTGGCCCACCAGTTGTACACGGGGATCTCGAGCAGAAGGGAGGGCAAAACCCTGACCTGCTCCCGACCCCCCACAACCAGTACCCAGGGAAATCCTGCCTACCTCAACCAACTCCGAGGTGGCACTTGAATGTCCTTTTCAGTAACTGCCGATACACTTGGTATCCATGAATCTGTCTAATCCTGCCTTGAAGTTGTTCAGGCTGACAGCTGTCACAACCTCTTCTGGAAGTGAGTTCCATAACCCAATGACCCTCTGGGTGAAGAAATATTTCCCTTTATTAGTCCTAATTTTCCTACCTTGGAGCTTCAGGGAGTGCCCTCTAGTCCTAGTGTTTTGTGACAAAGAAAATAATTTTTCTTTATTCACCTTTTCTATCCCATGCATGATTTTATACACTTCGATCAAGTCACCTCTTAGACGCCGTCTTTTAAGGCTGAAAAGACCAAGGCGTTGCAACCTGGTTTCATAAGGGAGCCACTCCATCCCTTGGATCATTCTTGTTGCCCTTTTCTGTACCTTTTCCAGTTCCGTTATATCCTTCTTAAGGTGCGGAGACCAGAATTGTACACAGTACTCCAAATGTGGCCTTACCATCGATTTGTAGAGAGGTAATACAACATTTGCTGACCTATTTTCAATTCCCTTTCTGATCATGCCTAGCATAGAATTTGCTTTTTTCACTGCTGCAGCGCACTGGGTAGACATCTTCATTGAGCTGTCCACCAAGACCCCAAGATCCCTTTCCTGGTTTGTCTCGGAAAGCTTTGACCCCATCAATTTGTAGGTGTAGTTGGGGTTCTTTGCCCCGATGTGCATTTAATGCAGCTTAAAGCCAACTTCAAACTACAACAGCTACAAAATGCACACTGCCAAAGCACACTGCAGAGTGATTTAAATTGTTTTAAATCCACCCAGCAAAGTCGCAGGAAAGTCCAAATTAAAACCCTGAATGTGCTTCAGCCAGGCCCCAGTGTAACCACATCACATGGTGAAATCAACTCCACAGAATGTGAAGTGCATTACTAGACACCCACCCACACTCAAGCACATTTTAAAATTTGGGGTGGGGGAATTCCAAAAAAACATCCCAAGAGATATAACTTGGCTACAGATAGCTAATTGACCTGCTGGGACTCATAATTTATTATCTCCCCTGCTAACTATTAATTCCCACCCCTTTCCCACCTCTCATGCCTCCAGAGCACTGGTGCGCAAGAAGAAAAGTACTCCTTGTGGTGGTGGGATATAAATATCATACTGCTGAATTTCAATGGCAGGCAGACATATCACAAAAATGGCTCAGCAGGTCATGTGTTGCCCACCATTACTTTAATCATTTTATTTCTCATCTTATTTATATTGCCTTCATTTCAAACTAAGTACCATATGTACCGGCGTACTAGACGGCTTTTTAGCCCTGAAAAATCTTATTAAAAGTTGGGGTTGTCTAGTACATCGGATATAAAATTTAAAAACCTAAAAATAATTAAAATAAAACAATAAAATTAAACTACCATACCTTGGGGGGGATGAGGGGGGAGGTAGGGCACAGGGAGGAGGAGCGGCAGGGCGTATTGTCAAGAAGACAGCCTGCTGTATGCGACGCGAAAGCAATCCTTCTGGCCTGCACTCTCTCAATCTTCTCGCCACGCAGCAAGCCCATCCCTTCCTGCTTCCTGCAGCGTGCATGGGATGGGCGTGCTGAGGCAGTCTAGGAGTCATAGGAGCCAAGAAACTACACCTCCCAGACTGCGTCAGCATGCCCATCCCATGCATGCTGCAGGAAGCAGGAAGAGATGGGCTTGCTGCGCACGCACGCAGCAGGAATGGTCCCTTCCTGCTTCTTGCTGCGTGCATGCACAGCAAGCCTATCTCTTTCTGCTTCCTGCTGCGTGCGTATGCAGCAAGCCCATCTCTTCCTGCAGCGTGCGTGGGATGGGCATGCTGAGGCAGTCTGGGAGGCATAGTTTCTTGGCTCCTATGCCTCCCAGACTGCATCAGCACAAGCACCCCACACATGCTGCAGGAAGCAGGAAGGGATGGGCTTGCTGCGTGGTGAGGAGATAGAGAGAGCGCATGTGGGCAGGCCAGAAGGATCGCCTTCGCGTCGCATCCGGCAGGCTGTCTTATTGGCAATGCGGCCTGCCGCTCCTCCTCCCTGTGGCCCTCCTCCGCTCCTCTCGGACCATCTGCTATGGCGTCCAGGGAGGGAGGAAAGAGAGCAGATTGCCCCCAGCCATCACCATGGAATGGGGACTCGTCTTAAACGGCAAGTATATCCCTAACTCTGTATTTTTCGTTTAAAATTTGGGGGGTCGTCTTATACCCCCAGTCATCTAGTATAGTACTCAACTGTCAATTGCATCATTCCAAGTGCATGGATAGCAGGATCAAGTGCTGCAATATTTATACCCCAGTCTATAAAATTCAAGTATGTTTTCTTAATTATAATATTATACTGGCTGACAATTCCAAAGGGCAATAGTGATTTCATCTATTCTAGTGAGGCTATCACTTTCCCTAGAAACTTCCTTAATTCCTTTGTGCCTTGCTCTTTTATCCAAATGCCCAAATTGTTATTCATTTTATCTAATGCCCTGCTGCAAAACAATCATTTTAATCTCTTCGATGTAATTAAATTAATGCACACACATGATTGCTCTCATTTTCTTTTTCTATTTTTAGCAAAACTTCTATACTGATAACATTCTCTCTTCCAGTCTCACCACTTGTTGCAGTTAATCAGAACTGGGACAGCAGAATCAAGTTATACTCCGTTAATATCCCAAAAAAATTTTTATATCCTTCTTTATGCTGGAAAGAACTGAGGCCCAAACCCTTATCTGGTTTGATTGTCCAGATACAGTATATATGCATATTAAAGAAAAATGTCCCCATATTCTTGATGATAGAATTTTAATGAACACATTGCTTCCAAGAGCATCAAACTAAAATATATGTAAAATGCCCTTCAAAACCACAGCACAAATCATAAAATAACTAAATATATATATAAAGAATATACAAAAATCAGAAGAACTACATTGGGATTAATAACTGGTCCATAAACTTCGATATTCTTTATTAGTTGAATAATTATATAACAAATGAAAAAACATGAGCAAAATAAATAGCCCATCCAGCAATCATCAGCATACTATTTTTCAGGAAAACTAAAAATAAACTACAAACTACAAACCTGCCATCGTTGTGATCTGTGAACTAAAGGCTTTAATAAAATTCACTACAGATGTACAAGGAATGAGTCAATCAATTCAAAATGCAATATTCCCCAGGTTTATGGTATTGCTAGTGGTGAGTGAAGCTCCACTTAAAGATTAATAAACACATACTGCAGTAGGTTGGCATAGAAAAGGCCAAAATATTATTGGTCTCAGTAAAGAGAACTTGACCCCAGCATGGGTTTGGATCTAGGCATTTCACAACTTGCCTGTCAACCAGTGTAAACCAACTTACTCTAACCTGTGTGCTAGACAAAACCAAAATGACAGTTGTGGGATTTAACATGGAAGGAAGCCACTGCATGGTTCCCATGACATCCTATTTGCCCACACTCCCAAAGTTCCTTAAGCTGATCGCCCAATCAGGTTTACTAGGCCTGTCTCTCCATGAACCAAATGTTGATTTCACACTAAAACCATCTCAAATTGTGAGAAAATTAATAAAAATATAGTTAACAAAGAATACACTCCATAGCTACAAAGACTCCCAGAGCTCTCAAATGGAGAGAAGGTAGGTGGGTGCAATGGGAGAAATCTCAAATTGCAAATAATGTTTAAAATGCAATTTTTCAAAGTGGTTCTAATGGTGAGAAAATCTTGTCAAAATTACGCATTATTTCCTTTGAGAAGAAATTAATCATTGCATCTGAAGTTGTGAAATGTCTTGTATTTTGTGAGAAAAGACTCAAGGTTTGTTATAACTGGAACAGTTATTAAAAAATAAACAATAAAGCAATAAATGTCATTCTGCACAAGAACAAATTGTAGGGATAATCAAGGCTAACATGTGAAAAACAGCCATTCACATCCCAACAATTGCTTGGGACTGAAAACCATCTAAGCCTAGTGCTGAAGAAATGATAATGAAGGGACCAGGAATGTCTTACTGGAGAGAAAGTACAGGTAGTCCCTGAGTTGCATGCATCTGACTTACAAATGACTCGTAGTTACAAATGGAGATGAGACAACAGGAAGTGAGAGAAATCTATCCCTCAGAAGGGAAATTCACTCTTCAAAGAGTTATCATGGGGGAAAGTGTCTTCACTGAAGCTTTATCACCAACCTTTGTTTCCACAATAAGCCATTTTTTTCAAAATCCAATTATCTCAGAGATAGAAAGTGAGGTGAAATCTTCTGAACAGGGGCAAAGACAGCAAAAAAACACCACAGCAAAAATAACCCAACAAACACCTTTCCAATCTATCAAAAGCTTATATATACTGTGTGTGTGTATATATATATATATATATATATATATATATATATATATATATATATATACACACACTGTATATATATATATAGAGAGAGAGAGAGAGAGAGAGGCTAGAGTTGCACTTAAAATGTAACTTAAGAACAAATTCAAACTTAAGAACAAACCTACAGAACCTATCTTGTTTGTAACTTGGGGACTGCCTGTACATGGGTGGGAGAATACAACTAAAAGTCATTTTCTGTGGTTACCACTCTCCAAGACATTTTCAAAGATGGCATTGAGAGGAGGACCTCATCTGTTGATCTTAAAGTATGGGTTAGTTTGCCACACCACTTCTGCAAATGAAGGGGCCAAACACATGATTGGGTTAACTAAGGGCAACTTTTATTATTGTTTCCTAATTAGAAACAACCAGTTTATCAATAATAGGAATATTATCAATAGCCAGGCTGAACTAAGTATTATATGATCAAATCTTTTTTTCCCCAGAAGTTGTGATTTATCTGCTTGCCCTGGTTGAATTTTCTGAGCCATTTTCAAAGTTCTTCCTCATATAATACATGGAAGTTTTCTGGCCCGAAGGTTATTGTAACATAGGTCATTGAAATTAGATTACTCTGTTGAAGTAGGTGTGTATTTGGATTTCCAATTGGAACTGGAAAAAAACAACTCCATCCTATTGAGGACAACTGTACCTTAGGTGACAATAATGGCTCCTAGAGAATCAGTAAGCTATAAACCTACTCCTTCACATAAGCGGTCATTTCCAGCAAATAAATCACCCTACCTCTCACAACCTCAGTAAGAAATGAATGCATGCCTCTCCTTTTGAGCTTCTCATTTTAATTTTAATGGATACCTAGGGTTTATATTAAATGACATTTTGGAGTATAACTGGCTTTCTTCAGCTATTCATCACATTTCAATGCATTCTAGTACTGTAGATTCCATATATTGCAGTTTATGAAGTAAAAGACATTCAGTGCATTTACTATCATAAAAGCTGCAGATATTATCCCACTGGCATAGCAGTAGAATTGATGGGCATAATTTACCTCAATTGCTTTAAATAAAGTAAAATATCTGTAGTCTAATGCTGAATGTTATGGGATTTGAAACCGTTTCCTATTGGATATGACTAAAACAAACAAATGAAGAAGCATGGCTACATTAAAAGATCCCATTTCAGTTCAAATGTTATCCTGTAAAGTCACTGAAGTGAAAACCCAAACTTTTAGTTCAAGCTTTACACTTCAGTTTTCAGAGGCCCAAAATGGTTTGTTTCAACTTGGAAGAGATGTATTTCAAAGAAGCCACAACTTATTTATTCACATGTGACTATTTTAAGTGTGTGAGAGTCTAGATTCAATAAAATAGGTTGTTTAGCAATGGAAAACCAGGAGATTTTTCCTGTTCTCCACCCAGTTACGTCATCCTTCTGTTGCCTAAGCAATAAAGCAAATATGTTAAAAAGAAAAACATGTGCACATTTATTAGTGGGTTGTTTGCTTTAAAAAAGGACAAGTGGAAAAGAAAAACAATGCCAGCTTCTTTGCATTTGAAAAAACATCTTCCTTTAAAACCTTACTCCACCGCATTGTATGTGTATGATCATAGGCAAGCAAAAGAAATAGTTCCCACCACCCCATTTTACACACACAAGTAAAATGATTTCTTCAACAACATTCACTTTGCTAAAAATATTTTATGACTGAGCCAAAACAGAAAACCAGAAAAATGTTTATACTGGTAGTGCTATCTCTTCTGAGAAAAGCTGCACACAAAAGAGACCGATAACATCCTGTAATTGCATAAAATTCTAATTGAATGATGAGAAATAAGACTAAATCAACTGTTACTTCTCTTTAGAACAAATGACTCAATGGGTCTTGTTAGAAATAATCTTAAATTCTGTCATTTCATGTGATCTGTATTAGATAAAGCGAACATGATATTTAGGCCTCTCAGTTTTCACTTGCATAACAAAATATTTTTATTGGTCTGTTAGCCATTTCACACTACACAAATTTGGTGCTGTGGATCCACTTTAACTACCATAGCAACATTTTGCCCACAGGAAAGAATGCTTCTGGAATATGGCCATACAGCCCGGAAAACTCACAATCACTGACCAGGAGTGCCTCTGTCTTGTCTGGATTCAATTTCAATTTGTTCACCCTCATCCAGTCCGACTCAGCGGCCAAGCATCAGTTCAGGACTTGAACAGCCTCCTTAGTAGCAGGTGGGAAGGAGTGACAGAGTTGGACGTCATCTGCGTACAGATGATACCGCACCCTGAAACTCAGGATGACCTCCCCCAGTGGCTTCATGTAGATGTTAAACAATATGGAAGACAATATTGAGCCCTGAGGAACCCCACATGACAATGGATGAGGGGTTGAACAGGAGTCTCCCAATAACGCCATCTGGGAGCAACACTCCAAGAAGGACTAGAGCCACTTCAAAAAAGTACCTCCAAGGCCCATTCCTGTGAGACGTCTCAGAAGGATACCGTGGTCAACAGTATTGAAGGTCGCTGAGAGGTCCAGCAGAACCAACAGGGACACACTGTCCAGTTCCCGGAATACATCATCCACGAAGGCGACCAAGGCTGGCTCGATACCATGCCCCGGCCTAAAACCAGACTGTGCCTGATCCAGATAATCCATGTCTTCCAAAAATACCTGGAGTTGAGATGCCACCACACGTTCCAGGACTTTGCCCAAGAAGGGGAGATTGGAAACAGGCTGATAGTTGACGAATTGAGTGGGGTCCAGTGATGGTTTTTTCAATAGCGGTTTTATCACAGCTTGTTTTAAGCTGGCTGGAATGTTGCCTTCCTGAAGGGAGGCATTAACCACCACCTTTACCCACTTGGCCAATCCCCCTCGGGCCTCCTTTAAAAGCCAGGATGGGCAGGGGTCTAGGATGCATGTGGTTGCCCTCATTCCTCCAAGTATCTTATTTATTTATTTATTTATCACATTTCTATACCGCCCCTCTCAGCCCGAAGGTGACTCGGGGCGGTTTACTGTGGTGTTCCAGCCTAGTGTACCAATGGTGCCAGAGGATCAGGGTGTTGTAGCCTAGACCTTGAGGATCCCTCAGTAAACCACCACGAAGCAGCCGTGATTAAATGCTTTATTTAGAATAGATAATAAAAGGAAGAAAGGATAAAAGATAGTCCACTGATGCTCCCAGCATCTAAGTATTGCAAGGCAATAGTCTTTAAAGACTTCAAAGATCCAATAAATGAAGAAATAGTCTTGAAACCCCAATGGGCTTAATATCCGGGATAAGTCCTTGGCAAACGATGGCTAGGCTTGGTACTTGAGTACGGCGACATGGAGGCTCAGCGGCCTGGTCTTGAACTTGAGTTTCGTGGAGCTTGGCAATGGAAGCTGAACGTTGGCGCTAGATGCCGAGCACCAACGGGAACCAACTTAAATAGGCCCCCAGTGTTTTGGTCTCGAAGGCACTGACTTCGGCGTAATATTTTCCCAGGAACAGTTTGTGGGCCTGGCTTTTGTGGGCTCTCTCAGCAGGCAGGAATGTCAACACATTACCGGCTGCACCTGGCCGTCCAGGGGATAACAAGGCTTTGCTTTCCCAGCGCTTCTTATCAGGTTGGGAAGAAAGAAGGGCGTGTCTGGCCTTGACCGCCGGTTGACGCGGAGGCCTCTGCAACTGTTCTCTTTCAGACCTGGCTGGTAACTTGGATTTAACATGGCCGCTGTCTGGTTTGGCTATGGAGTCAGGCTGGGGCATGACACAGGGCCAGAATGAGGAGGATGAAGGGCCTGAGGTGGACACGTCTGTAGATGCAGATCTATCATGGGATAACGATTGGTTGCATGGGTATTGGCCAGAGGAAGAGGTTAATGAAGATTCTATGGAAATAAGTTTTGAAACTGCCAGCGAGAATTCCTGCAACCTTGAGTGTCAAGAGAACCCATCTCCCTTGCCAGCTGAGGCCCAGGGAAATGTGGAGGATGAGCCTTCCCACCAAGATATGAGTCCACCTGGTCCGGCTAACGAGCTGGCTGGTTTTGATAGAATAGTGAATATCAGATCTATGAGGAGAGATTGGAATTTGAGGTGTGGGATTCAGTGGACTCACAGAAAATAGATTCCTTTTCAGACTGGCTCTGAGAAGATTTGATCAGACTGTAAGCTACGTTTGGAGTGGACAATCCTTGTTCTAAGTCTCTAAGTTCAAGTGGTTTGCAGGAACAGATTGCCCTGCTGTATCAAGTTTCCTGATTATCATTGTTTCGGTTTGCCTTGGACTCGAAGTTCCTGTTTTGGCCGCTGGAGCGGCCTGCCTTCATTTTGGATTGCTTTCCTTGGGATTTGCTCCGCTTTGGAGAACTTTTACAGTTTTACCTTGAGACTTGTTTTTGCCTTATACCGTTACCTTTTTGGACTATTCTATTCTAAATAAAAGTAGTTTTTAGAGACTGCTTGTGTGTGTGTGTGATCTAGGGGGGGGGGGCACGTTCCAGGTCTGAGGCGTAACATTTACACAAGGCAATCTCTGCCCTTCAATCAAAACATGAGCAAAACAAACCAAATAATAACCATATAACACAACATCGGACAAGCAGGTGCTCATGTTACATCCTCAGAGACTCCCGTTAACATGGTGTCCAGACCGGAATGGATCAAAGTGACTTTGTCCGCGGAGAACCAAGCAAATTCTTCATAGCGGGCTGCCAAGTTGTCAGGGATCCCGTCCTGGATGGTGGGATACAATAGGCACACAATACACAAGGGTGCTTGTTCAAGACACAATGAACACAAAAAGCTGAACTAGGTAATGAGCAATACAAATAATATGAGCATCAATGGTGAGGTGTATCAAATGAAGACAGACCGACTGCTATCCCCCACCCAAACAGGAGCCACATAAAGGGGAGGGCGCAGAAAGCCACCCCAACAGGCCCGTAGGAGAATGATCCGAAGAGCCAAACCACCCCAGGAAGAAGCAGGCTACCCTCACAGTCAGAGAATGTCCCGCTGGTGGGCCCAACCCAAAGGGGAGGGCGCCCAGTGGCCACGTGTGCCTGGCATAAACAATGAAAAAAGGCAAATAAGAGAGTAGATACAACCGCACGATCCTCGGAAGTCCTCCAATGAGGCCCCCTGATGGGGCAGCCGTCCCAGATGAGTAAGGAATGGATGCACGCTCGAAGAGGGCGGGTCCCCCGGGGGAGGTGCAGGGAGACAGCCAGAGGTTCTGTGAGCAGATGAGCACCGGAGCAAATTCGAAGGAGAAAAGCTCTGGAGGCGTGGACGGATATCCGCCCTTCACGCAGCTCCCTGTGGATGACGTCAGAGGTAAACACAGCACCCAGAGATGACGTGGACGTCCTGCACGGCTGCGAGGTCGTGGGGGGCGGAGTCCCGTTGAGACGAGCTGACGTATGCGGAAGCTGTTAGCGATCTGGTCCAGGCAGCCACGGCAAAGCCCCGTTTAAAGGGCTACACACCAGGCTGATACAGCTAAATAATAATAAAGTACCCCTGTCAGCAGATGCCGGGGGTGAAGAAATATAGGAGGCCAAATGGCTGAGGGGTGGTGGTGTCCCGGTCCCGGAGGGGAGCCCCCGTCCCAGGAACCGGGGAGGGATGGCCGTCCGTGCCCCCTGCGTGGTCCCGAGTGGCTGTGGGCAGACGCAGTAATCAATAACGTTGTTCAGGAAACACACCAAGATGCAATGATATGTAAAATATCATATGGAGTTTATTGGGGCCACAGAGATGCTGTGGGCCTCTGGCGGAAATGGATGAACCGCCACAACACCAATACAACAAGGCCAGTCAATGCTAATGAGTAGACCCAGCGGGGGGGCTGGCTGCACCCTCCGCCGTGGCACCCACGCCAACGGGTGATATCCTGGTTTAGAGAAGGACCCTAAATCCCGTTTCGCTATTCACATCTTAGCTTCGTCAGGGCGTTCATGATGGTACATATACTCATGGCATTGGTGATACATTGAACATATAATCTGTGGATAAATACAAATGTACTAAGTAACAGCAACAGAACAAGGTACAATATACAGTCAATTGCAAAATAAACTACTTGGTTTACATCGCCAAATAGATACTCACCAATAATAAGTGAACTATTAACATCAATGATAGTGGATGGATTCCACAGAATCGCAATCGACCCAAAGGTAGGTTTGCAACAACCCCAGGGGTTTAAGTACTCAGAGCAGAAAAGGCAGTGCAGGCAATTAAAGGGAACAGCACATCCCATCTGGTGGAAGAGCACACTTACTCAAGCCCTGAGCAAGGGTAGTAGAGTCCCCAGGGATACTCTACTCCGGCCTAAGATGAAATCCATCAATGACACTAGAGTAGTATGGCCATTAACATACACTCCCCATTCACATCATATAACCAACATAGTCAAGCGACATTGGTCTATCGCGGCCGGCATTCCAGGTTTGGAAAGCCCTCCCATGGTGGCCTACAAGAAGACCAGATCCATCAGGGATATCCTGGTGCATTCTAACCACCTAAAAAAGCCATATCCGGCCAGTGCCTTCAAGCCAGGGACCAAGATTTGTGGATCGTGCAGTGTCTGTAAGCAGGTTAGCACCTCACTTACCATTCAGAATAGACTGAAGGCTAAAACATTCGATATCCGTTGCTTCTTCACATGTGCCTCCACTAATTTAATTTATGCCCTGGTTTACCCATGTGGGTACATTTATGTGGGCCAGACTGGCCGACAACTCCGGACAAGAGTCATTGAACACAGGTCAAAGATCAAGAATGGGGCTATGGACTCCATTCTCTATAAACATTTTGCGGACCAAAAGCATGCCTTTGACTCTTTCACCTGCATGGGTCTCGAGAAGGTGTATATTCGCGAGCATGGGGACATGCATTCTGCCCTCATTAGGGCAGAATCCAGATGGATAATCCTCCTCTCCAGTGAAACACCTGCTGGCCTCAATGAGGCATTGACCATCCAAACACTTATTACCTGACATGGTGCATATCTCTTCCACCAGATGGGATGTGCTGTTCCCTTTAATTGCCTGCACTGCCTTTTCTGCTCTGAGTACTTAAACCCCTGGGGTTGTTGCAAAGCTACCTTTGGGTCGATTGCGATTCTGTGGAATCCATCCACCATCATTGATGCTAATAGTTCACTTATTATTGGTGAGTATCTATTTGGCGATGTAAACCAAGTAGTTTATTTTGCAATTGACTGTATATTGTACCTTGTTCTGTTGCTGTTACTTAGTACATTTGTATTTATCCACAGATTATATGTTCAATGTATCACTAATGCCATGAGTATATGTACCATCATGAACGCCCTGACGAAGCTAAGATGTGAATAGCGAAACGGGATTTAGGGTCCTTCTCTAAACCAGGATATCACCCGTTGGCGTGGGTGCCACGGCGGAGGGTGCAGCCAGCCCCCCCGCTGGGTCTACTCATTAGCATTGACTGGCCTTGTTGTATTGGTGTTGTGGCGGTTCATCCATTTCCGCCAGAGGCCCACAGCATCTCTGTGGCCCCAATAAACTCCATATGATATTTTACATATCATTGCATCTTGGTGTGTTTCCTGAACAACGTTATTGATTACTGCGTCTGCCCACAGCCACTCGGGACCACGCAGGGGGCACGGACAGCCATCCCTCCCCCGGTTCCTGGGACGGGGCTCCCCCGGGACCGGGACACCACCACCCCTCAGCCATTTGGCCTCCTATATTTCTTCACCCCCGGCATCTGCTGACAGGGGTACTTTATTATTATTTAGCTGTATCAGCCTGGTGTGTAGCCCTTTAAACGGGGCTTTGCCGCGGCTGCCTGGACCAGATCGCTAACAGCTTCCACATACGTCAGCTCGTCTCAACGGGACTCCGCCCCCCACGACCTCGCAGCCACGCAGGACGTCCACGTCATCTCTGGCCGCTGTGTTTACCTCTGACGTCATCCACAGGGAGCTGCGTGAAGGGCGGATATCCGTCCACGCCTCCGGAGCTTTTCTCCTTCGAACTTGCTCCGGTGCTCATCTGCTCACAGAACCTCTGGCTGTCTCCCTGCACCTCCCCCGGGGGACCCGCCCTCTTCGAGCGTGCATCCATTTCTTACTCATCTGGGACGGCTGCCCCATCAGGGGGCCTCATTGGAGGACTTCCGAGGATCGTGCGGTTGTATCTACTCTCTTATTTGCCTTTTTTCATTGTTTACGCCAGGCACACATGGCCACCGGGCGCCCTATCCTTTGGGTTGGGCCCACCAGCGGGACATTCTCTGACTGTGAGGGTAGCCTGCTTCTTCCTGGGGTGGTTTGGCTCTTCGGATCATTCTCCTACGGGCCTGTTGGGGTGGCTTTCTGCACCCTCCCCTTTATGTGGCTCCTGTTTGGGTGGGGGATAGCAGTCGGTCTGTCTTCATTTGATACACCTCACCATTGATGCTCATATTATTTGTATTGCTCATTACCTAGTTCAGCTTTTTGTGTTCATTGGGATGCAATAGGCCTCTGACAACTCAAAACAGCTCAGCTGGACAGTTCTTTGTGGATGCAATATTGGCTGCCAGAAAAAATTCTTTGCACCTTTATTGCCATGTCATATGCCCTTAGAAAGGCATCAAGGCGTGTTTGATTTGGCCCACTCGGATCCAAATACCACACACATTCTAGGTCCCTTTTCCTTCGCTTCATCACTGCCAACTCTTTGAACCAAGGAGCTGGTTTAGTTCAGCTACTTGAGAGGGGCCATTCTGCAGGAATCGTGTCTATTGCCCTAGATATCTCCCCATTCCAGAGAGTGACCAGAGCATCAACAGGATCACCAACCAAGGAGGTGGGAATTTCCCCAAGAGCCCTCAGGAATTCATCTAGATCCATAAGCCTCCTGGGGCAGACTATCTTAATGGGTCCTCCACCCCTGCAGAGGTTAGAGGATGTGATACGTCTAAACCTGAGCAGGTGGTGGTTGGTCCATGGCAACGGAGCGATGGTCAGCTCCTGCATACTGCCACCATTCTCCCATCCCTGACAGAAAACCAAATCTAAAGTGTGACCAGTCCAGTGGGTAGGGCCAGATATCTGTTGGGACAGCCCCATGGTCACCATGGCAGACATGAAGTCCTGAGCTGCTCCTGATAGGGTGGACTCAGCATGTATGTTGAAGTCCCCCAGCACTTGAGACTCCAACACCAGGCCCGAGACCACCCCAGCTAGCTCAGGCAGGGAGACTGTAGCGCAGCGGGGTGGACAGTACGCCCAAAGAATCCCTATTCTGTCCTGGTCACCTACCCTCAGGTGGACACATTCAAAATTGACTGACTGAGGGACAGGACACCTGATCAAGGGGATGGAATTATTATAGACCACCGCAACCCCGCCTCCCCGCCCCCCAGATCTCGTCTGGTGCTGCATGGAGAAGCCTGGTGGACAAAGCTGGGTCAGATTTATACCTCCAGCCTCATCCAACCAGGTCTCCATTATGCATGCTAGATCTGCCCGTTCATCC
This sequence comes from Anolis apletophallus, assembly GCA_030556195.1. Taxonomy (NCBI): domain Eukaryota; kingdom Metazoa; phylum Chordata; class Lepidosauria; order Squamata; family Anolidae; genus Anolis; species Anolis apletophallus. Next base: position 71,103,615 of record JARBWK010000006.1, read on the forward strand.
AGAATTAAATCCTGGATGAAGGCTGTTTTACTGTTGACAGATCTGGCGTTCAACAGCACAATCCTTAATCCATCTTGGGTACCCGAACTTACCATGTCAGGAGATCAATTGAAATTTACTAATGTTCTATCATCATCCCTAGGCTGAATTAAAGATCTCCTTTTCCTGCATCTCCCCCTCCCCATTTTTACTTCTATTGGGGCCCCTCTTTTTTCAAAGCAATGTATTACATTTTGGAGTTGAGGCTTGTGCTGTGATCCCCTATGTCAATGGTCCTCAACGTTTGGTCTTTTAGACTTCAGCTCTCACAATTCCTAATGTAGCAGCATGACAGAAGAGATATCATGCTTCTTTTCATTAGTTGAATTGCACAAATTCATCAATTCATGGTCTTGTTCCTGTAATTCTCCATACCATTATATTTATTTATTTATTTATTTATTCGGCTTAATAGACCGCTCTATCCGAAGCCCAGAGCGGTTTACAGCCCGGAAAAACATATCAGGTTAAAACATAACGGCAAGATAAAACCAATTTAAAACCCCCACCCCCTACAATAAAACAACAGTAGTCAGTGCATAGTGCAAAGTGCAATGGCAGCAGTGCGGCTGAGTGGCAGGTTGAGGTAGACACCGGTCAAGCACCAAATGCCTGTCTAAACAGCCAGGTTTTACAGGACCTACGAAATGTCATTAGGTCCCGTAGAGCTCGCGTCTCCTCTGGCAACGAGTTCCAGAGGGTTGGTGCGACCACTGAAAATGCCCCCTGTCGCGTGCAGGACAGCTTGCAGATCTTCATGCCAGGGACCTCCAGCATGTTGAGCCCCTCTGAACACAGTGATAACCCTTCCTTCACTACTGCTATATTATTATTATTATTATTATTATTCTAAAATTTTACAATTGGGATTAAAGAGGGGGAGGAAAGAGAAGGAAAGAGAAATAAAATCTTACCTCTGACAGCAGTTTACTGTTAGCATGCTGGTACAGAAGTGGAAAGGATCCATTGCATCAAGGTAGGTGATGAGAACATTGCAGGATTGGGAAATAGTGATGGGTTTCATCAGTTAATAGTTAAGGATGTGGGAATCACAGGGGGCAGTCGGACCAGTAGGTGGATGCATATGGTGTCAGGAAACTTCCCTGTTTTATATGTTGAAGTCCTCAAATCTCTTCATGCATACTGTGCTGGATGGACAATTCTTAAAACCTGAACATTAATTTTTGAGCTCCATGTGGTCCACGTACATGTATTAAAGTTATCTCTGACATGGCTGATGACATACCAGACATTACAAGTGATCTGGATCTACTTTTTAATCCTTCATTTGAATATGTTCACCAACATTACGATGGTGTTTACTGTTACACATGGTGTACTGAATGGGAAATGAAATTCAAGGTGGGCACAAAAATGTGTTTAAGCAAGAGTGCACTAACTTTACTGAGATTAATAATTCATACATTTTATCTCATTCAGGGCATTTCAGAAAGTCCATTATACCTATATTTTCTGTACACTCAGTAAATTCTGTAGCTCTTAAACCCCATGAAATGAAAAATAGACTTGAAAAGCCATAACACCATCAACACATTAATATTTATGTAGCTCTTTTCATGACAAACATTCCAAAGTGCTCCACTGTAAAATAAAGTGAAATAAAGCATGAGCAGAATATTGTGATTGCGAGTCCAAAGGTCACCTCAAAAAGCAAAACAGAGGAACTGAGTTGGTAAAGTTATTGACCTGTTCACACAGAAGATTATGTCAATGCTTTTGGCCTAACCACAAGCTTAAGCAGGTCAGACTTGGGAAGTAAACTGTCAATACTCAAAATGAGGCCCTAATGAATGAGGTGCTGCATCCAGAGTCATCCCAGGCCAAAGAGGTAGGAAAATACTATTCTAGCAAAGTGATAAATCACAGGCAGCGGGTGCTTTTTCTTGCCTTGGTGATTTACATAACTTTGTTAAGATGCTTTTTGCAGGCACCGAGCTTAAATAAAGGTAAATAAGCTGATAAAAAAGGCAGCCATAATTTTGTAAAAGTCATTTTTGTGAAATATTTTTTCACATGTCATGGAAGCAAATTATTGACATACATTATCTTAGTTCCACTCTTATAATATGATTATTCACAAATGGAAAAAATATATCTAAAACACAAAAAGTCTCAAATATGAGACAGTTAGTTATCTTGTAACAGATTGCCTCTACATAATTTCCATGAGAAATAAATTCTTGCACCACAATAACAAGTACCAGTCATGATCTCCTTCTATTTCTAAATGTTAAAGTTAACAGAATCCAAAAATCTCCAATAAAAGAAAATTACTGTGGGATGATGAATTTGGCTGGATGTCAGATATTGTGTACATAAACGTGGGATGTTTTTGCATAATATGCAATATCTTAGTGAATTAAGCTAGAGAGAAATGTATTCTGTCCTTTATTTATTCATTCATTTATAATGGCAAAGTAAAGCTGAGTTCTAGAAAATAAATACATACTATAAAAACAAAATTATAATCATATACTCTCCAGTTATCCTGATTTGGCCTGTACAGTCCCAATTAATTCTTACTCATTAAACTTTTCAGTGTGACTTTCAAAAAGTCCCAAATTCTCTCTCTGCCTCTCACTATTTATCTTTGTTTTCAGTTTATATCCAAAGTGAGTTAAAATTACAAAAAACAATGTCCATCAGTTAACCACCTTAAAGAAGTTAAGGAAGTTTGCCCTGGTGTGCAGACTTTATCCAAAAGGTCAGAAGCCACATTTGGTTGATAAACTTGCCATTACTATCCAGTCTTGAAAAAAAGTTCAACCACAAGCACAGGCCACTAACAGCATCCAAACTATAGACAACACAGAGGAGTTCTACACAGCCCAACAAAACAGCTATGAACCGGCATCTGAAGTGCTGGTTATGGTTCACTTTATGGTCTGACAAGAATGCCTCCTTACTGCCCTGCCATGCCATATCTGATTCAACACCATTGCAAAGGGGTTCAACTGCTGCTATCCCTGGTGTTCTTGCCTCTGGGAGCTTCTTGTTCATCTTTCATGAATTACAAGACACAGAAAGAAGAAGTCCCCAACATGAGGAAAGTCACCCTGTTTCTGCTGTAGTCAGCAGTGACATGGTAAGAAGGGGTGAGAGGGGACAGTTGTCCTGTGTTTATACTCCATAGGCCACCGGACCTCATGGAGCATGGAACAGCTTTTACAACATCGGCATAGAAATTGGCTGCAGGAGCCTGGACTGGCATAACTTGGGGGAGAACCTGAACCCTGTGCAGGGGTATGGATTTTCATCTGAATTATATTAACCTGGGGTACAACTGCATTAAGCAGCTTTTCCCAGGTTAATCCAGATCAGTCCACATTACTTTTTGTGGCTGACCATGGGGTGGTTCTTCTCCACACTGGCCTAAACTGTCAGTGCAGATGGGGCATCAATGCCAGGTAAGCTCCACTACAGTGAACATTCCCAAATTAGGAAGCTACAACTCCAATAGTTTTGTTAGAGATTAGCACCTGTATGACTTTCAAAAATGGAAAAAATGAAGATATTCTTAGTAGTCAAGCTTGTTTTTTTCCTGAGTCTTATTAATCTAGCTGACATAATTCATGGTTACTGCCTTTTCCAACCTATCTTCAGTATAACTTCTTTTATAATCCATTGTGTTAACAGGATATTACCAGAGTGATAAAAATTATAGATTTACCCATGTTTGTCAGAGTATGTGAAATTTTATAGATATTTGGACATGAACTCAGTGACAGTACACATGGCAGGTAATTTTAGATAAACCATCTGCATAATTATTACCAGCTTTTTCATAGATATTTTCACCTCTAATTACTTGTAATATGTTTTGGGCATCTGTTTATTAACATAATACAATCTCTTAAAATATTTTAATGAATGTTAGACAGGTGGTGTTCATTTTAAGCGAAAATATTTTAATTATTCTTTGGAGGCACAGGAATGCAAACACATGGTATATTTCAGAGTCACATCTATGGTATAGTAGGGCTATGTTTTTAATGTCAAAGCCCCCTCTAACTGAATAATGTATGGATACTTAGCAAATAGTAAGTAAGTAGTTATTGAATGCTCAAATATAAATTACTATGATGAGTGCATCTCAAAGCATTCTTTGCTAAAAAGATTAGCTGGATTTCTCCCATAATGAATTTTTCTCTAACCATATGGGCTACTACTTGAGGAGAATTTCCATGAAGACTAATATGAGAACTATCCCAATAAATTTAAAAACACAGCCTTGTTGTTTTACAACCTGAAGCTGGCAGACAGCTCCAATTAAAGCAAGGGCCAATGTGGTGTTGAACTATACACCCAGATGGATTACCTTGAACAACTCACATTTTCTGAGACTCAGAAGAAGGCAAAAGCAAACCCCTGTAGAATAAATATTACCAAGAAACCCTCATTATCGGTTTCATTAGGGTCACCATAAAGTGGGAGCAACTTGAAGGCACTCAATAAGGCACTCAAATCATACATTTTTTTCTACACAGTCCCTTAACAAAGGACTTCATCACATGGAGGCTGCGAGTCACTTCTGTCACTTCTAGTTGCACATGCACAATGGAGGACCTTCTTATAGCAACACCAAAGGACTCCAAGTGGCCAGCTACTGGTCAAATGACATTTAATGCCAAGTTTTTGAACTTTATGTGTGTTTTTAAAATACATTACAACTGTACCCTTGGTTCGCTCCTTATATAATAAATAAATCACATGGAAGTCCTTGAGGTGAGGAATCCATAGGGCAGCTGAGCAAATAATGGGGCAGCGAGGTGAATCTATCGCCCAGTGCCCCACATTGCCCACATCACCCACTTGCCCATCACACACTAGAAAGTGTAGCTTTCTGCCTTGCTCCCATGCTATCCCCGGAATTTTCAATCTGAACATGGGTAGTCATTGGTCCCCTCCCAAGAAGTAAACGTCTTCTGATTTCCTGGCTACAGTCTGCGTCTGCAGTAATCTTCGAGCCTATAAATACAAAATCTCTTACTGCCTCCACATTTTCTCCCTCTATCTGCCAGTTATCAATCAGTCTGGTTGCCATAATCTTGGGGTTTTTTTTAATGTTTAACTGCAACCCAGCTTTTGAATTTTCTTCTGTCACCTTGGTTAGAAGGCTCCTCAGTTCTTCCTTGCTTTTGGCCATCAAAGTAGTATTATCTGCATACCTAAAGTTGTTAATGTTTCTTCCAGCAATTTTAACCCCAGTCTTGGATTTGTCAAGCTCCGCATGTCACACGATGTGTTCTGCATATAAGTTGAATAGGTCAGGTGAGACTATACAGCCCTGTCGTACTCCTTTCCCGATCTTGTTCCATAGCCTGTTCTGACTGTTGCTACCTGGACGTTATACAGATTCCTCAGGAGACACACAAGGTGACTTGGTATCCCCATACCACGAAGAACTTGCCACAATTTATTATGACCCACACAGTCAGTCAAGGGCTTTAGAATAGTCAATCAAACAGAAATGGATGTTTTTCTGAAAGCCTGCCTTTCTCCATTATCCAGCGGATATTGGTAATTGGGTCTCTCATTCCTCTGCCTTGTCTAAACCCAACTTGTACACTTGGCAACTCTCTCTCTATGTATTGCTGGAGTCTACCTTGCAGGATATTGAACATTAACTTACTGGCATGTGAAACAAGTGCCACTGTATGAGATTTTGAGCATTCTTTAGCATTTCCCTTTTTTGGTATAGGGATATAAGTCCCTCCCCCCCCCCCCAATCTGATGGCCATTCTTGTGTTTCCCATATTTGCTGGCATAAGGCATGCATCACCTTGACAGCACCATCTTTCAAGATTTTAAACAGTTCAGCTGGGATCCTGTCATCTCCTGTTGCCTTGTTATTAGCAATACTTCTTAAGGCCCATTCAACCTCACTCCTCAGGATGTCTGGTTCGAATTCAATAACCACACAATCAAAACTATTCTCGATATTATTATCCATTCTATACAGATCTTCTGTATAGTCTTACCACCTTCTCTTGATCTCTTCAGCTTCTGTTAGGCCTCTGCCATCTTTGTTTTGAATCATGCCCATTTTTGCCTGTAATTTACCTCCAATGTTTCTAATTTTCTGGAATAGGTCTTTTGTCCTTTCTATTCTGTTGTCCTCTTCCACTTCTGTGCATTGCTTGTTTTAAAATAGTTCCTTATGTCTTCTGTCTAACCTCTGGAATTGTGTATTTAACTGGGCATATCTCCCCCTATCACTGTTTCCTTTTGCTTTCCTTCTTTCTTGGGTTACTATCAATGTCTCAGCAGACAACCATCTTGCCTCCTTAGTTTTCTTTTTTTTGGGGGGGGATATACTTTTTGGCAACCTCCTGAACAATGTTGAGGATTTCTGTCCATATTTCTTCTGGTACCTTATTTATTAAATCTAGTCCCTTAAATCTATTCTTCACCTCCAATGCATATCCACTAGGAATATTTGTGAGATCATATCTAACTGGCTGGTGTGTTTTCCCGAATCTTTTTAGTCTGATTCTAAATTGTGCAATAAGAAGTTCGTGATCTGAACTACAGTCAGACCCAGGTCTCATTTTCACCAACTGGATGGATGCCCACCACCTTTGGCTGCAAATAATGTAGCCAATCCGATTTCAGTCTTGACCATCTGATGAAGTTCATGTATACAACCATCTTTAAATTGTTGGAAAACCATGGTCCCATGAAAATAAATTAGAATGACACTTTATTAATTTATCATATTTCAAATATACTGATGGTAAGCATACACATGCTTAGAACTGTTGAGGCTTAGTCAGATTATGTCAATTGCAACCATATGTACATATGTACAATTAGCCAGAAAGTAAGGTTTATTCCACTCAGTTGGTCTTCTTAATAGACATCCATAGAATTGAAGTATTAATACAATAATATTTGGGTTATATACAACACCCACTGTGATACCAAACCAGGGTAGAAAAGTACTTTTCAAAAATACAATACAATATTATTATTATTATTAAGCAAGGAATGAAAACAGAACAGGTAGTACTTTCATCCATTATATAAATCTTTCACATTTAGGGATTGTGTGCAGGTCAGGTAACCTCAGCTTTAAAAGGGATATAAAAGATCTGCAGAAAGTACTGAAAAGGGCAACTAAAATCATCAGAAGGGTAGATAATCTTCTTTATGAAGAAAGGCTTAAACTGTTGGGCTTTGTGGATTAGAGGAAAAAGATGATTGATGGGAAACATTAGATGATGTGGAAAGAAAGTGAGAGGAAGTATTATTCACCTGCAAAATAAAGTACTTGGATTTTTTTTTAAAAAAACCTTGATAGCAATAAATTTAAGAAAATGTTTCTCATGGTGCATAATTAAATAATTTATTTCCTGAGACCAGGAGTGGGGAAAGTGCAGTCCAAGGGCTTCAGCCACCTCAGACACCTGGAATCATTCATTCAGCCAGTCAGTCAGTCAATCAATCAATCAATTATCTGTCTTGGGGTGCATCTACACAGTAGAACTGATGCAGTATGACACCATGTCATTATGGAAGTTTAAGTTTTCCAATTTCTCTAGCTTTTTTGCTGCTGCTTCACCAAACTGCAGCTCCCAGGATTCCATAGCATTGAGCCATGGCAATTAAAATGGTGTCAAACTGCATCAGTTCTACTGTGTTGATGCAACAAATGAACCCATCAGTGGCATCAATCGCTTTGTGTCCTCATTCTGGGTTGTGTGGACAATGTAAACACTTATAGGTTTAATGAAAAAAACCTCAAAGCTAAACAAATGAATATGAAAGGAACTGAAGCCAGAAAATTTGCCTAACCAGATATGAGACCTGTGAGCGCTTAGATCAGTGGTTCTCAAACTGTGGGTACCCAGGTGTTTTGGCCTCTCTCGGTTTCTATGATCCATGTATCCAAGGGTGATATCCAAATAGTACAAATCCAAGTTTTTCCAATCCCTGTGACAACAAAATTACCTGTTCATTATATTACCAATCTGTTAAAACGTGCATTTTAAAAAGAAAATAGTAAATCAAAACATCAAATGTCATCATATTTGCATCATAATGTATATTTCAAAGTAGTCATGTCCAAAAATTCATTTTTGGACTAAACAATTTTGTTATCTTTCTGAAATGAAAGGTTCTCAGTATAAACTAGTGCTCCTTGCCTTTGAAGGTACACTTTCTCTTCAATGTATTTTCCTCTACATTTCTATTCAAGCAACATCACACACAGAGAAAGAAGGTATTAGCTGGCCTAAAAATGAAATGCCATAAAGGTTATGTCTTCCCCAGTGCAATGCACAGAATTCTTGTTCCATTTGTTTTTAAGTGAAGGACAAAACTGGCTTTTTTCTCACAGTGTAATATAACATGTTGCCTGTTGTGAAATGACATTATACATTAGCCTGGTGTTTCTTGTATATCTTTACAAGACCTCTGAGAAGTTTCTGAAACCTCTCAGGGCATCAGAACAATGTTTCCACAACTGGAAAACACATATACATTAATGCAGTTTTGTGGGGAGCTTTCCAACTTGCAGGTTTAAAATGAATTATCATGGGATGGAAGAACATTTCTAAATGTAGAACAGTCATTTGAAGGAGGAGAAGTAATTGTATGCACAGTATTTTTAAAATACTCAAAACACCTTGCATACATCATGTAGTTACAATTTTCAACAAACCTGTCAGATATATCATTATAATTAACCAAACAAGGAGACTGAGGCTGAAAGGGAAGTTGCTTCAGGTCACTTAACCAAGCTGGAAGCTTCCAGAGTTGTATCTACACTGTAGAATTAATGTAGTGTGGCACCACTTTTACTCTGATGGCTCAATGCTGTGGAATTATGGGAGTTGTCGTTTGGTGAGACACCAGCTCTTTTTGGGAAAGATGGCTAAAGACCTTTTAAAATTTCAGCTACTATGGTGTCATAGCATTTATATCTGTGACAATTAAAGTGGTGTCAAACTGCATTAATTCTACAGTGTAGATTCAATCCGCCCTAAATCTAAATCAACTTGAAGGCACACAAAACAATCCCAATTAACTTAATCAGCCAAAAACAGGTCCAAACTTCCCATTGAAACACTTTTGCACTACAAATAGGATGTATGTGGTGTGCAAAGGAATTACTTCATGTATTTTGAAACTGTAGTCCAACCCCACAACAGTCCAAGGGACTGTGAACTGGCCCTCTGTTTAAAAATGGACCCCTGCTGTAGATTAATTCACATAATTGTTATGTACCTAGTTTTATTTATATTGTGTTCCTGTTGTAAATCACTCTGAGCCCCCCTCGAGGAGACAGGGCAGGATATAAATAAAGTGTTGTTGTTTTTGTTGTTGTTATTGTTCCTCTTCTCCTCTTCCTCAATAGTGTCCTTTGTAAAAAAAACTTGTTTTCTTTGTATAAAATGTCCAGTTTGGATGGCTTTCCTTCAGTTTCCTTTTTCTCCCACGTCAGTCCTAGGCGAAGTGGTTTAACCCAGTGTGAATGGATTTCTTCCCTTTGCTCCCCCCCCTTTTTTCTGGAATAAACAACTACTTTCAAAGTAAAGACCACCCAATGAAACAGTAAATAACACTTTGAAACCATTAATGAAGTATTCAGAAGTCTCCGAAGTTTTGAAAAGTTTTGAACTTTTTTCTGTGAAAATCGGGATTGACTTTAGACCCAAACCACCAGTGCCCCCTACATCTGAAATGAGTTTTGAACCTCTTTTTTTATCAAACAAGCCTAATCTACAGCTTAGAAGACATTTAGAACAGAATTTCCTGAAATTGTCACCCAGTTTCTTAACTATTACAATTGCTTCAAATGCCTCTTTGCTTCTTGGTTTCTCCCCATCATGTCTTCAAAAATTCTGTTCTAAATGTCTTGGGGAGGGGGGATGCATTCAGATTTCCCTCTGGCAGAAGAAACTAGAGCTGAACCTCCATGTGATTATCTGAAAGTGACTCACTTAAGCATGGAACTGGTTCATAAACTTCAGAGAGTACATTTGCATGTGAATATTGATTTCTCTCACATGAATGGCTCATCCTTTTATGTTGTCTTTGCATGAATTTTGCCTCCAGAGAATTGATACATTTCCATGCTTCTGCTTGGTGATTTCCCCCCTCTCTCCTTCCCCTCTTCCAGGCAGAATCACTTACTTGAAGAGAACCAAATGAAGCAATGAGATTGTTGATTATCTGTGGTTGTGTTCCTGCGAGGCAGAAATGTTTCATTCAACACAGAGAACATCTGACCTTTGTTATGTCATCAGATAAGCAAAGGAAGGAAAACAGGCACCCATCAAATGAAATTAATATATGTGACATATGGAGTATATTACCTTTAATATTTCTATTACCAATGCAACAGATGTATATTTCCTGGTGGAATTGCACTGTATGAGATTGATCCAGATAAAAATAACTATGCACAATTAAGCCTGTAAACCTCTACAACATTTTTCACATTAGCATAAACCTGGATTTTTCAAATGAAAAGCTTCAGGAAATAGTTTTACTAGTATAACAAACAAAGAAACACACACCCATTTTATACATAGAAAGTCATCAAAAATTACAGAAGGAGGTCCATGTGCCATAGCAACCATATAAGCAAACGGAATATTCTCATTTTAATCAACCAAAGCATCTACCCTGAATTGATTTATGATATAAAGATATTTCAGATCCCAACCTTCAAATCAAAGTGCCAGTTTATAATGAAAAATGAAAATGAAATAAGAGGTAGACTTAAAAAGTTTAAAACAGAAAATATATAAAAGCATGTTAAAATAACAAAATCAGTCCATAAAAAGTTTTAAAACTTTGGGAAACACATATGCCTGATTGACACTAAACATAGTAAAGTAGATGCCCTTAATCGTTAAAAAAATCAGGTCAGGGGCCACCTTGGAGTGGTGGAAATAACAATAGTAATGCTTCAGTTTTCAGTACAGTTAATCATTAGTTTGTCTCATCAAAATAAATTCATTTGAACAAAAATGTAAAGATGCATTATAACAGTACCCTAAAAAGCTTTCAAAATTGTATTGGTGGGTGGTAGTGCATGTACCTGCTACCTGTTAAGGACTCCCTTGAATTCTTTATTGACCTACAAAAAGTAAACATAGATGTGTTAATTCATGAGAAATTATCTACCCATTCATAAAACACCAATACTTCTATTAGAATCAATCATATTATCAGTGTATAAGCTTTACTACCTAAACTTTTCATCAAGCTACCTGGAACAAAAGGGGGAAAGGCAAGAGGGAAAGGAGAAACGGTGAAAACAGAAGTGGAAAGAAGAAAAATAAAACTACAAATGCAAAATTGCAACCCAGAAGTCTGCATTTAGACCTTCGAGATGTAAATTACAGAATCTCAGGAAGAGAACTGATAGATGCTCTGATGGTGCTAAACCAAATAAAAACAGTCTGAGAGCATTCAGGACAATGTGCCAAACTAGACATTTGAGTAACCTAAATGGGTGCTCCACATGGAATGAATTCTGTCTGAACAGGAAAGGCCACCATGTAATTCAAAAGGGAAAAGAAAATCTGGCCTTGGATGTATTATTTCACCACCAAAATAAGGTACAGGATCAAAAGTGGATTATGAAGAACTGGATTTCTTATTCCTTTGCCAGTTCTGGTTAGATATACTCCCTTGGCTTGTATATTTTGAAGCTTTGAAGATCATGGCAGAATTGGAGAAACTAAAAGCATCTTTTAAAAAGCCCACAAAAGCTCCCCTCCCCCAATCAACTAAACAAAAATAAAAAGCAGAGAATTTCCGCCATTAATAATTATTTTTCTTAGAGAAGAGGAGAGCAGTTTTCTGAGGTCCAGGGGTCATTCCCTCCTCCAGATCCTTTAAGCAGAGTACCTGTTCCCAGTTGGCCTTCCTTGTACAGTCATCCTTCTAAGTGCCTTTTGGGGAAAGGATCATTTCATAAGTAAGGCATATGGGGAGTGTGTTCTCTCTTAAATGTGGTAGCAAAATTGGTGACCGCAATAGAGATTGGTTTTGAAAGCATGTACAGTAGAGTGTTGCCAAGGGGGGGGGGGGGGCAGAGGACTGTGTTTAGCCTACAAGCAGTGTGGCCTGTGTGATACCTACTCAATCTCAGATATATGATGGGTTAAGCACTGAATACACTTGTCCATTAATTTCAGTTAATCTTGTGCAAGAGAAATTTCAAATGAATATTGTCCAGTCCCTTTTTCTCTACTTTTGTTATCACATAATTCAATTTTTTTTAAAAAAAAGTCTTGAATATCACATTAATTGAAAAGATTTTCCAATACCAGATCTATACACCTGGAATTGGCATACTAAATGTCATGGATAGTTATGATCTAGACCAGTGTTTCCCAACCTTTTTTGAGCCGCGGCACACTTTTAACATTACAAAAATCCGGGGGCACATCACCAACCAAAATGACACAAAATGACACTCTAACACAGTAAAGAACGGCTGGGGGTTGGTGGTCTGTTGGGAGCAGCTTCTGGGAGTGCCGAAGCCGGGGAGGGGCGGAGCCAGGCTGTGCCATGCCCCACCCCCTACCCCCGGCTTCACCTCTCCCAGCAGCTGCTCCAGCCTTGAGGGGGCACTGCCAAGCCAGCGGTGCCAGAGCCTGCACAATGCTGGCTTGGCACTGTCCCCTCAAGGCTGGAGTAGCTGCTGGGAGTGCCAAAGCCGGGGGAGGGGGCAGAGCCAGGCCGCGCCATGCCCTGCCCCCTCCCCCCAGTTTCAGCTCTCCTACAGGCCACACCATGCCCCACCCCCTCCCCCAGCTTCAGGTCTCCTACAGAGGAGGAGCATGAGCGGTGGACGGGCTTCAGTGGGCGAGGCTCCTCCACGCGGCTTCAGCGAGCGAGGGGCGAGAGTCATGGTGGAAGTCATGGCAGATTGGAGGCTGGCTGGGGAAACGGCTGAAGGAGATGGCACCCCGGTCCCTTCTTCTTTATCTTCGCCACTGCCCGGACCTTCCTCCTCCCACAAGCAGCAGGAGTTCGGGAGGAGGGGGAGGAAGGGGGGCAAAGAGCATTTCTCGCGGCACAGCAGGAGGTCAGTCACGGCACACTAGTGTGCCACGGCACACTGGTTGAGAAAGACTGCTCTAGACTACTGCTAGACTACTGTGGCTCCCAACCTCAAGTAGGGTGCGCTTATCTCAATGTTGGGGTCACAAAAATTGGCAACAGTAAAAGGTTTCTGAACATCACTGTTTAGCAAGCCTTAAAAAAGCTGATTTGTTATCAGAAATGTTTCATTTTATACCTATTTTATATACCTATATATTGAGTGTTGTGTAAAAAATTATCAGGGCTAAAGGAGTCACAAGTGGAAATTATTTAAGAAGCCCTGATTTAGAAGCAATATCAATTGCAATCAATTACTATTATATTTATTTATACCCCACTTTTCTCTTTTAATAAAGACCCAAAGCCATCAAGTGTTTTGAGCAGTCTTAGCCTTTTAACCAAGGATATGCTTCATAAATACATCAATTTCTTCAAGATTTCCAGGAGACTTTCCCTGTACGCAACTTGCTTAGAGTTTGTTTAATGATAGAATATTTTATTGCAAGTCCTTACAGATTTTAGTAGCATTCTTATATGGGATTATTCTGTGAAAATAGCATTCCTTTTGCTAAAGAACTATAAATGGAGAATAATCTATGGGGGTAATGAGACTTGATTAACTGTAGCTGGACTGTAACTGTAACATCATCCAAAGTCCAGGCCATATGTTATATTGATAATCGTTTTTCACATTCCCACAAGTGCAAGGAAATGCATATGTATAAACTAATCAACAATGTGCCACAGGAATTCATATTTTACAGCCAGGACCCAGTTTTATTCACTTGTTTCTTTAAATCATTTTCATATCACCTATTTGATATAGAATTTACTTTAACTAATAAATCATACTGAAAATGCTAAAAACAGGACATCAGAAGCAAGAAACAACAGAAATTGGATTTGACGGTAATAAAAATATTTTAATACAGACACCAGACTCAAAGCCAGACTTTAAGATCTAAGCCAAGAGTTCTCCTTTGAGGGTCCCCAGATGTTTTGGCCTTCAACTCTAGAAATCCTAACACCTGGTAAGCTAGCTGGGATTTCTGGGAGTTGTAGGCCAAAACACCTGAGGACCCACAGGTTGAGAACCACCAATTTAAAGTGTTTCCAAAGTGGTTCAATGGTGTATTGTAGACACAGACCTATAAGGCTCCAAGAGCAGCAGTTGACCTTTTAAATAGGTTGCAAGGCCTTTTTAGACAGTTTCATATTGAAAATCTTACTGTTTTTAGTATGCACATGGCAGTCATTGGTTGCTTCTAGAATTAGAAAAATTGGCCTCCGCATTCACTGCAATTGCTCGTCCCTACTGTACAAAACAGTAATGAGGCAGTATTGGAATACCTGAGGCAAACACAATTTACTCTGCCCTGCAACTAAAAGAAGATCTCCAAAATTGCTCTCAGTATTTGTGCCTGGGTACTACTGAAGCCATCTGTTGCTGATGATGTTTACAGTATCTCTCTGTTATTTATAGAGCTGGACAAGATTTAATTCCAAAAGCAAGCTTCCTGGGTAGAAGGATACATGTTAATGGAGTATGCTCATTGGGAGGGAATATTGGTGATTCCTTTCATCAGATCTGCTATAATCGACACAATTTCTGGATGAAGTCAGCACTCAGAGTCCCATACACTGACATTTTCCTGACAGTATCTGTATCATTTCCCAATGACTTTGTTTTCCAGTGAGGATTTAGCATACTGTCAGGCAGGTTAATGGTTCAGAAGTTTCCAGCTTAATTTAGGGCTCAATTATGCAAGAATCCTCATGTGCTTTAAAGGATGGGCTTCACAGGTGGAGAGTAAATCACAAGTCTGGAGTGCTTCGGCTTGCTGTTAAAGGTCAGCTTACAGTAAAATAAGAAAGTCATATTTGGCCATGAAAATCCACTCTTTATTTATTTATTTCCCTTCCCCCTTTATTTTGTTTCTGTCTATTCCACAAAACTATACATTTAGAGGTCTACATCCAATGTCTTCTGCTGCATTTTACATAGGTAAGGTGGGGAACAGAGCCAGCTGAGCATAGCAGAGAAAATGGGCATTCCACTTCTTCCAGACTCGCATTATTTCTGCATAAAGTTAGAAAAGTGTGGCCCTAGTTAGTGTACTCATATGCCATGCTTTTTTCTTTCTTTCTTTCTTTTTGTGCTTCTGAACAGATTTGAATAGAAATAAAATATTATCTTTTTGGAGCTTTTTTCAGATAATGCCAAAGTCTGCCACACTGAAAGAGAGGGGGATGAAAGTCCTGTTGTGTTATAAGATGTGTGGTGTTACAAAAAGGGCTAGTGGTGCAGCATTAAATTTATGAAGTTATTTCTAACCCA
The DNA here is from genome assembly GCA_030556195.1 of Anolis apletophallus. Lineage (NCBI taxonomy): Eukaryota > Metazoa > Chordata > Lepidosauria > Squamata > Anolidae > Anolis > Anolis apletophallus. The sequence goes on from JARBWK010000006.1 coordinate 71,119,084, forward strand.
ATCCAAATATTTTAATGGTCTTCCTCTCTGTCTCTTTGTCTGTGTAATTTTTGTTGTGGCAGCTTATGTCACAGTCTGTTCTATCAAAATGTCCAGGAGTCCCACCATCGCTACGCCATTGGGAACATCTTGTTTAAATGCTCTCATTCTAGTTCTTACATTTTAGATGGCATGTGGACAGCAGCCTAATGCTTCTATACAATACATTAGAAAATTGGAGACACTGTCACCCATTAGCTGAAACTGCACCCTAAAGACATTGTATAGCCTCTATGCTCCCTACTTTGGTCTTTAAAGAAATCCTGCTTTGTATATGGAGGCAACTTTGTTATGTTTCCATTCCCTTTAGTTCTTCCAAAAAAGGGTCTTCATGTAACCAAGAAACAAGGGGGAATGCTGTCCATCCTGTTGTATATATCTACCATGGGGTAAATTCAACTGAAATAGAAGGGCCTTCATTCTGAATATAGAAACACAAAACAGTGCTGGTACACATTTTTTTACCTGCCATCACAAATATTTTGAAACAGTTATACATATACACACATACTCTCTCTCCCTTGGAAAACTTTATCATCTCTTATAGAAATATAGATGCAGTTTATAAGATCTAAGGAAATTTGTTGCTTTTTTCAGCTAGCAGCATAGAACATGGAATGGAATCATTCATTTGAAAGCTTGTGCCAGTGTCTTTTTTAAGCAAGTGGTTTGGAAAATTGAGATGCTTCATAACCCATATAACAGTTTTTTTCGGTACATTTCTCATGAATGACAACTATCATATGCCAATTGACCACCTTGTAACAGTCTACATTTCTATATTAATATAAGTGCTAAATGTACTCACATTTTCTTGGAAATAATTTGGATTGGATCCAGATTTAGCATATACAAGTGGAAAAGTAACTTTCCAACCCCTTTTTCTCCACAGCAGGCTTTCAAGACTATTGGAAATACTACACAGTGGTCAGGGTTCCTAATGAATACAGTGAAGTGTGAAGAGAGTTGAAGGTGCCTTCCAAGAACAGAGCATTTTAGCTAGAGGAAGGCAGATCTGGGTTCAAGCCCCTCAACTCAAGTTATAGGAAGAAACACATGCAAAAATGCATGGCACAAACATTCATATGACTCCATGTTTTTGACCTTTTAGGTCAATTTGTTTTCAGATGAGCTTTAAAGCATTTTACCTCTGTTCTTTTGACACAGAAGTAATCTCCCCTTAGCTAACACTGTTCTTGAAGCAGTGTTGGATCATTTAATCTTCTCTCTTTCCCTTTGTGTTGTTCTGTGGAATTAAATAACAAACATCATTATTCAATGTCTTAGCCCAGAACCATCAAGGGATCAAAGCCCAAAGTGGAGTAATAATATGGCTTGGCTTTGCCTTGTATCTTTTCCCTTTAAAATAACATTACATGGAAGCTATAAGAATGAAGATCCATTTTTAAAGGAATTTAGGTGCCATATCCCCTCAGGCATTAAAGAATAACAGGATGTTTTGAAAGAGAAATGAAGTGGGACATCCTGTCATTGTAAACTTTTGGAGGAGATCGATAAAATTTCACTGCTATCTGCTCATTTTCTTCTGTGCACTACTTTGTGCCATTAATTACTTGAAGTTGTGCTAGATGGGCCTCACTGGATTTAGCAATTGTGAAAATAGTTGTAAATGCAAATATAAAATGTGAATAAACCTGAATATTTCACTGACAACCACATGTGACATGGAATGTAATCTGCTATTTCCTTGCCCAGTGAACACACCTTCAAACCATCATATTCTTCAGTGATGGTCATCCAATGTTTACTTGGTTAAAAAGAGCCCGATACCTCTATTAAACAGGTCTTACCATTAGGAAATATCACAAAATCATTTCATAATACATTCCTGGAATTCATTCTTGTTCTACATTCTGGAACAACAGAGAACAAATCTGTTCCATTATTTTTTATTTATCAACCTTTCAGTAATAGTTGAATACACTTTTCATGTATCTCTTAATCTATAGGTTAAAGATGCCTGAGGGGGAAAGCCACTCTGGAAATTACACTTTTTGCCCTCAGCATGTATGGAGTAGCTTTACTGCATATATAGATTTAATAGAATCAACAATTAAATCATCACAGTCGACAATGTCTTACTTTTTTTTTCCTGTGTGAGGTTTTGGAAGCATTTTCGACTATAACCTAATCACAGTGCTTCATTGTTTACTATGCTCCAATTGCTATTTGATAGTCCTGTATATTTCTATGGCATTGCAAGGAAGTTTATTCCAACTTATATCACCGCCACTCCCCGAAGTGAAAATCATTAAGGTTTTTTAACTCTGGGTTTCATACCTAAAGCTAATGGGGCATTGTGAGGGCATGTGTCAATCAGGCTTCAGTAGTTATTTAATAATATGTAAACATGGCTGCACAAAATAAATAGTGTGCAGGTAATTAATTTTCATAGCTCAGATTATAGATCTTTCTTTTGAAAACATTTAATTGTACATCTGAAAATTTTCACAGTTGTTGGATTAGAAGGTGTAATTATGGAATAGGTCAACATTATCAGTCCAAACATGTCCCCAGTTTTCTTTTATGTGCTTAAAGGATGCTATAACAAGAATGACCAGTTTCAATCATTAGCTTCAATGATTATGGCAACATGCTTTTGTTTTAAAGAAAAGCAGAATGTAGATGAGCATTTCTTTTCTTCTTACCATCACAAACTGTTCTTGTTTAAGAAAGAACAATATTAGGTATGCCTTAATCATTTCTAAAAAGTCAGAAGATTTTATTCATCAAGGTGAAAAAGTCAATGCATTTTATATTTATCCAATCATAGCATATGACTAGCACTTAGGTTGCTTCTACACAACCATTTAATTTGGGTCAACCCAGCTTGAAGAGAGCTTGTTCACTGTTTGTGCTATTGAAACAGCTGCATTACAATACAATTAGACCAAAGTAACTGAAGGCGTTGTTTTCTGTTACTTTGGTCTAATTGTATTGTAAGCATTCTGATCTCAAAATTCTCATATATATTTCTTCTCCAATGTTTCATTAAGTTTCACATGAGATAAAATATTGCAACTCTTACTTTACATGTTCTGTTAATATGAATGGCTCTTTGGTTAGAAATACAGAACACATTACAGAAGTGGAACTTATTTTATTCCATTTCTAGGGATGCATGTACACTGGAAATTAATTCACTTTGATATTACTTTAACTACCATTGCTCAATGCTATGAAATCATGGACATTGTAGTTTTACAATGTCTTTAATAATTTTTGCCAAAGAATATGGGTGCCTCACCAAAGTACAAATCCCAAAATTCCATAGCATTGAGTCAAAACAGATAAAGTAGTATCTTCTTGGCTTTTCTTCACGAACGAAGATTCAGGGAGGACTCATCCCATGCTTTCTACAAGTGCATTGATGATTCGGAGGTTGGATGTGTCCTTCGAGCCTGTGCAATGGATTTTTCTGGTGGAGCGCACCATGCACAGAACTGACCTCACCCTTTAAACCAAAGGTTCGTCTGCCGAGGCCTAGCAAGCTGGGACAGTGGCAGCGAGGTCCTCAGGTCATAGGTTTGGTTCGAGTTTCCTTCTCTTAGATGGTTGAACTTACAGGGTTAGATGAGCACCATCTGCCCAGGTTTGAAATTAAAGTTTTCCTTCTCCTAGGAAGGTTGCCAAAAGGCTAGAGAGCCTTTCCTGCCCATTGACGCTCTTTGTCAGACCCTTCGGTTGTGACCTGTCTGGCATGGAAGGCCCTACTGGTGACTATTATGCCACCGCCAACATAGCTCACAAATTAATTAGGGTACGCAAGCCTCTCCCCCACGGCAAGAGGGCGCCAATGGAGGGGTAACCAGAGTGGCATATTAAGTCATATAAACAAGAAGGCTACAATATTATTAAGCTAAATATAAAGCTTTTATTTCAGGGAAATCTGGGAGAAAGTCCACAGGCTTTGCATATGCTTATCTTCTATATTTAAATACCATATTTTCTGACATATAAGACTCCTTTTTAACCCAAGAAAATCTTCTCAAAAGTCAGGGGTTGTCTTATACGTGGGAGTCATCTTATATGCGGGAGTCGTCTTATATGCAGGAGTCGACTTATACATCAGGAGCTGACTTATACACTGGGAGTCATCTTTTAGGAAACTTCCAATCCAGATTGGAAAATCTGTGGTTGCCACATATGGTTGGGGGGGCGCAAAAAATGGCAGTGGCTGCATTCCTGCCATATGCAGCGACTGTATGAAAGCATTAAGGGTGACACTGTACAAGTACTGTAGAAGAAAATCCATTCAGCAGGATTTGTGGAGTTAATGTGGTCCCAATGGTCAGGTGAAGGGGCGCCTCACCGGGAAGGTGTAAGTGAAAGGCGAAGGAAGCTGCAGGCGTCTGGGGTGCCCAGGGTATGGAAAAAAGAGATAGAGTGGCTCTGGGCCCAGAAAAACACACCTCTTTTACTTGTCTGGCCTGCCCTTGTATTCTATTACTGTACCTCCTCCTCTGCTTCTTAGATCTTGCTCCTGAAGACTGGAGTGAAGAGATGCAGGTGTGCATGTGCGAGATCTGAGAAGCAGAGAAGGAGGTACAGTAATAGTAATATTACCATATTGAAATAAATCTTATGCTTTAAACATTTTTATTTGGTGTGTGTTGGAAGAGGGGTAGTCTTATACGGTGAGTAAATCCCAAACTCTATATTTTAACTGAAAAAATTGGGGGTCGTCTTATATGCCCAGTCGTCTTATACGCCAGAAAATATGGTAATTGCCATGCTTTTTCCAAAATTCCCAGAATATAATTTTCATTTTAAATAGCTAATGCTATTAAGTCAATATAAATTTAGACTTCCTTTGTGAAGGCGCTCTTGTTACGATCTACTTTTAAAATCGGCTGGAGCAAATTGTGTGGAAAACCTTTGATTTCCTTTCCTCTCCATTTAATACAGGATCAAAGGCAACGTTTATTATCTCTGTCTTTGTCACCAGCTTTCAAAAGTATGGCTTTTGAGCTAGAGACCTCCAAATGAGTTTAGAGCATAACCTGTTTGGATGCTTTGAATGTATTAGTGCAGAGTAAAGGCTAGGGATTACCCTGTGCCAATTTGAAGCCTGTCACCCTCCCCCTGGAGCTAAAAAAGATTTGAATATAAAACTGTTATTTCCCCATAGGCATTGCAAAGTTTTCGGAAACAAATTCATCTTTGATTTTTTTTATCCGTATTTCTCTGACAAGAAAACAAGGCCAATAATCTCTAGTCTCAGAAAGTTTTGAAGACAAGAGTACATTATAACATTCAGAAAATACGTTATTTCCCTTGTGAAAGCTTACTGTTTATTGGCTATTGGCAAAGAATTATCTCTGACAATGTCCAGAAAGCCACAGATTACAGTAGCTATTTGCACAAGAGTGCAATGAATCCTGTTGTAGTCTTACACAAAGTATGAATTCACAAATGAATGGAAATTCTTCTGGCATTCAGCTACTCTTGTTGAAGAGCACAGATAATTCTGTCATTCCAGGATGGATCAAAGTACGCATTTGGATATTTAAATCTAGCACATTAATTTCAAGCAGTCTTCTCCAGCTGGATGCTCTCTTAATGTTGTATGACATTAGATTAGGAAAGTGTGGTTCAAAGAATATTCTGACACATTTTGTTACATTTCTTTCCAATGACCTATATTCCCCCAGAGTTACTTTCAGCCACTTGAAGGGTTCTCTCACCTCAAATAAATCCACCCTTCCTACTTAAACTGACCTATCTGCATTCCTTTTTAAAAAGGAATCTGTCAGACCTTTAGTTTGTGGCTCTTAGCATTCACCCCAGTCAAAACAACACTTAAATTAACATGGCAGTCTTTCTAAAATTACCTTTTGTTGCATAGAGATATCAAATGCAACTTGCATTTTGTGGGCTAGACTTTTTGTAAAATCACATCTTTCTTTTATGGGATCTTATTGGGAAATGAGACTAATGTCCAATTCATAAAAAGCCCTTTTTGAACAGCCAAAGTACTTAATGCATGAATTGTCTCTTGGGGCCCTTCCACACAGCCTTATATCCCAGAATATCAAGGCAGAAAATCCCACAATATCTGCTTTGAATTGGGTTATCTGAGTCTACACTGCCATATATTCCAGTTCAAAGCAGATAACATGGGATCTTCTGCCTTGATATTCTGGGATATAGGGCTGTGGAACGTCCCTATGTTCCTGTATTCTGAATCTAAGTATGTGAGAGCCCATTTTTAAAGAAGCAGTAGAGGAAATTCTAACAGACATTACCCCGTGAAATAATCAAAATTAGTAACAAAAGGCATATCCAGATTAATTTAAAAGATCACAAAGCTCCATGACACATCTACAATGACCAAGGATGAAAGTGGCAGAAAGCTAATCAAATGTGCACCTGATTACACATGAAGTACAGGAACTGAGTCAAGGCTTGGGTGGTGCTTATACACACCTGAGTGTTTGGTACTCACCTGGTTCCAGGATTCATAGGATCCTTCATGGCCATCCTATCACGATACACATGCCCCGATTTCCAGAGCACCCATGGTTTAATCAGTTTTATTATGTGGTTTATACCTATGTGCAATGATGCATATTATTAGCTCTCCTTTGGAGTGTATTGCAATGTTGAATCATTTAAAACACTGTATTTTCAAGCTGTATAAAACAGTATAAAAACAGAAAGAACAGATGTGCCCAACATTTTTGAATCAGTTTGGCTGTGTTCAAAGTTTGATTCTATTTGTTCAATCTGAAAAAGGAAAGAATGTTTTATTGCTCCACTAGAAGCATTTTTCATAGCAATACTTGGATGGTTTGCCTGCCACCAATTGGGGTTATTAGTAGTCACTATGCTTGCTTTGCATACAGCTGTGCTATAATGGAAATGTCTCTGACTATATTTCTTGAAGTTCATTGCATTTAATACTAAAATTTACAATTTTTAAATAAATTGTTGACTGTGGAAACATAAAGGAATAGCCTTCCTTTATTATTTATTTCTCACATGTAAGCAATGAGTCCCATTTAACAAAGTGAACTTAACTATTTATGCAATCTACCAAATCTCAACTGGTGCAGGACATGGTAGTCATTATAAGAACTAGAGATCTGGATCATATAGCTATATTGGTTGATAGTGCTTTTGTAGACCCAATTGAAACCACTTTTTTGACCTTGAAAGCTTTGAATTGTTTGGGTCCACTTTACTGTTTAATTTCCATAAGTGATTCACAAGTCTTTTGTGAATTGCCTGCATAATCTCAAGTCAAAATGAACATCTTAGACTCCGGTGGGCATTCTATTTTTCAAATGTTTCAGGTGTTCATTGTGTATTTTTCATACTAAATTCTTCAGTTGCCTTCACTGCACTCACCTATGAATTAGTTAGAATTTCTTCATACCTCTAGCCACTTACATAATTTGCATAAATAGGCTTGAGTTACGACTTTAACAATAGGAACTATCATTTGAAATTTGCATTGTGCCAAGATGTTAATTACCTGTAGCAGTTCTGACAGTGGCATAATTTACATGCAGGAAAATTATAGCCCCATTTGTAAAGTTCATGGCTTGAATAGCTTCACATAAAATATTGTCACTGGGGATATTTTTACAAATGAATTTGAAGGAATGAACACATTTATGGAAAACAAAACAGCTTCAGAATAAAATCAAAAGAGTGTCAAGTGTGCATGTAGTGTTTTATACAATTGCATTGATAATGGTTGAAAATATAGTACATACATTTCTGCGAGCTGGTAAATCTGATTGGTCTAACATTGTTCAAACAGATATATGCTAGCATGATGGGAATATCTTCTCCTGCTTTTTCTCCTAAGGTGCCCCATACCATTCAGGAATCATCTCACAGAAAGTAGACCACCCTTGTTGCAACAGCTCCACTGGCTGCTGGCCCATTTTCAGGCACAATAAAGAATGCTGACAATAACATACAAGTCCCTATATAGCTAAAATAAAGATTGTCTGAAGTGGTTGGCAAGAAAAATTGCAATAAAAAGACAAACTAGACACATATCTAAAATAGAAGAAGGGGGGGGGGAAGCTATCACACTAAAGACATTATAGAACAATTTGAAGGATACTATAAAAATAATATAAAGATGATAATATACCAAGAGAAAAAGTGTCACAATATTTAGAAACACAGGATATCTTGAGACTAACGGAAGAACAAAGAGAAAAATTCCTTATGAAATTAATATTTTATGTTTATATAAATAATTCAATAAAAACAATTTTAAAAGATTGTCTGAATGACTAATTTCCCAAATTAATTTGCTCATGTTTTGAAATATTCTATCTGTTTCATCATTCTCTGGGGCAGTGGTTCTCAACCTGTGAATCCCCAGGTGTTTTGGCCTACAACTCCCAGAAATCCCAGCCAATTGAACAGCTGTTAGGATTTCTGGGAGTTGAAGGCCAAAAATCTGGGACTCCACAGATTGAGAACCACTGCCCTAAAATATTCTAATGCAGTAGTTCTCAACCTGTGGATCTCCAGATATTTTGGCCTTCAACTCCCAGAAACCCTAACAGCTGGTAAACTGGCTGGGATTTCTGGGAGTTGCAGGCCAAAACACCTGGGGACCCACAGGTTTGTTGAGTTTCTGTATTGACCTGAGTACTGTTTTGGTCAATTAAGCTGGCTCTCTGTAGTTAAAAAAAATCCAAGAGTCATTTGTTTCAAAAAAATAAAGCTCTTTAAACAAAATATGTTCAGGCACAACAATAGGCAGTATTAGCAAACTTGTAAAACAAACAGTCTTACAGTTTAGTTCCATAAGAACAACATAAAACTTCCTTCCGTCTTCTTTTCGACCTCTTCTGCAAAGTTGCTGGCTTCTTCAAAACAAAATTCCTCACCCAAGGTCAGTCTCTCAGCTGCCTTATTTTATACAGGAATAGCTGCAGAACACCTACAGCTGTGACTTTTTCCAGCGCCTTCTGGAGGCTTCTGGCTTCAAGTAAGTTTGTAACAAACTTACTCCAAGTAGTCCCATTTAAACTTAATACATATTTTACATTATTCTTACATTTTACAATATAATTTGCCCACTTACATTTTTAATCTCAACAAGGTTGAGAACCACTGATTAGATGAACCAGTGACCAAAACCATTCTGAAGAGTTCAACAATATTATGTGTGAGAAAAATGGCACAGCTTTATAGATGAGCCTAAGAGAGCATCCTTCACCATACTTTTCATCATGAATTCTGTATTCAAATTAGTCATGTGTGAATAGAGCTACTCTTCCATTCAGTGCTGTCTCATTGTTTGGCATTAACCAAAATGCACTGTAGAGTGTTTTAGTACTAATGTACCAACTCAGTATCATCTCTGCTGCCATATTTAGTTTAGCGGCTTACACAGAAGCCTTTCACATAATAGCATATAGTATTTTAGGTTTCATGGTATTTGTGCAACTATGTCAGGAGCTGATGTCTGCTGTTCAAGAAAACACCATAAATCTTCTCTGTGACATCTCAGAGTCAGCAGGGGATGTCAATGGAAAGATTTGAGAGCAGCTAGATGGACTAACCTTTCTTGTGAGAAAAGACTGATAAGGGCATGGGAGGCAGGGAGTGAGATGGGAAAGAGAACAGGGGTGTTGGCCAAAACTCCAATTAGCTTTTTCTTTCTTTCTTAAAACTTATTCCAAAGGACTTTTGTGAATGGTCTAAGTCTCTAACTAGATCCTGTAGGGAGTGACAAACTGTCTAAAACTATAAGTGCTCAATTATTCTTCAACAGAATAAAGTCCAATATACTTATAATGTTTGCATAATTACAGTAGTTCCTGGGAGATCCAAAGTTGGCCGTGGAAGGAATAGGAGCAGCAATATTTCTCCTACTTGTGCACCCACAATGATACAATGGCCAATTTCTATGGAAGCTGCTGTCATTGTTTAATTTATACTTACAGCAAGCTATAGTTGGGAAAGGATTACTTTGTGAGGTTCAGTGAGAAATTGAGATGACGGCAGAAATAGAATGTACACTGAAACCCATCTGCATAGACATCTAGATCTTGGACTGGTCTTGAACAGGGCTTCTTACATTTTTTCCACTCATGACCTCTTTTCACCTGAGAAACTTTAAACGATCCAAGGTACTGTATATAGTAGAAACAGTCCCTGAGTTAAAACATCTGAATTATAAATGACTCATTATTAAGAATGGGGGTGAGACAACAAGTGAGAGAAATCTACCCCTTGGAAGGAAAATTCACTCCTGAAATAGTTATGGGGAAGTGGTGTCTCAGCTGAAGCTTTATCACCAATCCTTGTTTTCATAACAAGCCAATTTTTTCAAAATCTAATTATCACAGGGATAGAAATGAAATCTAACAAGGATACAGACAGCAAGACAAACAACCATAGGGGTGTTAATGATTCCCTGTGCTATCCAATGCTCGCTTGCTCGTTCTCTCTCCCTCCCCCCTCCCTCCCTCCCCCTCTCTCTGTATGCATGCATGCATGCATGCATGTATGTATGTATGTATGTATATGGACTTACACTTTAAAATGTACCTGTTCGGACATGCACACAAATTCAATTTAAGCACAAACCAACATAAACTATCTTGTTCATAATTTGAAGACTGCCTGTGTATAAAATAGGTATAAATATGAAACATTTGCTGCAAATTAATCAGCATTTCCAAGGTTTTCTAAACAGACTGTTTTTCCATTTTGTGGAGTTCAACTGAAGCATCTTCTGCAGTCCATTGTAAACACTACATGTTATTGCTAACAGATTTCTATAAATGAGTGGCATTCAGAAACCTTTTACTGTTGCCTTTTTGTGTGCCCTCAACATGCAGGTGGCACCCTATTTGAGGCCAGGACCCACAGCTTGAGAACTTGTCTACATCTACCTGTTGAGTATTTGAGTGTTTTTAGGTAGTAACTTTTTATGCTGTTTCATTGTGTCTGTGTTTGCTTTGGATTTTACTGTTGTGAGTCGCCCCAAGCCTTATTGGGAGTGGCGGCTGACAAATATAAACAAATAAATAAATCATTGTTGTTTGGATTTCATTGAGATGTTTCAATGCTCAGGTGCAGAACTGCAGCAGCAGAGGGAGGAGAGACCTGACCCGCAAGACCATCCAAACCTTGTTTAGCCCTGCTGGACAGTCACTCTTACAGTTGCTGTTATTTGTCACTCTGGCGGTAGCCACAGAGTTCTGGAGACCTCTTGGCTATCAGTAGGCACTTTTTGTGATAGTATTGGATGCTTCCTGGATGTTTCAAAAGACCCAACCATGACTGCAATAAAGATTGCATACTGGGGCCCATCTCATACAGTGAAGGTGGATCCACAAAGAAGTTTACTCCATGAGAAGACTCCTCCTGATTCGACATTATGCCTTTTAGAAAAATATTTGGCAAGCAAACATGAAAACATACTAGTGCAAAGATATCTGAAGCCTTTCAGCCATTTGTTCTTATTATTGGGTGTTTGATTCTTATCTAAACTGCAATGCAATTTTAGCTTGACTATAATTACCCATTGTAATTGCTTCCCATGAGATCTTCAGGTTTTTAGATTCAATATATTCTTTTTATTTATTTTTGTCTACTGGTAGAATATTCTAAGAGAGTTCAATTATCAAACTTTTAACTGTATATCTAAGACATTTAATTAGAATCACTGCATATCATTTTAGTTCATTTTCCAGAAGGAGATAATTATATTCTCAAAGTTTCCTTGTATACTTTCCTTCCATTCAACTATAATCCTAAGAGAGATAAATAAAACACTATCCTATATATTGTTCCTTTTAATGGTGCAACATAATTTTTTTGTGGACATTAACGAGTCACATAAACATATTAGGTCATTCTAACATGACTGTCTTATTTGGGATTCTTTGAAGAATTTTGACTCAGAGAAAGAGGAGGAAAGGGAGAGGCAGCATTAGATTCACCAGAGGAATTTCTAAGCAGAGAATAAGCTTTGAGAAGCACTGTGAGATGAACCATTTGGGGAGGCCTTTGAAGCTCATGATTAAGTTGAGAAAATGTAAGAAGCTTTCAGTGATTTCCCCCCCTAGCACTGAGTGAAAAAAATGGCTGAAGAATTTCCCACCCTATTTGCAGATGACAATGCATGGTATTTCAACTGATTTTTCAAAGGAGGAACAGAAGTTATGGAAAGTTTGACAATGATAGTGGCAAGGTTCTTCCTGACTACTGCCATTCCCCCTTCCAGATCAGTAAGAAAGATGGTTGATGACTTTAACTGTGCAGGATTTATACCATTTCTACACTTCTAGTCTCATTCAATGTAACGTTTAAAATGTCAGCTACTAAATTTGGATAAAGTTCATGAAAATGATATTCCATACTCTCACTTAAAACTGGTGAATTATAAATAGAATAAGAATGCAACTTTCTTTTCATTCCCCATGTTAATAATTTAAAATGCATTCATCATTATCCCAAAATGGTTCATTTGTGAGTTGTAACAACTGCAATTCTGACTTTTGTTTTAATTAGTTATCTAAATGATCCCAGTTGTATCTATTATGCCTGGCAAAATATTACCTCCTTGCTGTTGAGTGTATAAGGTGTGTTCTAATGTGCTTTTGTATTTCAGGACAACACAGCAGCAGCATTCAGAGAAAAAACATGGAAATAACCAAATAAGTGGTTTACCAGCTTTTCATTCAAATTATTTTAAGCAAAAATATGGTTTTCTCATGACACTGTAATTATGAACTTTAAGAAAACAATAAAACTGGCTCCTTTTAATAGCTATGCCAGTATTTGAAATTGATAGTGCAGATTAACTACTTGACATTCATATGGCATTATTCTGTTTTCATTTTTCATGATTTTTCATGTTTTTGGAAAGGATTGTTCTTCTGTCTACTGTATTGTCAGCAAAAATGCACTCAACACATTGCACTCAACAAAGTAAAATGTTAGTTTCATCAAATACATTTTTGTGATTTTGCGGTTTTTTGTTCATTCTAATTATACATCTGTGGGAGTATAATTTCAGTGTTCTGCCATGAAGAACATTCTATTCCTAATCAAATGGATACTATTTATCCTATCAATAGGCAGTTTAGCATGGATAATCTCTGTGGTAAAATGGACTTACTTTTAAAATTAGAAACAATGGCTTCCAAACCAGAGCTTTTCAGTGAATTTCAGCCATTGTTTCTTCTGCAATTCACCAGAAGCAAAATTGAAATAGTCATTCGACATAGCACTTAGTATTGCACCATTTCATCCACTGTAAAAGTCTTTTCCCTTGCAATCAAGATCTTTTCATAGTTAATGTCTACTCAAGTAAGTCCCATTTAACAATGATCCCCTGAAATATTAATTCAAACCTTCTTCTTTATTGGTTCAGCCCATTTTATTGCTCCCTTTCAGTGCTGCTGTGCTGGGGCTTTCATGATGCATTGTGCCTTCATTAATTTGATCATACAATATTATTTCCCCATTTTGGAACTAGTTACTGGTTTCTTTGCATTATCGTACATCAAAATGACGATATTTATGAAGAAAGAATGAAAATCCATTATTAAAGTCTATTCAGACAAGGGTCCCATTTAACAGTGTCAGAATATAATTTATTTTTATTTATTTCAGGATTTTACCCTGCTCTTCTCAACCCCCAAGGGGGGACTCAGAGCGGCTTACAGTACGGCACAATTCGATGCCCACATCACAACAGCATAAAACCCCAATACCCCACAACAATTAAAATACATTAAGATACATTAAAATACAGTTTCAACAGCATCATACACAGTCATTCCAAGTTAAAACAATATTCAATCCATAAAAACATTGACCCTCTTCATCCATTCCATTAAAATCCCCATCTAACATGCTGCCTAGTGCTGGTGTGCAAACGCCTGGTCCCAAAGCTGGGATTTTACCTTTTTCCTGAATGCCAGGAGGGATGAGGTGGACCGTACCTCAATAGGGAGCGCATTCCACAGGCGGGGAGCCACCACCGAGAAGGCCCTGTCCTTCGTCCCCACCAGCCGCATTTGAGAAGTCGGCGGGAGCGAGAGCAGGGCCTCCCTGGATGATCTTAGATTGCGAGGTGGGACGTAGTGGCTGATGCGTTCGGACAAGTAAGCTGGGCCAGAACTGTATAGAGCTTTAAAGGTCAATACCAGCAAAACTCCAATATGCTCATAAGGGAGGTCTAGAACATCAAGAGCTGTTCTTTTTTTCTCTAGCTATGCAACAGCAGGTAAGCAGTACCTGGGAGTGCATCTAAAGAGAACCAATGGGCTTTTCCACTGTACTTCAAGGTGAAGGATGTTGTATGAATGCCTAAGAAAGTATCTACACAAAATGACCCCTGGTTACATTAGAGTGAGGTACAAATAAGATTTGGCCACAAACACAAGGGACAAAATCAACTAATAGGCAGGTCAATGCTAATCCTCATTTATGCTGAACAGAAATAAATAAAATAAAAGCAACATATGAAAGTCCTAGAAGCCTGTAAGAGCAACCACCTCAGTTGTGTTAGTCCATGACCAAATATGAAATAAGAAGCAAGATGCAAGGACTTGAGTTAAACAAGAGCTACTTTATTTGACATAAACAGTTTTGTAATGTAAGTTATACTTAAATAAAAAAGGAAGATAAAGCAACCTTTGAGCAAAAAAAAAATTGCCAAGGCACAATCCAGTGCTATGAGTTGCTCAACCCAGCTGGCCTTTTTCTAAAGAATGAACTCAGGCCCCTTCCTCCAAAGTTGCAGGACTTTAAAACAGAGAAGGCCACACCCCATACTATCCCCAAGGGCAGATCTTTTTAGTGCTCTCCCCTCTAAGTTGTCAGACTAAAAAAGGTCAGTCCTCCACTAAACAGGTGCCAAAGTATACATTGAACTCTGACATTCTCCTTCAAACACCTGGTTTTTCACATTTTGGAACTTACTGGGTGAAAAATTTATTTGTGCGGAAGCATCATATCTGGAGGAGATTTGTTTTTCACATGTCTGCACAAAATAAAATTTCTCTGAATACCAAAAATTGTGCAAGGTGTGAAAATATTGGAATTATTTCACCGGATGGGAGAAAAGTTTTGAAATGGAAAAATGAAATCACCAAAATTGTATGATCTTTTATGCATATTTACATCACTCAACATTCACTGATGAAATACCAGAGCTGTTAATAGGAAAAATACTTGATTATAAGACATAAAAAGAGAGATTATTTATTTAAATATAGATATTGAACATTTGATAAAAATGTATTTCTTTGTCACATGTGTGTGACTGCTATACCTTGCACATTGACGTACTCAAAATAGAACATCACTTAGGACATTTACTTTTTGGGACTGTCATTCACAGAAATTCCCACTCAGTCATAGAATTCTGGGGGGGGTGTCTTTGAAGTTCTTGTGACATCTCTGCTACTCTTCCTACGATTTTTTAAAGGAAGTTCCCAGGCAAGTGTGGACATCAGCATTCTGTGTACAATGGAAGTGTTACATGCTGGATATAATAAGACCATAATTTTATCAGTCACAGCTTAATTGGTTAGTACACTTCATGGGTCAAGGAGCCTATAACTCAGACAGCTGGTTTGATGCCTTGAACCTGAATTTAAATTTGACCTTGGAATAACTGCTGGACCTGTCCCATAGACTTAGTAGGGACTTTGGCCACTGCCTAGCAGCATCAGGGCTTCCTTGAATTGGATACCCCTTTGAATGCCAGTCCATATACGCAAGTATAAATATTTTAGAATACAAACCCATGCCACCCACCAACCCCAAAGTTGTGACTACTCAAACAGGGAGAGATGAGTGGGTAAAAGGTTGGGGGGAAATCTGCTTTCTTCCTGCTGGGGCCAACAATATTTGACAGTCCCCAGTTCAACCAATTGAAGTCCAAAACACTCCAGCTCCCATTGGCTGTGGGACTCACATGACTCCCCATCCTGCCCTCTACCAGTCACAAAGTCTTGCTGGGAGTCAGTATTTTATCTATTTATTTATTCAGTTTTGTAAGCTGTCCTTCCCCGAGGCTCAGAATGACTTACAGATAATATAGAAAACACACTTTAAAACAACAAAAGGAATTGAACTCTTAAATTTAAAAAAAACCCTGTGAAACTGTTTGCAGCTGATTGGTCAGATCAGACCCCGAAAGCCTGCTGGAATAGAAACGTCTTGCATCCTCTGTGGAACTTTGTTCGATCTCTCAAAGCTCACACATCTTCTGGCAGAGCATTCCAGAGAGTTGGAGCTATGATTGTAAAGGCTCGCCGTCTTGTTGATGTCAGCCGATACGAATGGCAGCTAGGAATCATCAAAAAAATTTGATCAATAGAATGCAGTGACCTCTGAGGCTGATATAGGTGAGATGGTCCCTCAAGTATGTCGGCCCCTGACCATATAAGGTCTTGAAGGTGATAACCAACATTTTGAAGGAGGCCCGATCTTCGCCTGGTAACCAACGTAGCTGCTGCAATATTGGTGTTATGTGAGCTTTCACCGGCGTACTGGTGAGAATCCTAGCAGCTGCATTTTGCGCCACCTTGAGCCTCCGGATCGCCAACATAGGTAGGCCAATGTAGAGGGTGTTGCAGTAGTCTATTCTTGAGGTGACTGTGGCCTGAATCCCTGTGGCCAGATCCTCTCTGGTCAGATAGGAAGCCAGTCGCCTAGTCTGCCGTAGATGGAAAAAGGCCACTGTGCTGGCAATGGAGATCTGAGCCTCCATTGATAGCAGAGGGTCCAGCAGGACTCCAAGCTCTTCACAGAGGGTGATGGACACAGAGGTACGCCATCTAGGGTAGGCAGCTGAAAAGCCCTTCTACCAGGGTGACCCAGCCACAAGATTTCTGCCTTTGCCGGGTTCACCCTCAACCTGCTAGCATGGAGCCAACCTGTCAAGGCTTCAAGGCACCGATGGAAATTATCGTTAGAAACTATGTGCTCTGCATGTTCTTTGCCACTGTCTCTCAAGCAATGTTTGTCTTCCTAAATTTGTCTTTGGTTTCACTTTAAGCTTCCTTTTGGTGAAAACATCTCCACAGCTATGTGTAGATTTTGCCCCATTTCACCCACAATTTATGGAATATTACTAATTTTACTGAAAGCCATTTAATTTTTCTTCATCAGTCTCCTTGATAAGACATCAACAAATTCAAGCATTGGTTTTCCAGTTTGCCTTTTAAACCTATTTGGGGAAAATGGATTGTTAATAAAAAGACACACTGTGTGCTCTTTTCCTGTCCTACTTCTGTATCGCCTCTGTTTTCTATTATAAGAATTTGTATAACCTTGCCATTCATTTCTTCTTCTCTTTGCTACAAGATTATTTGAAAGTAGGTGAAAGAAAAACTAAAATTGACAGGTTCACAATGGATATGTTCTACTTTTCTGCAATCTATGCATACTGTTTACAAGCTGCAGACATCTTAAGAGAAGGTGAAAATTGGATAATAACCCAGGTAATGGTTGTGGTGATGGACATTCTAATCTTTAATCCATTCATTCTACAGTAAATTTGCCTTCTTGCATTAGAAAATTGCTAATTGCTGTGGCAATGTATAGGGATGAAGAGAAAACTGCCTAGCAGAAATATGGTAATTATAATCTAACACATCTCAAGTGTCAATAACTCTTTTTTACATGTTCTCCACATTTTGTAAGTTAAGTTTCCCAGATAAGAAAGTTGGTTGTTGGTAATTTCTTGCCTAATAAATTTGTCAGATTGCCATAACCCAACAGATGACAGGAAGGCACACACACATTTCAAACTTTTCATGGCCCACAATTGTGAAGTAACTCTCTCATAAAATACAATATGCTATAGCTTATGCAACTCAATATTATCCTGTTTTTCTTACAGAGCAATAAGTACATGTAAAAATGCCTTGCCACTGGGAAGGCTAACGGTCCTACTTGCAAAGATCATACATCAAAAGAATTTGCTTGGAAACATCCTAACTGCAAAGATCACGGACTAGGAATTGATGCACCACAGCACTAGATCAAGATAGTTATATGAAGGTATGATGAATAATGAGCCAGACCTTTTGGATCATCTTTTGTTTTCATAACTAAGGCTTACACTCTCCATCTCTTTGTTAAATCACAGGAAGTTGATTTGTGAGACCTCCCTCTTCTGTTCTCAGAAAGTACACATAATCCTGCCATGCCCTTTCATGCATTTCAAGAAGGAACCAGAGCTTAAAAGATTCCTTTGTAAAAGGAGATGATTAGTTACATCTTTAATGTAGCTAACTAATCAACTATTTACTAAAACTTGTCAGACATGTTTTTATCAACCAAGGTGAGAGCGAACAGGAATGATTTTGAAGTGGGTGGAGTTTTGGCCCCAATAAATCCTCCAGACTTGGGGGCAGAATTCTTCAATTCTTTTCCCTGAGCAGTAGCCCTGGAAACAGTACTGTGTGATTACCTCTGGGGACCCAGGTGTTTTTCTCAAGCCAGCTGAGGAGTAGGTCTTGGATGGCCACTACCTCAGCTTATTCCACACTAAGTTCATGCTCCTTCGGAATTGTTTTACATGTCAGAGAAATATGAAATAGGTAACATTAATAAAAGTTGCCCATATTTATCCCACATTGTTGTGTAGTCTAGTTATTTCAGTGTTTGAGGGGCAAACATATTGCAATGCCATCCCTATTGCGTTCTACCTTAGGGCTGTTTTTTTTCCTATCTGTATATGATAGCAATAAGTGGGAATCTCACCATCCTCCCAATATTTATCTCAACTCCTCTTTAAATCAAATATGTTATACCACTTTAGCACAGATGTGTGGAAAGCAATTCAAGTCCCAAGTATCTTCTGCCTTTTTGTCTCCCTCTGACTTCCCTGGGTCACATTCTAATAGTAGGGCAGATATCGTGTTCAATAGAAGTCAAACATTCTGTGCCAAACCTGCCACTTCTGAAGAGAGCTATATGCCAGAGAATTGTCAAAGCAGCAGAGAGAGAGAAATGAAAAATCTATACTATTAATATAAAGGGTGATGAAAGTTACTGAAGCAAGTGGGGTCAGATTTTGTTACAGCCTCCAAAAGCAAGTGTTAGGAGATGGTAGATAACTAACCCACTGAAGTCCTCAGTGCCAGCAACTCCATTACTGTGAAATCAGATCAACATGAAAACTAGGAAAGCAACCACATAAGTTCTTCTTCTTTGCAGCAGTCCTGAAAAGATCTAAGAACATTGAGGAAGCTGAGGATAAAAAAAATGCTTTGGTTTCTTTCTCTAATGAAAACAGTAAAAAAAAAATCTAAGCAATGTATCCTGAGGAGATTTGTTTCTTTGCCAAGTGAGGGGAAGGAAATGAACACTGAATCAAAACAGCTCTTTAATCTTTGCAAGAAGATGCAAGTTAAGCTTACAGAAGCACAAGAAAAATAACCACACGTCCATTATAGAGTAATTTGTCTCCAACACAGATTGAAACAAAGTAGAGTCAAGATAGTGTTTGATTTAAAGGTCAGGCTTTGTATATAGCCAAAAAGACATCAAGAGTCAGGTATCACACAAAGCTACTGAGCTGAATTTTGAGTATAGCTAGATATAGCAGGTGAGTTATATATCGTTGTAGTCTGTGGTTTAAAAAATTGTCAAAAATATCACAGACATCCAACATGCTACTGAATTGTAACAGAGGAACACCATAAATAAGTATGCCTAAGAAGAGGCTAAAATATAAAACTGGGCTTTTATTAAATTTTAGATGTTGCAGATGTTATTTTGGGAGTCTTTTACATCTGGATATAATCCAAATCCATGGAGGAGACAGACTTCTGGGGAAAGCTGTGGGTGGCTTGCTTTTTAAAAGCCACCTTCACTTTCAGCTCTTAGACAAAGTCTTAACACAGATGGCCAAAATGCAAAGCAATTAGGCCATTTGTCATGTGTATACAGTATTTACGGTCCACTTCATATGCATCCTGAGGATTTCATGCATATATGTGGAGAGTATTTGTTTGTAATTAGAAAAAATGAGGGAAACGGAATGGAAATAAGGCATTCAAAACTGAATATACTTTTGAAAAACTTAGTCCAAATTTACAATGGATCAGCAGGAGACCCTTCAGTTTCCCCTTCCTTTTCCTTCACAAGCCATCTTGAGAGGAACAACAGGAGATTGGTCAAGAGCATTTCCAAGCAATTCATTCTGTGATTTCCTGCCGAGGTGAATTATTGGAAAGGCTTTAAAATTTCTTCTGAATCATCAACCAGAAGGGAGGAAAAATAGTTTTTGGGTCTCAACATGGGTTGTTTCTCTGTTTTTCAAGGAAAACTTCAGAGCACGCTGGGAGTGGGCATTACTCAGCCTGACAACTGATGTTTTACACTTCCTGAGTCATTATGAGAAACAACAAAAAGCTATGATTTTTGGGATTCACATTGATAATATAAATTTAAGCATATTTGGCAGGACGGGAAGATAGAAATACAGGAAGGACACTTGGCTTCTGCAAGCTCTCTGGCTAGCATGTGTCTTCCTTTCCTTCAGAGTACAATGTGTTTGTTTTGGAAACTGTGGGAAAGGGAAAAGAAGAGAAGTGATAAATGAGCGGTAGACTACACAAGTGGAAAGCTGAAAATTTTCTTCACAAGGACAGATTTTTCCTTTCACTAAATTTGATTTGTCTTCATAAGATAGTGTCATTGACAAGACATATGAGCAATCTTAGTGGAAAAGTATTTTACATCACACACATAACACATGATGGAATATTTTTGGATCTTCTCATGAAAGAAGAGGGGTATGGGTATATGTTTCATAGGCATGCATTTCTTTCCTAATTTTCTTCCTGAAAGAAACAAGAGAAAATTTTTCCTTTTTTCAAAGACTATTCATAGTTTAGGACTATTCTGCACAAAATTTTAAAAATTGTATTTACTGCATGAGAAACTCTTTTTTCTGCACAGAAAAATGTTGTTTCTTGTGCAAAGCGTCCATATGTGATTTTTGCTTGGAATAAGTAATCAACTACTACATTCTCTGCAGATAAAATGCTGTTTCCTACAAGAACAACACTGACTTCTTTGTAAAATAATTTTGTGTGGGTTTTATATAGAATATATCCCAAACTTTGAAATGTTTTCATCAGTCAAGTATTTTTCTCCTCAGAGTTTCTTAAAACATAAAAAACATACTTTTTGGCAATATTTTTTCCCATACAGTGGGCCCTTGTTATCTGTGGAAGTTTTGCTCCCTATGGCAGGTGTCCTCAAACTTTTAAAGCAGAGAGCCAATTCACATTCCCTCAGACTGTTGGAAGGGGGTGGGCTATAGCTTGAAAAAAATGAACTAATTCCTATGCACACTGCACATACCTTATTTGTAGTCCACAAAAACAAAATAATGAAAGAACATTGCAATATTTAAAATGAAGAACAAATGAAGAACAATTTTAACCAACATAAATTTGCCAGTATTTCAATGCGAAGTGTGGGCCTGCTTTTGGCTGATAAAATAGTCAAGTAAATTAGGGTTGTTGTTGTTGTGAGGCTTCAAGTAATTTCAGACTTAGGGTGACCCTACGTCTAATGTTTAGGTCAGAGCTCAGATAAATGACATTGAAGGGCCACATCTGGTTCACAGGTCTTATTTTGGGGACCCCTGTCCCATGAATTTCAAAATCCATGGATGCTCAAGTCCTATTACATACAAAGGCATAGTAAAATGGTGTTCCTTATATAAAATTGTGAACAACTCAAATGAGTGCCAGAAAAGCCTGAGGATCTGTGAAATGACAGGAGACTACAGCTGGTTATACCTGCACATCAATATAGTGTTTGGCATACAGAAAAATCAAGATTTGCTTTTTAGATTTTTTTTACCCAAATATTTTTGGGGTATCTCTTTTTTAAAAAAAGAATATTAACCTATTGAGACTGATGATTCTAAATACTTTTTGTCACCATTCCTACCTCCCCTTTTCTCCCATAGTGGGACTATCCAATTTGATTGGGATATGTTGTGTCATAGGCTGAGTATGGTTGTCTTTCAAGTGTAGAGTCTTGGTGGTGAGTCAACAAATTACCGTAGAGACCTACAGCTTTAAGTTCTTTTGCAGTGAAGACATACATTTCCAGATGGAAGGTGGTCCTGACAAGGGTTTACTTGATGTGCCTCCTTCTTGTCACAATTTCTCCTTTCACCCTGTATTTGTGCCTCTTCAAAATCCACACAGCACTGTTGATAATAGCTGACCCCTAGTTAGAATGCTTGAGGGCCAAGTCTTCCCAGTTCTCTGTGTTTATTCCACATTTTAAAAAGTTAGCTTTAAGCCCAACTTTAAATCTCTTTTACTGTCCATTGACATTTCATTTTCCTTTCTTGAGCAGAGAGTAAAGTCATTGCTTTTGGAGACAGTGATCAGGCATTTGAAAAACATGGCAGGTACAGCAAAGTAGATGGTAGAGGATCGTCACTTCAATGGTGGTGGTCTTTGCTTCTTCCAGAATGCTGAGGTCTGTCTGCCTGTCTTCCCAATAGATTTGCAAGATTTTTCTAAGGCAACATTGATGGATCATTTCAGAAGTTGAGAGTGACGCTTGTAGATGGTTATATCTGCTGCTGTATCAATGTCCTATCTGCATATGCATGTAAACATATGCAAATTAATTACAATTTATCAGGGTTTTGTCAAGAAGGATGAGAGAAGGAAAAATCTGAGAGGTGGGTTGGTGTTGACAATTGATCTCTACTGTATCAAAACTATTAAAACCTGCAATAAATAATTTGAAAAGAGAAGTACATACTGTATAGAGAAATAATATGTAATATTCTAAAGAAAGGCCAGTGGAAGAACATATATTTTGTATATAAAAGGTTTAAGATTAAATTTACAAAATCTGATACTCTGAAGGGGTGCTGCCAAGTTGGAGTAGACAATACCCAACTAAATAGACTTATGGTCTGACCACAAGACAGATGCATGATACCTTCCACTCCTATGAAAAAACAGTGCTTGGTTTGCCACTTAGTGAATAAAAGCCAGTGGCTATAGAATCTCAGGATGCTTAATAGGCCTGCCCTTACATATTATTATGAAAGCTAAAAGTTTCTGTTTTAGAAACCAGCATTAATCTACTTTCTTAATTACCAAGATGAGTCTGTTATAGTGAGGGAACCCCTGAAATTTTTGCTCTCTTTTTAATATGGCATCACAAATGGATGACCAGAAAAAGTTAGATTGATGTTTTTCTTGTTGTTGTTTTCACCCTTACAAAATGCCATAAGTTCAATGTCCCCACATAGGGAAGATACATCACTTAATATTGATGCCTTAAGGTGTCACACCATTCATTTGTCATTCCATTAGTTCAAAATGAAGTTCTATTGCCAAGATTATAGAAGAGTTAAGGTGGGGAAGAACAAATGCAACCACCTGATTCTCACCCATAGCAAATTATACCAACATTCTATAGGTAATTAATTGACATAACTAGAAGTGTGAGGGAGGGCTCTTCACCCCACATTGGCAGTATGAATCACATACAGACTATTGGTGAGTGTCTACATAGATAATATGACACGGTGAAGGAAAAATACATGCCAAATTCCCAGGATTTCTTGTTACATTTTAAGACTTGAATTGAGAAATGGCAAAGGATTATTCTATCTTCCAAGAGATTGTCTTGTAATCAAAATCAGACCAAGTCATTGCTGAAATGTTCATTACACAACTGCAACTCTTTTTAACCTTTAAAGAAAACCTTTTAAATCTTACTGCATTCTAAGGAAATATAATTTTTCAATTTAATCTTGCTTTTTGTTTTAGCATACTGGCAAGGATTATTTCTCAACAGTTACAAGGGTTGTTGGGTGACAATATCATTGCCCTATGAATTCTACTTATCTGTACATGTTGTGATATAGTTCTCTGCTCATATAACATACTACAAACAAAAATGTTTATATGTCATAAAAGCGTGCATGAAATCCCTATATAAGAGATAGTTGTGTACAAATCAAACATATTAGGGCACATTATATAGAAAATGTACAACAGGGAATGCTGAATACAAAAATATTATATATGAAGAAATAAACAAAAGCATATGTGATTTACTAAATTAAAAGCATTCAAAGAGTAGTGCAGGAATCAGATGCAACAGACATATAGAAAAATAAACATGACTGAATACATGCAGAATTGATGTGCATGAGAAACAGGCTTATTCTATAACACTTACCACTCCAGTTATCTGACTCTATAGCCTTAAGAAATAATCTCCCCAGACACAGTTAATAAGAACATGAATGCAAACATGGAACTAATTTAGATAAAAATTGTATCCAACGAATAGCTTTATACTTAAAAAGCAACAGTTAAGCATGGTATAAGAAAAAACAGACCTTTGGGCATGTGCAATCAATTAAAAATGTTTCAAAAGTCATTACATTTCTGAAGAGTTTCTAAAGTAGTAAAATTTCACTACTATAGTGAAAGTAATGAAATTTTGTTACTTTTTCATTATAGTAATTGCGCAAGTGGGGAAACTTCCGGTTTTTGTCCTGGTTTTCCTCTTCTAATTGTGAGAGGACATTAATTTAAAGAAGAATGGGAACCTTTTTGTCTGCTTGTCTTCAATATGAAATTTTTATTTATTTTTATTTATGGTATTTGTACCCCGTATCTTCTCATCCCTGCAGGGGGACTCAGCACGGCTTACATTTGCAAATCCTCATTAAATCGACCCAATAAGTTCGCATAATATTTGCCATTGATTGTTTTACCCCTTTGAAGGTAGTCAATGTGGATTATACTGCATGCATCCCAAAAAAACGGTCGCCATGACGATATTGGCTGACAAACCCACCTTGGCCTTCTTTGGCGCCGATTCACCCCGAGAAACCCGCTGTTTTGGCTGCTGTTCGGCCTCTGGTGTGTTGTGATGGATCCATGTTTTGTCCACAGTTACGAAACGGTGCAAAAACTTGTCCATATTGCGGATGAACAACGCCAAACACTCCTGCAGAATTGTCACACGATGGCATTTGTGGTCGATTGTGAGCAAACGCAGCACCCATCTTGTGGAAAGCTTTCTCATACCCAAGTGATCATTTAAAATTGAAACCACTGAGCCACGTGAGATGCCTATGGCTTCCACAATCTCTCGCACTTTCAATCTCTGATCAGCCAACAGCATGATCTTGAAAAAGTTACCATACTATTGTTTGGATTGATTTTTGATGACTGAGCAAATATAATCAGTGTTCATCAATTGTACCTGAACTCCTTGGTTGCTTTATATTTGACTTAGAGGAACCACTACTTCTCTTTACATTTACTCAACTGTTTTCTTTACCGTTTGGATTATGGCTGAGCAACCTCTTTTGGAAACTTTCAACCAGGAAGAGGAGGATCAATTGACCCAAAATTGGTCATTATTTGAACAAAATGAAGTAGACAGATCCCCGGCCAATAATGAAAGCAACAACAACATTGCTGACAACACTAATAAAGAACTGAGATAGATAAGAGTGCAGTTGAACATTGCTACGCTCTCAGACTACGTACGTAAAAAAAACTTATTCCTAGAGGACTCAGGGTTCAGGTTGCTCCTGGGATTTACTCAATGATAAATTGTTTGTTAAAAACTGGCAAAACATTTAACACAAATGTTCGAAAGACTTAATGTTATTAATAATACAAAAAGCTACTCTGGAAATGGACTCATTAGGGACAGAAATTGAGAATTTAAAAACTACTATCACTCCTCCCTTAGATACGGTTGATTTAAATGCCATCAAAGAAAAATGTGATAATTTGTTTGCAGACCTAAAAAAACTTAAATTAGAGAAATTAAAAAGGGATGAAAATGATTTTGTGAATAATCGTGTATATAGATGGAATTTTCGCCCCTAAATAGAAATGCCCCTAGGAGAGTCCATTTCTCAGACGACTCTTTAGCATCTGAGAGCAACACTGGAGCCCTTTCTGACTCCTCAGTGAACTCTACATCCAGCTCCAGATATTTCTTTAGAAATCCCAGAAGTAACCCCCAGCCACACACTTCAAATTTTTGGAGAGGCAGAGGAAGACAAAGGATGACCTGATAGTGAATTTATCAAATTTTACTTTAACCCCCCATGATCACGTTATACTTAACAAAGGTACTTTGTATGTTTTTACTCCCAATTGTTCTCAGACAGATATCCGCAAAGATCTTGCGACTCTATTTAGAAATGTACGACTCAAGGAACACTTTTCAATTAATTCTCAAAGTAATACTCTTGAAGAAATTCCTACTAAATTACTGGTCAAAAGTAACTTTGTTCCCCCTATCATTTCAGACAAACTTAAAATCGTTGAACAAACCATACTACGACAGGTTGATTCCATCAACCATAAACATGATAGACAAAAAGCTAACCTTTCATATCAGGACAACAGATTGAGGTTTCTAGGACAACATCCAGATATTATTCTGAAACTGGCAGATAAAGGATGGGGCTTGGCAGTATTAAACTGTGAGAACTATATGCAGGAAGCACGTAAACAATTATCCAACACTACACATTATTGACCAATCTCACAGGACCCCACGCAAACATTTCTTAAAGCCATTATCCACACCGTCCACACGGGAGTTGAACTGGGATATATTTCACCTAGAATAGCAGATTTTCTAATTAACTTTTATTTATTTATTTATTGTTGGGCTTCTATGCCGCCACTCCCGGGAGGCTCGGGGGCGGCTCACAGGCGCCGAATAAAACAGCAGAGTAAAACAAATTAAAACACGGCAGAATAAAACACAATATAAAGCTATTATACATCTATCCCTAAATTTTATTTACTCCCAAAGATTCACAAAGGAATCTTTCCTCCACCTGGTAGGCCAAATGCCGCAGCCACTGATAGCTTGTTACAACCCTTAGCTTTTTTAAAGATTATCTACAACCGTTTGTCTCTAACACACCATCCTACATCAAAGACACAGGAGATTTCATTTCCAAAATTGATAATTTACAGTTAAACCCAGGAGATACTTTAATTACTGCTGATATTGGTTCATTGGTGTCACGCCCCAGCATGACTCCAAGCAAGACCACAGCCATGTTAAACTCAAGACTTTAGCTAGGCCAGAAAGTGTAGCACAGCAGTTCTCGTTTGTGCCTGGAGAACTGGGGCTAGGACCCGGGGTCCCATTAGCATTAGGCCCTGCAGCTGCAGAACCAGATTCAGAGGATGAGTTGGAAGATTGGGGAGAAGGACAGTTTCCCATCAGTGGGCCTCCTTTGCCCACGGAGAGTTTGGCATGGGAAGAATTGATGTTTGGCCCTGACGTAGATTCAGATAACCAGGTGCAAATGGAGGGCAGTGATTGTGGGAGTTATGAGCACCCGGGTGGGAAAGGTTCCCAGGAGCTTCTGAGTCAAAACATGGAAGCAAGCGGCTGGGAAGATCCCAGGGAGGGAAGCTCTCATGCAGATAGTGACCCAGGTGGTGAAAGGCAAGGCCGAACATTTGATAGGAGAAGTAGCATTGAGTCCCGCAGAAGGGGATGGTACCGCAGCCTAGACAGGCCGAGGTCCGTCAGCGGAGATTGGAGACGACGAAGCCTAGAGCGTCGGGGACCTCGGCCGAAGGATTAAGTATAGGAGTCATGGGACGAATCCTCAGTGCTTCGACCACGTCTTATTTGAATAGGCGTGAAGCGAAGTGGGTCCACGGAGCTAAGTGAGCTAGTGGTCATCAAGTCCGACCTTGCATCTGCCTTGCCTTGTTTCCTGATCCGCAGTGTTGCGCGGAGCCTTGTCTTGTTTCCTGATCCGCAGTGTTGCGCGGAGCCTTGTCTTGTTTCCTGATCCGCAGAGTTGCGCGGAGCCTTGCCAAGCCTTTGGATTTTGCCACGTTTGTTTTGGACATTGCTTCAAGCCTTTTGGATTACTTGCTATTCTTTTGGTCAATATCTTTTGAACTGTTTTTATATTCAATAAAGTAGTTAGCCTTCAGTCCGTCTCTGTGTGTGTGATTAAGGGGCCGGTCAAGTCCGTGCATCATGACAGAAAGCCAACCTCTGCAGAGGCCTCCAGTTCAACCAACGTTCCAGGACAGGCGCAGCATAGCTCCATCCCAGGCCGATAAGAACTGAGGGAAAAGCAGAGTCGGATTGCCTCCCTTCTGTCCAGATGCAATCGCTAATGAGTTGACATATCATCCTGATGCGGGAGGCATGAGAAAGCCCAGCCGGAGAGCTGTCCATGAGAACCAGTTCTGACACAACTTGCGTCGTAAGGATCAAAGCCTTGTGGGGGCTATTTAAGTCAAGACCCAGAGATGTGCAGCATCTCATGCCAACGTTCAGTTTTTGCCTCACCAAGTTCCACATACTCTAAGTTCCAGCCTGGGCCGGTGGACCTTCAAGTCCTCGTAATCAAGTATTTGCCAAGCCTTTGTTGCCAGAGACTTATCCAGGATCTAGCCCATTGGGGCATCAGGACTATTTCTTACTTCTTGAGCTTTTTACTCTTTGGAATATTGCATTGCAATACTAGATGCTAAGGGCATCAAAGGACTATAATTTTATCTTTTTACTTATTTCTATTTATTCTAAATAAAGCATTTAATCACGGCTGGTCTCAAGTGGTTTACTGAGGGATTTTTCAGGTGTACGGTGCAACAATTGTATACCAATATTTCACTTACTTTAGCTAGAACCATCATTCATCGACTCTTGGACTCCAGACCCCAACCCCAAGATTTGCCTACTTCCTTCCTTTTAGAGATACTTGATTTAATTTTTGACTATAATTATTTTATGTTTGATGGAGATTTTTATATCCAACAAGGAGGGGTCTCTATGTGACCATTTTATTTATGTTGGCTTTAGAAGAACAATTTCTTCTAAAACCTCAATTCATTGCCGCACTATACATCACTACGCAACAACCTTCCTTTCTCACAATTTTTACATATCAAATGTAATTCTTCACAACTCAAAGATTTTATAACAGATGCGACACAACTTAAATATTATCTCAAAGCCAGAGGATATCCTGAAAGAATTTTAGTTCATGCATTTCATAAAGTTCTTAACACACCACGTTCCTCCCTATTCAAAAAAACAAAAACAAACTCCTGCAGATCGCATAATTTGGCCCTTAATGTACACACCACACTCTAAACAGATTACCGCGATTGTTCGCAAATTTGTGCTAATCATGAATTCTATTCGGGTCTTGAACATTCTCCAAAAAACCCCACAAATTTGAAACGACGTTTGGTCCACGGCAATCATAGACTCAAAAAGAAACCCTCTGCTATACCTCTACATATGAGTCCTTGCGGACATTGCTCCATATGCAAATTAATCCTCAGTTCACGATAACCAGCCCTTACAACCATCGTAAATTCAAAATTAAATCCTGGGTTTCTTGTGGTCATTTATTGTCTAACGTGTGGCTGTGGGAACCTTTATGTGGGCCAGACTGGAAGGAAACTCCGGACTCGAATTCAGGAACACAGATAACGCTTTAAAATGCAAAATGACAATTCCATACTATAGTTGCACTTTAAAACTCATAATAGGTTCGAAGACTTCAATGTCACGGTTCTTGAACGAATCGAGCCCTCCCCACATATGAAATCAAGAAACGCCTGTTGCAATTAGAAAATCAATGGATTGTCAAACTTAAATCTGAGTGTCCATTGGGCTTAATGATAAATTACCGTATTTTTCGCACCATAAGGCACACCTGCTGATAAGACGCACCTAGATTTTCGAGGAGGAAAATTGGGAAAAAATGGGGGCTGGCTACACTAATATGGAGGGGGGAGACACTAACATGGAGGGGGAGGCTGGGAGCAGAGGGGCGGCGATGTACTCACGCTATATTCGCGCCCCCCCCGGCGGCTCCTGGCGGCTCCCGCAAATGCCCAGACTCTCGCCGCCATGTCGCCGCAGCCAGCCGGCGGCGCAGAGGAACGCGGGCGGAAGAGGGGACTCATGGGGCGGGCTCGCCGCTCACGGACCCGAGGAGGAGCAGGAGGAGGGAGGAGGCCACAAGGGCGGCCTCCATGGAGACGCAGCGGCAGCAGCAGCAGCCGGGGAGGAAGGGGAGGAAGGCCTCGCCGGTCGCGCGCTGTAAGGAGGCCCGAAAGAGAGGAGGGAGGGAAGGAGGAAGGGTTCCCTCCCTCCATCCTCACATCCGGGCGTTCTTACAGCGCGCAGCCGGCGAGGCCTTCCTCCTCGGCACAGGCGCATCTTCGTGATGTCACACCTCGGCAGAGGCACGACGAAGTGACGTCACGAAGATGCGCCTCCGTCTTCGGTCTCCGTGGGGCCGCCCTCGTGGCCCGAAGACAGAGGCGCATCTTCTTCACGTCACTTAGATGCGCCTCTGCCGAAGGGGAGGAAGGCCTCGCCGGCCGCGCGCTGTAAGTACGCCCAGAAGGAGAGAGGCCGGAGGGAGGGAGGGAAGGAGGAAGAGGCCGCAGCGCCTCCGCAGGGCTCCCTCCCTCCGGCCTCTCTCCTTCTGGGCGTACTTACAGCGCGCGGCCGGCGAGGCCTTCCTCCCCTTCCTCCTCCTCGGCAGAGGCGCGTCTAAGTGACGTGAAGAAGATGCGCCTCCGTCTTCGGGTCTCCGTGGGGGCCGCCCTCGTGGCCTCCCCTCCTCCTGCTCCGGCCCCACCCCGGGAGTCCCCTCTTCCGCAAGGTGCCGGTGAGTACAATATATCCCCCCCTCTGCTTCCCCCCCTTCCTGCCCTGCGTCTTCGCTCCATAAGACGCAGCTGATTTTTCATCCCACTTTGGGAGGAAAAAAACTGCGTCTTATGGTGCGAAAAATATG
The DNA here is from genome assembly GCA_030556195.1 of Anolis apletophallus. Taxonomy (NCBI): domain Eukaryota; kingdom Metazoa; phylum Chordata; class Lepidosauria; order Squamata; family Anolidae; genus Anolis; species Anolis apletophallus. The sequence continues at coordinate 71,149,955 of JARBWK010000006.1, forward strand.
GTATCTCTTAAGGAACAACTTATGTAATCTTAAACATCTGGTTTGCTCTCTATACTACTTAAGTCTAGCTGTTGTGTTCTCATTTTGTCCGGAGATACTGATCTAGTGGCTGCGGCCACACTTGATATTCTACATAGACTCGAATTATATTGACTGGTATGTGTTCCTATTCGGCTTTTTTCCTCGGTGGTTCTTTTAATGGGGTCCTTATTTTGCCTTGGAAATATATAAGATTTCTATCATGTACTACTTTCAGATATGCATCTGGATTACTTTCTCAAACAGATATGTCCATGGTCTCAAAGAAGCCCCGGAGGGTGAAACGGCTCAGCGCAGGGACACCCCCTGACCGTCGACTGTTGCAGAGTACTAAAGACAAATTGCATTACTGTGGATTATATATCTTTATTGGATTCTTCTTCTTTAAGAATGTTTACTCTGGGACCTTTTGTTTTGAGTGACTATTGAGCATTATGCCTTGTTAATTTGGATTATATGATCCGTCGCACTGACCTTGAAAAAGTTACCATACTATTGTTTGGATTGATTTTTGATGACTGAGCAAATATAATCAGTGTTCTTTAATTGAACCTGGACTCCTTTGTTGCTTTATATTTGACTTAGAGGAACCACTACTTCTCTTTACATTTACTTTAGGTAAAGGAAGTGATGCCTTGGCTTTCACTGAAAGCACTCCATGCAAAGATAACACAAGAAAGCAGGGTGCCAAAGAACATCGCAAATCATACATACATACATATATATTAATATTTACTACTGAACTATTATATAAGAGTAGCCAAGCCATGTATAAATATGTGAAAGGATGTCATAAGGAAGAGTTTTCTGCTGTCCTGGAAACTAGGACTTAGAGCAATAGGTTCACATTACAGGAAAGGAGATTTCACTTGAACATTAGGAAGAACTTCCTGACAGTAAGCTGTTCTGCCTCAGAGTGTGCTGGAAGCTCCTTCCTTGGAAGCTTTTAAACAGAGGCTTCACGACTATCTGTCAGGGGTGCTTTGATTGTGCTTTCCCTGCATGGCAGGGGGGTTGAACTAGATGACTCATGTGGTCTCTTCCAACTCTGAGTCTATGATCACATAGGATATGGATACTTTATTTGTTTGTTTATTTATATTAAATACATTGTATTGGGTACCAAATGTGAAGCATTAGGGAAGATAACAAGTGTGATGAAAAATGCAGTCTGGTTTCTTTCCATGAACTTAAAAAAACGAAAGCAATTCTCTATTTAGTTGCAATGCTAGTTCACTACAATAATAAAGTTGTCATCCTAATATATATGAGCTGGATCACCCTGGATACTGATATTTTATGTCTGTGTACAATGGTCTATTGTCTCTGTAAATATGATTCATCCTACTAATTAAGATGTAAGACAAGTGCAGCACTCTTCTATTTTTTCACCTACAACGTTAAGGCTTACTTTGCCCTTCAAACTAGAGTTTTTCAGACAACTAGTGCACATCTATGCCAAACTAAATTTAAATAACTTCCCATTTCAATTTTATATTTAGAATACTTGATGCATTCTACTATGCAATTATTAAACAAATAAACAACAATGGTCATGACCCTGCTTTGGATGGCATAGCTACAACAATGGAGTTCTGTCATCACAACTACATTTCCAGAGGTCACCCATAAAACATCTAACCCATGCTATTATTAGGATAACTAAGAACATAGTAAATCAATGTAGTCAACATAATCTAAGTATTTGCCGAGTATAGAACCTCTGGATTCACTTTAATTTTAGCACTGGTTGTCTACACATCACATAGGAATTTATGGTGAGTATGTGAGCGTTTCTGCCCTTAATCTGACTTTGCTCTGCCCTAGGAAAAGATGCACTGGAGTTTGCAGAAAGTTCTGGAATATCCTGGAGTTTTGTAACTTGATTAGATCAATTTTGGCCTGATCCTCAACACTTTCCCTTCACCAATCAGTGCATGGGAAGAGGATGGCTCATTCCGATACCACTTTAACAGTGGTCTCTGGGGATGTGACACGAGCATCGGCTTGTCCGGTTTTAATGGATTCGTTTCAATTGGTTCAGCTCGAGGATGTGGACAAGATCCTTGAGGAAGCGAGGCCTACCACATGCATCCTAGACCCCTGCCCATCCTGGCTGATCAAGGAAGCCAGAGGGGGTTTGGCAGAGTGGGTGAAGGTGGTGGTTAATGCCTCCTTACAGGAGGGCAAAATTCCAGCCAGCTTAAAGCAAGCTGTGATAAAACCGCTGTTGAAAAAACCATCACTGGATCCCACTCAATTAGTGAACTATCGGCCAGTTTCCAATCTCCCCTATTTGGGCAAAGTCATGGAACGTGTGGTGGCTTCGCAACTCCAGGGATTCTTGGTAGACACTGATTATCTTGATCCGGCACAGTCTGGCTTTAGGCCGGGACATGGTACTGAAACAGCCTTGGTCACCTTGGTAGATGATCTATGCCGGGAACTCGACAGGGGGAGTGTGTCCCTGTTGGTTCTGCTGGACCTCTCAGCGGCTTTCGATACCGTAGACCATGGTATCCTTCTGGGTCGCCTTGCAGATATGGGGCTTGGGGGTACTGCATTGCAGTGGCTCCAATCCTTTCTGGAAGGTCGCACCCAGAAGGTGTTATTGGGTGACACCTGTTCGGCTCCGCAACCTTTGTCTTGTGGAGTCCCTCAGGGTTCAGTTCTGTCCCCGATGTTATTTAACATCTACATGAAACCGCTGGGAGAGATCATTCGGAGTTTCGGAGTAAGGTGTTATCTGTACACAGATGACGTCCAGATCTGTCACTCCTTCCCATCTGTCACCAAGGAGGCTGTCCAGACTTTGAACTGGTGCTTGGCTGCTGTGTCGGACTGGATGAGGGCTAGCAAATTGAAACTTAATCCAGACAAGACAGAGGTCCTCCTGGTCAGTCGAAAGGCCGAACAGGGCATAGGGTTACAGCCTGTGTTGGACAGGGTTACACTCCCCCTTAAGACGCAGGTTCGCAGCTTGGGAGTGATCCTGGATTCATCGCTGAGCCTGGAGCCCCAGGTCTCAGCGGTGGCCGGGGGAGCTTTTGCAGTTAAGACTCTTGCGCCAGTTGCGCCCGTACCTTGGGAAGTCTGATCTGGCTACGGTCGTCCACGCTCTGGTCACATCCCGAATAGATTACTGCAACACGCTCTACGTGGGGCTGCCTTTGAAGACAGTTCGGAAATTACAACTAGTCCAACGGGCGGCAGCCAGACTACTAACTGGAGCTACATACAGGGAGCATACCACCCCCCTGTTGTGTCAGCTCCACTGGCTGCCGGTCCAATTCCAGGCTCAATTCAAAGTGCTGGTGTTGACCTTTAAAGCTCTATACAGTTCTGGCCCAGCTTACTTGTCCGAATGCATCTCCCGCTACGTCCCACCTCGTACTTTAAGATCATCCGGGGAGGCCCTGCTCTCGCTCTCGCCGGCTTCCCAGGTGCGGCTGGTGGGGATGAGGGAGAGGGCCTTCTCGGTGGTGGCTCCCCGTCTGTGGAATGCGCTCCCTAGCGACATACGATCAATTCCATCCCTCCTGACATTCAGGAAAAAAGTGAAAGCCTGGATGTGGGACCAGGCGTTCGCATAGTAGCACAGGACAGCACTTTAGTAGTTTTAATGGAAAGTTGGTGAATAGGGCTCAATGCTTTTATGGATGGAACACTGTTTTTAACATAGGTGAATGCATAGGATGTGTGAATATAATTATATTTTAATGTATTTTAGTGTCAAATACTGGAGGGTTTTATATTGTGTTTTATACTGCAATTGTGATGTAGGCATCAAATTATGCCTTTTGGAAGCCGCTCTGAGTCCCCCCTCGGGGGTTGAGAAGAGCGGGGTAAAATGCCATAAATAAAAAATAAATAAATAATTCCCATGTTGTGAGTGCCACTCTTTGTCAGCCACAGAGTTCCCAGAGCCTTTGGTATCATGGTTATCTGTGCTGGTGTCAGAATGTAGTGCCTATGTGTCCAACAAAAAGAAGGGGACCACTCTACCCCTCTTTGTGGGCATCCCTTTATGACTTCACTAGATGCAACTGGATTAAGCAAGTGATTGCAGGAAGCTCTATGGTCAGTAGAGAACAAGCAACATAAGGACAAAAGGGTGGGCTAACCAGGGAGCAAGCTGAACCATCTGGACACTGGCCCCAGATTTAGCAGATACTCTAGAATAACCCTGTATGGTGTAAACACAACCTTAAACACTTATAATTTTCATTTTGCAACAAATGTTACAGAACAAACAAAAACAATAAACCTGAAAGCAGAGGAGCAATGTCTGGGTCTGTCGGGCCTGCAGGTGGAGAGAATTCCACAACCATGTCACTACATTGCACTGGAGTGATCAAGTCCTTGTTTTTGGAGTTTATCACATGAAGCAGGCAAATTGCAGTTATATGTAGCAGAACAATGGGATGTTTGCCTTGGACTTAACACTTGACATTGCTCCTTTCCTCCCACTCCCCCGGTGAAAATGTATTGAAAGATACCTCTTGTGCAAAATAAGAACTTAATTGATTATTTGTGTTTGTGAAAGAAATAGTTTCGAGGCTGTTTCCCATCAAGCTAGCAGTGGGACAAGAGCAATGTCATGTAATATGCTCAAGGCAAAGATTTGTCTGTCTTATGTGATAAACTCCTCATGGTATGCTAAAATCTATCAGCTGGAACAAATTAAAAAATCACTTTTTGTGATTCACTACAGTCTATGTATACCTCCCCTCCCCTCTTTCTCTCTCATTATGTTTTATGAACTGGCTAAATACCAACAAACATTAAATCCTATAAAATGTCAAATAATAAATAATAGTAAATGCAGCATAAAGCCACTGGAGAAAAATATTACAAGAAGAATTTGGACAGTAAACCTATTTATTTATTTATTTACTTACTTACTTCATTTAAACCCCACAACCATCTCCCCAAGAGGACTCAGTGCGGCTTACATGAGGCCAAGCCCAATAACACATAATAACAACACAACAGCAATTATTAAATAATACCATCAATAAAACTCAAACATAAGCGATAGCATACAATTTAAAACCATTTTGGGTGGGCCAAATGTGAATATTAAAATTTTAAAATAAATAAACCTATGTCATTTCTATACCATGGATTTATCTATGCAACTAACTTTACATATGCATACATATAATAAAAAATAATCATTTCTACTAAGGTAAGGTACGATGGAGGAACAGGGAACATGGGTTATACCAATGGTGTTTGCTCTGTTGACAGATACTGCTGAGCATTATCCATTTTTGCCATTGTTGACTGGTTTGTTATTGTACCTGCTGACACCTACAGTCAAAACCCAAAATAATTAGTGTTAGCACCTACACTGTATACAAATTCTAATCTTTTGGAAGTCCCGTCGGTTAGAACCTGTCGCTTATCATCTACGAGACAGCGTGCCTTCTCGGTAGCAGCGGCTAATCTATGGAACGCCTTGCCGGAGGAAGTCCGAGCAATAACAGACTTGTCGTCCTTCCGGAGGGCTTGCAAGACTAACCTCTTCCGGCAGGCGTTCAATCTTTAGAGGCCGCTTAATACACATTCTCTGTTTTAGTATAAATGGTTTTTATTACATTTTAAATTGCTGTTGGAATTATGTTTTTTGCTTGAGTTGTGCTGAGCCTATTGGAAAGGGTGGTATACAAGTTGAAATAATAAATAAATAAAATAAGATAAACATGTTTCCTATCTTATTGTTATTTTTTTTTTACCACAGTCTCATGACTTTATATGTATTTCTTCATTTCTATTGTACACTATAAGTAGTAAAATGTACTAACTATTTTTTGGTGTGTATTTTGCAGTGATGAAAAAAATGACAATCTTTTGACCAAAATCTGATCCAAAAGATCAGCATAGTGGTAAATAAAGTAAAGAACAGAATTATGTTCTCGGGCTGATAACCTCAGCCTTAGGAAACAGTAAAGGTATATTTTTTGCTATTTCTAAATAAGGAAAAATAAAATATTTTAGAATGATTGTATTTTCAAGCTTTCCAAAAGTGCCAGCGCTGAATCCTAGCATCACAAAGGTACTATTTATTTTCAATTTTATATAAGAATCAGCAGGCATTTTCTGTAGAAGCTGACACTCATAACCCGTCAGAGAAATCTTTCTTTGTGCTACTTATGTGGAAAGTACAGAAATAAGAAATACACCATAGGTAGCTTTACTGCCCAAAGAAAGGAATATGGGATTTGAGAGAGTCTTGGGATTCAGTTTCATTTTACTGTCAGACAAGACTGCAGATTCTGCACAGAATCTCATTGTTGCACTATGTCAAAGGAACCATGTTGGTGAAAGCAGGAGGAAAAAGTATGTGAGTTCAATAGCTATGAAAAAATAGGCTGCTTAGAACATTAAGGTTTTGTCTTACCCCTCTCAGCGTTGCAGTATGATCCTGTAGAAAGAGTGTGTTGGTTTAAATCAGTGGTTCTCAATCTGGGGTGTCCTCAGAAGATTTTGGCCTACAACGCCCAGAAATCCCAGCCAGTTTACCAGCTATTAGGATTTCTGGGAGCTGAAGACCAAAAACATCTGGGGACCCCAGGTGGAGAGCCACTGGCTTAAATTATTTATAATCCAATACACAAACAATTATGTCACTCTAGCAAACTGCTAATACACAACGCTATACCATACACTATTAAAGGGGCAGATCTGTATGCTGCAATAATCACAAATCGGTTTGTAGCAAAAAATATCAAAATGTATTGTCAAACAACATAGTGTTATATATCATCACAATATCACTTCCAGTGCAATGTGTTACATATATCACTAACCGTGTTACTACAATGCCCTTACATACAATCACTGGGCTTTAAAGACGCAGGCATAGAGTCTGAGTACCCCTGTGGGTGATCCGGAGGTAATTCACTCACAGATTGAGACCGAGTCGTTCGGGGAACCTTGGGGGTTGGAATAGCTGGCAAACTGCTCAATGGGCAGGTGCCTACGGCAAGAGGTAAGGTGATGACGCCAAGATGGCCGTTTCGCGTATCCCACGCTTCCTCAGGGCGCTGGTATCTTCTAGCCGCTCCTCCCCAGAGTTGTGGTCATCAAATTAAGACTCAAGGTCAGAACGGAAGGTTGCGCGTTTGCGCTTCTTTATACATATCGCTAATGCAAATGTCCTCCCGGATTCCAGCCCCCTCGGGGGTTGAGAAGAGCAGAGTAAAATCCTGAAATAAATAAATAAAATCTTGACCCATGTTACCTGAAATTGCTAAATAATTTGGAGTTTCCCAAAGTTCCATTTATCAAGCATCTTTAAGACTGACAAATCACCTTAACCCCAACCCAGCCCACTTTCCCTGGACACAGACAGCTCTGGGAAAGGGAATGTCACTTTCTCTAACTTAGGGCGGATCAACACAGATCTCAAAATACGACCCTCTCAGATATTTACCTGATGTGTCCAAAAAATGCCTCATGCAAAAGCAAATTAATTTGGGATAAAGCAGGAAAACCCTGCTTTGTCCCAAATTAATTACATACAGGATTAGACCCGGGTCTTCCTGAAAGACCTGGGCCTAATCCAGTATGGGCCCTGTGTGGACTGCCCACTTAATAGTCCTGGGAAACCTGGGAAACCCAGAGGGCTGTAACCCCTTCTTCAAAACTTCTTAAAAACCCCTTGAAAAAATAAAAATAATGTACCAAGCCACTATTACCCTGGTGCCGGAGCTCTCCTGGCATGTAGAAATGGCATGCCAGGAGAAGGAGGAACCAGGAGCAAAATCCAGGCTGGGGGGGATTCTTTGGTGTCTAGGTCCTTGAGGGAAAGTCTGTCAGGGCAGCTAGACACCCCCCCTCCCAGAATTTTGGGGAGAAGTGTGTGGATTTTAACCCACACCCAATCAGGTTTCATTCCAAGTGTTAAGGAGTGTCTAACTCCATTTTGGTGTCTGCCAGTCATTAAGGTTAGTTAGAGGGTGGCATGTTTTGGGTAGTGGGCAAGCAGCAGTGAATCAGTTTCACTATCGCTCACTTGTGCAGCCACCACACTGCTGGTGCAGTTGTCATGCAGCTGCTGAGTTGGTTCAGGGATTGGGAGTGTAGTTACCCTGACACAGATCTGGAATAGACCACTTTGGATCAGTATTGGAGTAACTGCTCAGTCAAGATGCAACCTTGGTTATGCTTTAGCACCTCTTTTGCAGTCTACCTCTGCTAAAAGAACCACAAAAATGTTGTGGAAAGATGATGAGGCAGAAGTATAGATTACTTTCAATCCAGGCATTTTTCCTCCCAAACCCCTTGACAGAAAACTGATACACTACATATCATGTCTGTTCAGGAGAAAATTTTAATTCCTGCAAAAATGATGTGGAAAATGTGTATCTACATCCACCCTCTGGGAAAAGAGAGGACCAGGAGTACCCATCATTATTTCTACTGCTGCTATCTATCCTTGGCTGAAAGTAAATCTTTGTGCTATTGGGGTTGGGGAAGACAGAAGAAGAGAAGAAAGGTATTGAATAGGAAGTTGTGAGATTTTGATCAATCAAAGAAACATTGTAGCTCCTGGGCCACATGCTCCTTTTTGCAGGCTTGAGGCACTTATGAACTCCCTCACCCCAAGCCTTTCAATCCTAATACATTTCCATTTTTGACTAAAAAAAATTACTATAAAATAGCCCAGACCAATAAAAAAAGCTCCAAAAAAGACTAAATTTGGACTGAACGTGAGCATAGTTGATAGAAAGGATGTAACATCATGTTCGGTTTTGGAGAAAGCATGTACCAGAGTAGTCTGCTAGAAGGGGAAAACGGTGAAAATTGCCCCCTGCTTCTGGCACAGTTACCTCCCCCAATCTATACCTATACTATGGTCTAGATTTCTACACATCCAGACATACCACTTTGTTCTAAAAGCATTAAGAGATGTAATGGGGAAAATATGGATGTTTGAGCTATTTATTTATTTAAAACTTGGTACTTCCTCTTCTGCATTTTTTAAAAAAGCTCTCTGAGTGTATGGGCAATGAGACATTTCACTCTCACAGACTTTCAGTCTATACAGTACAACATGGAAGTAGTTGGGAAGAAGGCAAAGGGAAAATTCAGGTACTAGATTCTGAATTACATTGTTCAAGAAGTAGCACATTTTGCAGATTATGGGAGTAGATTTAAGCACAATTGAAGGGCTTGTTCCTCTGGTTACATCCATAGTGGCAATTGGTTGATCAGGGCTCACAGCTAGAGCTGTATACTGACATGATGGAAGTCCCCAGATTACTGCTTGCTGTACTTCTGATGGAGTCAAACTGTGGCAGCTAGTTGCTGGAGGGAAAGTGTGGGGTTTTTTTGTTTGACCTCCATCCAGCCAAACCAGGGATTGCCAAAATGCTACTTCCTTTCCCTCTGATGACATTTCATTTTACTTTATGCCTAGAGGTGGTCTGAGCAATTTCACTCATGGGTGTTGTCCGACTATCATTGTTATAGTTATCTGTCAACAATGGTTTATTTTCTGTCTGTTATATTTCTATTCCTAGCACAGCTTCAGAAGTAGATATGGGATCTAGGCACTCTGAGAAGCGGATTCATGTAGATTAAGCAAGAGGCAGAGGAGAGTTTACGTGGAAATAGAAAAGCATTGATGATAAAAGGATGAATATCTGTTTATAAGACATAGATGTATTGTGCTGAGGTAAAAGTGGTGTATCAAAGCGACAGACAAATGCCGTTGTTGCCTTGAGGGGAAAATCTGCAGTTATAACCATTCTGACCAATGTTATCCTATCATGGGACCATATCTCTCAAGAATCTTTAGATAAAATTCACATCAGGTAAATGTTTGCCATGATAGTTCTCTAACCATTCTCCCCCACTTCTCTCTCTCTCCCGTTCCCCTTCCTTCTTTTCATATATGATGTATAACTTTTACCAGCTTGGGAGAAGGACCTTTTGCATATTGACTATTAATATCAAACACTACTCTTCTTTTTGTGATCCCTGTTCATTTTTTTAAAAAAAAAGGGGGTAGGCAGTTGTCCATTCAATTGCACAACCTCAAATTGCTGTGCACTGAGAACCAACAAATACTTCCCCCCTACTGTTACTACCAAATTAAATCCAACAAGATATGATGATCAAAGACACAGTTCCTTTCTGAGCTTTTCTTCATTTTCTTTTCCTTTTTATTTTTTTACCCTGAGGAATTTACAGTTCAGAGAACTGCAGGAGACAGCAGACAAGGACTTCTAAGGTACATAGCATGATATGTTAGAAGAGGGGGAAAATATGTTGTTCAGAATTCATTTCCTTGGAGAAGACTGGTACTGTGTAGATTCCTGAAACAAATGTCAGAACCTTTAGTTACGGAGAACTTTGAAATATTGACTAATAAAAATGATAAGGACAGAGACATATGTGATTTCTTTCTCAACAATCCTGAGAAAGCTAGCCTGTTCTTACAACTATTTTCCCCAAACCATGTAGCTGTTGCCCTATTATGCAACTCAAGTGGACCCATATTATTTTCAAAATGGATCTCCAAACTCTTTCCTCTGTTATCTCCATGTGCCACTTTTTGCTATCTAGCCTCCTCTGTTTCCAGACATACCTGCATTATAGGATGGCAAGTTAAATTGGGCACGTTAACAATTAAAATATTCAGGGATTTGGAATTGGAAAATGCTGGAATGTGGTTGAAGATCTAGTGAATCAATGTGAGTCAACATAGGTAAATCTAATTAATTCAGTGGCTCTATTCCAGCAAGTGCTAATGACAGATTTTTTTAATCTACATTCCCCTACTAAAAATCTACTTTACTGTACATCTCTCATGTTTTCCCCAAAATCTATTATTTTGGTTGTAGTAAATCTTTTATATGAAATTTCTCAATGACATTTCAATAAGAGATATATAGGCTATTTATGAAACATACAGGGGGAGTTTGCTCATTTTGTTTATGATAGACATTAAAAGCCTTGCAAATAGAAAGGAAGATGCATTCCATTCTGCTGACAGCCTTGTCTGAGTAGGATGTGGGTTTTTTTTTAAACAATGTGCTTTTCTATATGGAAACATGCACACCATTTCCCCCTTCCCTAGTTAAAGTTTGGGAAGAGATTATCTTTCTATTGAGGACCTGTAGGCCTCTGTTGTATTATTTTGTCAGTAGAGCTCATCTTTTCAAATGGAGTACCACTTTATCATTGCTTTTTAAAGGTGTATAGATATGAAAGGATAATGAGTAGAGTTCCCAAATAATGAGGGTGAAGAGATGTGTTTCAAGAATAGCAGTTTTCTTGGGCTATGGAAATTATGCTTAGCCATTCATAATGAAAACATGCAATTCAGGCTACATGTGTTTTTTCTCTCTAAGACCAAGGAAATAGTGCACCATTTGTTATCAATTAGTGTCCATTAAAATACTATTTAATAAGAGCAATATCTCTGTTAAACATACAAGAATAGGTTTATCTTTCCTTCAAGGGCTTGAGTGTGTAGTCCAGTATCTAACCTTAACATGATCTTGTCATCTGTTTGCTTTCAGAAGGCTATCTGTGGGATACATACACTCGGAATTAATTTCATACAGGAAGTCAAACATTTGGGCTACAGTTGGTTTTAGGGAGAGCAAGACATGAGAGGTCAAGGGAAAAACAGCAGGGGAGGAAAATCAGCTTAAAATAAAAATAATAAACTTGATACCATTTAACAGGCAAGATGGGAGGGCAAATGCTCCCAATGCAATATCAAATAATTTATAACACTCTGATTTTAATGAGGCAGCCCAGAGGCTGGAAATGGATGGCCTGGCATTTCTTCTAAATAATGGATGAAACATATAGATATAATATAATATGATTTGTGTTGGTGAATATAAAAATAGCATAGATTTTCCCTCTAGAAAATGTAGTTTCTTAGATAATCATTCATGTTGAGAAAATGCAAATGCCACATTGAAATTCAGCTTTAATCTTGAAATGAAATACCATCCTTAATTGTGTTAATGGTCCTTTTTTTACGTTTTTATTTTTATGTTTTTTATTTTTTTTGCCCACAGAACACTTTCACTACCAATTCCTGGGTTCCAAAAACAGTTGCTTAGTCAGCCCTGGAGCATATTACATCTGTTTGTTATCATACAGTGATTTTGTGTGTGTGTGTCAGGAGTGACTTGAGAAACTGGAAGTCGTTTCTGGTGTGAGATAATTGCCTTTCTGCAATGACATTGCCCAGGGGATGCCCAGATGTTTTGATGTTTTACTATCCTTGTGAGAGGCTTCTCTCATGTCCCCGCATGGGAAGAAGCTGCAGCTAATAGAGGGAGCTCATCTGCGCTCTCCCCAGATTCTAACCTCTGACTTGTCGGTATTAAGTCCTGCCAGCACAAGGGTTTAACCCATTGTGCCACCAAGGGTTCCTATTATACAGAGATAAAGGCTCTTATTGGACCAAACTATGGATGTGGGAAAACTTTGGTTTTAAAAAAAAACATTTATCTGCACTGAATATATTTGTCATGTGGAGGAGGGAGGCATCTTTTGATAATCTTAAAAAATGAAGAATGGATAAAAATTTCTTTTACTTCTGGCCATTTTTTTGGAATTCCTTTAAAAAAGTATTTTCCCTCACATGACCAAGTGTCACTGTCATATACCCAAGTTAACAGAGTCCTATTGCTGCATGACATTGAGCCTGTCTATCCAGGTTTTTTTAAAATAAAAAAAATCAAATGCAGTTTGCAGTAGCCACTATCCTGAAATACAGTATTTATGATCATTTGCATCTCAGCTGGTTTTTTGGTCCATAAACAGCTATCAAAATAATTGGCTTTTATCTGCACCTTGCCCAAAATCCATGTGAGATTTGGAGTATTTGTCATATGTTCATTCCCAAGTGGAGGCTTTGCATTGGAGCTGGGGATGAATTGGGGATAGCCTGAACCAGTTAGTGAGAGGTGGCCAAGGCCAATAGGCTATGTAATCATTTCATCACGAAGTGAATTAATTTATGTTCAAATTTTTAATTTTAAATTCACCAGCAATATTTTTCAAAGAAGGAATGTGTATGCAGATACCCATAGATCAGTCTATCAGTATTAATACACCTCCACATAACATGATGGCTAATGACAACTTTGGCAGAAATACCGATATTTGCATGCCAAGAAAGGGGGGGGGGTTGCAGGAACCAAAGTAGCTATTGCTGTATGGCCACCAATTTTGCAAATGAGTTTTAAGAAAACAAGTTCATATCAAGGTGAGCTTGCCCAGGGGACATATACGGCCACATAAGACAAATTCACCATGATGTACATGCTGCATGTGGCACAAATGAGGCAAACCTAGATTGAGGCCAAAAAAGAACAAATTGGAAAAAGATGATTCAAGCAAGACTTTTCAAGTGTAGATAAGAGAAATCTTTTGTCCTACTTAGTCTTACTGATCTTAGCACACATCAAAAATGCTATATTTAGACTTTGATGCCACATGAAAACGAAAAACAAAAATAATGCAAAAGTAAAAGCCATAGGTATTTGGGTTTGATTTTTCAGGTGTCATACCTTAGAAATAATGCAGTATCATGATCGATAAGGGACATAGATTAACAACTACTTGTAACTAATGCTCTATCGTTCCAGTCAGTACTCCTTTGCACACAAATTTGATACATAGTGATTTTTTGCTTGTTATTATCCCAGCTAAAATGATTTTGTCCCCAGTGCTTCTAACCCTTATATACTATTAATGGGAGAGATCATCCATCAATTTGGTCTTTATTCATAAGCAGACACTGCCTAGCTATAATTTTTAATGAATCACTTATGTCATGTTTCGGTCACTGAACTCTTTATATGTAGTAGCTAGAGAAGATTAAACTGAGCCTGGATCTGAGACTGAAACATTTAAATATGAGCTAGCCATATAGGCTTGCCTGCTATAGATGAGGCCATAATCATCCTTAAAATCAGATGTACAGTCTCAGTAAGTGCAAGACACATTTCTCATAGATCCGTTGATAGCTACTGTGGCTGGGACCACAATTTGTTTGTATATTATCCAGATAATATACAAATAAATTATTATAATCATTTGTGGTAAGTGGTGATTCAAAGTAAAACATTATGAACCATTACATTCTGCACCTTTAGCAGCATTTTCATAGTTTGCACAGTAGATGCACCCCACTAATATTTGCACCAACAGTTGCCAACAATGGTAATTACGGTGTTATAATAATGAATCATTCAAATCAGAAATAAAAACCACTAATGCAAATTTCAAGAGTTAATTCACAAGTTAAATTTTATTATCTTCTCCTCTCCATTTGGAAAAACTTTGTCACTCTGACCCATTTTCAGATTACTGCAATGTATTAAATATAAACCTATTCAGTCTCTTTCTAGTGCATGCTTCTGTAAGCCGTTGACAGGGACATATTACACACCATATACAAATTAGTTTCCAGGACCAATTCATGGCCACATTTATTGAATATTAATTTCCTAGCAGTTCAGAAAGAGTGTATTATGCAATATATTTTCTCCATGCTGTTGAATCAGTAATGGGAGGTAGCTGTAAGACTGCCTCTTTTTTTTAAAAAAAAATAAGATTTTTGGTAAATTGGATCAGGTTTTTCTTTATAGCAGTTGAATTTCAACAGTTACTCTTTTTTGAAAGCCAATCTTACAACCTCCTAACACTCTTCAAAAAATAATTCATTAAGTACTTTTCAAGGAATTGGATACTTGGTATGGTGTTTGTATTGCTTGGTCATAATGTGATTGTTTTGTATTTGGATCACTAACTTTATTTTTTATTTTTTAACAAACAAAATATACAACACTTACACCCCTTCAATGGAAAATCATTCTACAAAATAATTGAAGCAAAAAAGAGCATCACACTACCTTAATAATTGTGCGATGAGAAACTGCTAAATACACAGTGCAAATCAAAATACTTGGAGTTAAAAAATGTTAGTCTATATAATATAAAATATTAGATGACATAATCTGTAGCATATAATTATTAATGTTGTCATTTTGTAGAGTGCTGTGGTAAGTGGGTATCTATGTACTTGAAATTCACTTTCTACTTTTTTGTATTCTATTGCTTCTGAAATTCTCTTTGCCATTGTAATTCCATGACAAGTATAGAACCTCTGCACCAGTCTCATAACTGTCAAAATTACGGTTTGTACTGTAGAAAAAAAATCATTTATCACAATAGGTTATTTTGCCTGTTACAAAACAAGGATCCCAGGATGATTCAATAATGATTCTTCCAGGTCACCTCACATCTGTCCAAAAAGAGGAACACTGCTCTCTATCACAAGGCACTTTGTAAAAACAAGTAGACACAAAAAAGTTCCTACTAATAGAGACAAGAACTTCTATCTTTAGACATCTGTGATTCTATGGTGAGAACATGATATGTAGGACATTACTAGTCTTGGAGCAGTCAAGCCTCTTTCAAATGCAGTAAGAAAAGTTTGATTTATTTAAAAGAGTATTTTTAAAAATAAAATATATCAATATATTTAACAGGAAGGTAAATGACTCGTCTGCTGTTCAACATTTAAAAAATAATACCATCCTAATAAAAGTTCTTGGAGTCGTTTTACTTCCCTGTACAATACCCAATACTAATAGCCAGTTTTGAAGGTCAGACATCTGTGACATTAAGCTTCTTTCCTTATTAAGCAGTCTTGCATGGTTTTCCTCCAGGTATGCTTGCATAAGCTGACTAATTAAAACAACTCATATAAGGACAGGTTTGTGTGTGAGGGCCTGAAAAGGATGGTTAAAAATAAAGCAAAAATTAACGATGGCACTTGGTCAGTATGATCCAAAGACTGCCACTTTGGCCCTGAGGCAGCTGCATATGACTAATTACCTCACTTCATTTACATTTACTTGGCTATAGCGTGAATAAAACAAGAATGTGCCCAGTGTCATATTGAGCATTTGCGATCGGGTGTAAAATGTGGACAGCTCAAGCATTAATATTTTGCAGCTTTGCTTATGGCAATTGGTTGCTCTTTTATTGGCCACTATCTAACATGAAGGTAAGAGCATTAGAGAATGTCCAGGTTCATTGATTCACTCTAATTGGATACAATTCTTTCTTAAAAGGTGTCCATCTCTATTTAACATACAGTTATGAAGTGTACTATCATGAATCTCATATGTACCCTTAGCCACAAAGTTGCTATGGCTGAGAGCTTACATAATCAATCTAACAATGATGGCTGAGTTACATCAAATAATGTTATCCTTTGCAGCCAGGCAGCACTATGACCAAAGTGTTTCCAAGGCACTGGGAACGGGGACACTGGGAAATAACATCTACAGCATTCTCATGGTTGCAGAGTAGATTGAGCAGAAGGGGCTTATTGGGATCTTGCAAGAACTACTCATCCTAAAGCTCCCAATGACTGCTATAGAGCTGCAGGTGTACCTCAATCTCCTGTACCTCAAGAACATTTTGATTGGGGCACTTCTAGACTCCAAAGGCAGGTCTAGGAGGCCATGTTTGGACATTTGGCATCATAAACATGAGTCCGTAGCAGTTACAAGATTATAGATAGTTAGATACATCATATACAATCTAGAAATATAAGTGATTCAACATGTAAGACAAGATAAGCTTCTCTGCATCACAGAAGGGGCCATCATCTATTCCAAAATCTAGCACACATACTCCTGGGGTACTTTCATGCTCCAACAGAATTATAGCTATTCTGCAATTATCAACACATGCATCCCATAGACCTCTGGGGTTTATAGGCTGGTGAGTCACTAGAGCTCTCTGGGTAAGAATGCAAAATATCCTTTTCATAGGATGGTGTCATGCAATAATTGTGGAGAATATGAAGACACAGTCATACTAGCCCAAATCTTGCAATACTTTAAAAAAGAAATTAATTACATTTCTCTGAAACTAAACATGCACCTGACATTTCTAAGAATTTTTTGACATTTAATTTAGGATCAAATGTCTAGACTTCTCTAAGTTAAAGATATGAATATCAAACTTAGATAACATTCCTTACATGCTTTTATTATTTGGTGTGATATTTCACTGTAGAAGAGTGTGAAAGTGAAGGAGTAGATACTAGGGATGTGTAATCAATTAAAATGTTTCAAAAGTTATTACAAAAAGGAGGGTGCTGGTACTTCATTTCTAAAATGCTTATACTTAGTGAAAATTTTACTATAATGAGCATAATGAAATTTCATTACTATTTCGTTATAGTAATTGCGTATAATTAAATTACTACAATTGGGGAAACTTCAGGGGCTCCTTTCTCCCCCATTTTTAAAGAGGTGAAATTTAGCACTGTTAGCCCACCAGATTTCACTTATCCATGGATTTTTGGGGAATTTCAAAAGTTTTCATAAACAATACTTTTTAATACTAAAGAAAACATATTCCGGGTTTGAAAGTGTTATTCCCTGTTTAATGGTGTAGTCCTTGCATTGAAAGTAGTTGTTCTACTCCAGAAACTTTGTTTTTGTGGTGAACAATGTGTTAAATTGGTGGAGTCTCAACAAAACAAAATGTGCTATAGCTCAATGTCCCTCCCACAAAGACAAAGCTTTTGGAGTCTAATAAAAAATTTCCCATGTTTCTATGATATAAACAATTAGGAACTGAAATTTATAACCTAAAAACACAAATCATAGTAAATGCATCATCAAAGCACCCCGACAGATGGCCATGCAGCCTGTAAACTAATATGCTTATCTTATTGAGTTGGAGGGGACCCTCAAGGGCCATCTAGTCCAAACCCTTTCTTCCATGCAGAAAGGCACCATCTAAACTGTCCTGACAGATAACCATCTAGCATCTAAACTAATTAATGAGAAGACACTGATAATTTATGTTTTATTGGTTTTATATGGTTTTTATATTATATGCAAATGTTTTAATTGTATTCTATGTTACCGGGGCATCAAATTGTTGCCAACTGTAAACCACCTTGATTCGCCTTTGGGCTGAGAAAGGCAGAATACAAATATGCAAAAAAAAATTAAAATAAATATGCTTCCCGTATTGAGTTGGAGGGGATCCCCAAGAGCCATTTAGTCCAACTCTCTTCTTCTGGGGAAAAGGGTACTATCCAAACTCCCCTGACAGATGGCCACCCAGCCTCTAAACTTTAATATGACCTGAATCATGATTATGTGGAAAAATAATATAATACCTATGCTACAATCCACGTCTGTTTTATTAAAATATATTCATTCTTTGTATTTTTTTAAAAAATCATGTAACCTTACTTCCCGGATAACCTTTGTAAAATCTGTCACTTTTACCTGCTTCCACATTCAAGTGCTGGATTCATTCAAGTCAAGTCAGAGCTCAAACAGAATATTCTCCAATGTAACATCATTTGATTGTCCTTTTCTGCTCTCCTTCCACACAAGCTTTGGGTCCTCACCAAGAAATGTAGCTTTGAGGGGGAGCTCAAAACCGGCCTTAGGAGTATACTTAGAATGAAGAATGAAATTTACTGATGGGTAAAATGAACATGCTTATTTAACTTTGAGTTTCCATTATCCATCAATTCAGCAGCCAAGAGTTAGGCTCTGAATATTTTATCATGCAGTCAAATCCTTTCCACTTGATTCTTGAGGCTTCATTCGGTCCATAGCAGATAAAAGAGTCAGCTACATAGTGTGATGAACTAATGTTTCCAAGGGATGATGGAGTCCTAAGTATCTCTCATGGCCCCAGGCTGACCTCACACATGCCAAAATAGTCATTTGTTCAGCAGAGTGATGTCTTCAGATACAGTGAACACACTGAGAACATTACTGTACCTTTCATATGTGCAGCTCCATTGCTTCTTTGCTTGGAGCAGTTTTGAATTTCCCTCTGCTTCACTGAAACTATTCTTGGCATTATTCCATAATGTACTTGTCCTCACTCGAAGATTAATAGCTGTGCTCAGACTTGCAGTGGTGAACAAGCTGAGGCAGCCAAGAGCTACTGATTTCCTTCAGATTTCATGGAAGATTTGCTGACAGCTCTTACCAAACAATCTGTCCAAGACTGAAGTATTTTGGGAACTCTATGCCACCATAATGGCATTTGGAAATGTGGTAATGCTAGTGTATTGAAGAAAAACTGAACAGTTGACTTTTTATTGGAAGTGGTGCCAATTTTTTCAAGTAGAGGTCCTAATTCTACATAAACACTTGTGTCCATGTGCCAGAATGCTGTCTTGCTATCTGTTTTACTATCTATCAGTCTAAGCATGAGCAAATCTTAAGATGTATAGAAATGACTGACCCCTGGGAGATATTTTATATTTTTACTAGAAGGAATATTATTATGTGTTGATGGAGGTGAAAGGGTTACTCTCCCAGGGTGAAGAACAAAAATATAGGCCCAAGAAGGAATAATTAGCTTTAATAGACAGAGTCAATGAGACTATAAAAGGCATGGATGTTTCTTTTAATGGAGGAAGTCCTGTCTAGATAGGTGAACAGAACAAAGTATAAATGCTGACAAGAAATAGGCAAGCAAGACGTGTGTGCATTTTGAGGAGGGGGCGGATAACACATGTGAGTATGCATTGCTAAAAATAACAGCAGGACCAATACACATTTTCTTTAAATAAACCAGGGCATAGTAAAGTAGCTTGGCAAGCAGCTGGAATATTAGATAACAAAGGCAAGAAATGATTGCTAAAGGAAGGGAGGGAAATCATAAAGAAGCTGAACAAATTGTCTGAACTGGAAGATGCTAGGTAAATATTCACACTTAAATCCCTTTTTTCAGGTGAGAAAACAATGCAAGGATAGCAAGAACAGCAGCAGTAATGTGTCCTGTTTCCCTTGTTTTCAGTGTAGTATATAATAAAAAAATATAGCAACTGATCCTCTGGCCATTTTATATTGATAGTATATATGAGAGGAATCCAAGAACCTGTACTGGCTACCAATTGAATACCGGATCACTTTCAAGGTGTTAGTTCTTACTTTTAACGCCTTGTATGGTCTGGGGCCAGTGTACCTACGGGATCGCCTGATTCCATATAATCCTCCGAGATCACTTCGTTTAGAAGACCAGAATCGTCTAGACATCCCTAGTGTGAAGTCTTTCCACCTGACTTCGACAAGGCGCAGGGCATTTTCAATCATCGCCCTGGCTCTTTGGAATACGTTGCCACCAGAAACGCGGGCTCTCCAAAATTTGATCACCTTTTGGAGGGCCTGCAAGACACACTTGTTCAGACAGGCCTTGGAAAGCTGGTAATTTTAGCTTGTGATTTTAGCTGCGTTTTTATTTTGCTGTTTTACTTACTATTATATGTATGTTTTGCCCATTGTTTGTTTTATTGAATTGTGTTGTAAACTTCCCCGAGCTGCTGAGAGTGGCGGTGTACAAGTCCAAATAAATAAATGAATAAATAAAATAAAGTCAAACTGGGACTTTCAATTTTACAGGTATAAAAATGGAGGCTAGCATGGTAGTACTACAAGTAGTAGTAATTGACTAGTGTGTCCTATTACTGGTAGATGGTGCACTTGGTGCAGGCCAGTCCAGAGACTGTTAATCAAGATGGCAGACAACACTGGTAATGCATGCATGGAACAACATGGGGGGAAGTTTCTTTACATTATAATGCACTTCCCTGATGAGCTCAAAACGTGGGCAGTCTCAAATAGGAGAATATTCTCAGATAATCTGGACTCAAGCTGTATAGGAATGTATGAATCATAAAATGACATTTTAATGTTAGAAGGATGAGGATCCCCATCATCCTTATGAGAAGGATGATGATGAGGATCCTCATAATAACCATTACATTCATGATTATTGGTCGCTTATAAAACATTATTATTCTTAGAACATTGAAATCAAGCTCCAAAAGGATAGGCAATACTTTAAAAAAGAAAGAGTTTCTTCACACATCTATTTTTGAGATTTTGTTCTCTGTCACACTCAAATAATGTGGAGGGAGGGCTTCTGTGAGCTACATCTGTATGCTAAATGGACATGATGCTGCAAACCAGCTGCATCCTTTTCCTACTATGAAAAAATCATGTTATAGCAGTGATATCTGTCAATTTTGGTATTAAATGAAGTCTTTTGTTGGGGGGGTTGCAACCAACAAAGCCATCAGGCAGAAATCAGTTGCAGTTGAAGAACTCAATGCACACTTGAACCATGACGGCAAGATCAAATTTGTATCAACTTAAGATGAATAGTAATGAGGTTCATAAGTCTCAAGGGCTAAGTTAGACAGCCAAGTGCAAGATATCACACTGTAATTTTCCAGCAGCACAATCCAGTACTTGTATCTTTTCAGCTCCCACAGATCAATATAACTTGGCTGTAAATCAGGATTACTCAAGGCAAGGTAATTATTTAAGCGCTGACACAAGCGAGTGTAACGTAAACCAAGTGGTGTAATTGGAACAGGAATCGAGACCACAAAGGGGGAAAGGTACATTTGAGTTTTTGGATATAAGCAGAGCATGAAAACAATTGTTATTCCCCCGTTGAACAATAACATAGTTCTCCAACTGTGGAAGTTTTATTTGTCTCTTTGAATCTCTTGCATACTATAAACCTGGATGTACCTGGCTGGATGAGACATAATTACAATTTCTTCCCACAAATCTGTGTTTTGTATATTTTGTGAATACACTGGGCCCTTAGTGTCTGCAGAGGTTTGTTTCCAGGATATCCCCACCTACATTGTTACCGGAATACATTGATGCTCAACTCCCTAATACACAGTGGTGTTATAAAATTGTATCCCATATATAAAATGGCAAAATCAAGGTTTATTTTTGGTTTTTAAAAAAGCCATGGATGATGGACACCATAGATGCAGAATCAGTGAATGCCAAGGACCAACTGCATTGTTTAAAACCACCAATACAAGTTTGAAGAGATGTCTTCCTTTATTTTTAACATTTCATTTTTGGCAGTTGCAGCGACTGATCTCCTGCTGTACCATAATGCATAACAGATTGTGTATATATACATGATTGAACTACAGATGACATTGATTTCCATTATGTTTTTAGTCTGGAGCTATAATCCTGAAGATTTTAGGAACTTGATAACAATGAATTCAATGGAATTTCCTTTCAGGAAAAAAATTAATTAGGATTACATTGGAAGATTTGAATTCAAAAGTCAATATTAAATTATGTTTATTGAATAGACCCAAACGGAATACATGATATTCAATCATAATTTATCTGTGTGGATTTTTGTGTTAAAGATATTTTACTTCCAGTTTAATGCAACTAAGATTCATCTTCTCACTTAATACAAAAAGTATAGAGGATTTAGAATACTGGTCACCAAACTAACACCTGCAGGCTGAATCTGCCCCCCAAGTTGTTTATGCAGCCCCTGATCTAAACTTTAGATTACAGCTGCCATTCGCACCCTACTACTACTGCCACTGTCTTGCTCCTTAAGTCTCCTTTCTGTTCCTTTCCTTTCCTCTTGCTACCTCCCTCCAAAATGGAGGGATCTTCTCTACCCCACTTTTTGCTTTTTATATCTCATTTCCTTTTTTTTTTTGCTTTCTATCTCCTGCCAAAACATAGAGAATACATTCCCTCTTGCTTCTTAAACCACCTTTCTCCCCTCTGTCTAATTTCCACCAAAATGGAGGGGATCTTTTCCATTCTATTCTTGCTCTCTTCAAAACAGAGAAGGGAAAAGGGAGAAAGAAAAAAAAGAAAAGGAAGAAGAAGGTAAGAAACAGAGAGGGAAGGAAATCATAAAGCGTGGCATAGTGGTTTTGTAGTCAACTTTATTGCTTAGAGTGAAGGACCAGTCAGCTGCAGAGCCACCCCCCTGGGAGGGTACAGTCTGGAAAACAAATAGTAAATGTATGTTTATTAATTTTGAAGAGCTCAAATGTCCAGTTCCATGCCAAACAAAGATGGGAGCTTCAGAAAACAAAGATGTTGGGTACTCAGAAGGCTTGGCTGTCAGCAAAGAGGTTTAATACATGTACATTATAAGCTCCTGTTCTTGAGGGCAGCAATCTCTCAGCTTTAAGTTAAATATATAACTAGACAAACAGGTTTGGGTTTATGTGGGCTGGCAGGAACAATTCATCTAGTTAATTACCTTGGCTTGAAAAGGCCCAGGGGGTTTGTTTAGCCTTTCTATTCTCGGGTGAATATTTTGCAGGGTCATGTAGAATTGGTTGTCTATATGGGGGGGGGGGTTATACATTTCAGAGTTATGAAATAGGGAGTAGAAAAATATATAAGTTATATAGAAATCCATGAAAAATAGATACTCTTTATTGGGTTCAAAACGTTGCTGTTGAATTTCTGATACTTTGAGCCTGTACAAGTATGGAAAAGGTGTTTTGGGGGTTTTTTTAAAGGAAAAAGAATCATTTATTTCTGAGCCCTTGGTGAACTATACATTTAGGTTGCCCTCAATCTGAAACAACTTGAAGACACATCACCAACACCACAAACACCAACCTATAGCCCCCCCCCTCCCCAACAGCCTGAGGGTCCACTCTGCTTAAGAAGTTTGCAGGACCCCTGATTTAGAGTATCAAAATTCAATGAAGAGGAGTATCACTGCTAGTAGAATTTCCACCACATTTTCTTCTGGGTCTTTGTCAGTCATAGAGTGTGCTTCATTCTGAGCCTGAGAGGGCTGTTTCTTATTTAAGCCAACTTAAAGTGCATGCACTTAATGCAGCTTGGCCCCATAACATTGAGCCAGGGCAGTTAAAGTATTGTTATATTGCATTAATTCTACAGTGTATAAGCATCCTAGTGTGTTTCTGAATAAGGCAGCAGGTCACCCTGACATAGTAGGAGGGGCCATTCTGACTTTGCTGTAAAAGATCTTCCTGTAGGCTAAGCTGAAATGTGTTCACTAAACAGCTTTTATAAATATACTCTATATATCCCTACCTTTCTCTTCAAGGAGTAAAGCTAGTTTCATTTTTATGTAATGAACTATGGGTGGATTTTACAAATTATTGTAAGATGAGCTACTCCGTAATTAATCTTCAGTCTCTGATCTCACATGGTTTTTTTGAAGGACAAGAAGCTAGCTCAGGGCATGGTCAAGTTGAATCATCCGTTTGCATAAAATGGTTGGCAATTTGATGTATGCTGTCACGACCTGACACTGGTTTTAGAGATTATTAATTAAAAATAATACTCCCGGTAGTACTGCCACCAACCTAACATTCATATTAGGATTTTAGTTTGTCAATTAAGATGTTTACTTGGTAGTGCTATTAACCGAGCTGCCCTAAACAACCACACTGTGAGGAACTAAAAGATAGAGAGATGGAGACTTCTTGAAGTTAACAATAAAAAGAATTTATTAATTAACAAACGGCTAGCAATGAGGCACAGATTGTTCTGGTTCTACAGAGAGGCAATATGCTGGTGCGTGCGTTTACAGGTAATAATATGCTGAGCGTGTGATTACAGGTAATAATATGCTGAGCGTGTGGTTACAGGTAATAATATGCTGAGCGTGTGGTTACAGAAAATAGTTCACTAAGCTTAGATCTTAACAATACTCTAGTCAGTACTGAGTCTTGACTAAAATATAAACCTGTCACCCTATTGTCTGAAAATAGCAGTGAACAGCTGATTCCTACTAGGGGCTTCTATCCACTAGAAAATCCCCCTGAGTCTTGCCTGACTGAGTTAGCTACCTTGCTAACTCCCAGCCTCAGAACCCACCTTTCCCTCTATACACTGAGGAGACAGGGTGTTTTGTCTGACTCTACAAAGTCAGCCCTAATTGCTCTAACCTAACTATCAGTGTCACCCCAAACACCCTGGATGTGCCACTATAGTAACAGACTTGTCAGAATCTATGGCTGAGGCTTGGAGGATATTGTCAGTCCCACCTCAAGCCAAGACAGCTAGAGCTGAGATGTCTCTCAATCAAAGCTCTGCCCAAGACTGAGAATCTTTCTGACAAGATCCCTCCTTTAGTCAGCTCTGCTCCACCCCTCTGGCACTCAGCCAATCACAGGGCACTCCTATCTCTGAGCAGGATTGACTCTAAGGCCACGCCCCCTCTCTGGCTATGACCTCCCCCTGATGGCTGTTAGCTGCAACTCCCTTACCAAAATGGATGCCAGCTATCTTCCAACAGAAATACAAAACTTCCAAGCAGGCTTTCCACCCACTTAGGACAGGTGAGTCCTTACATATGCCTACACATTATAGAGACTCATAAATAATGGGGAAAACGTGGAATTTAAAATGAATTCTGATCTATCCCATTCTGTTTCTTTCTTCTGTTCTTTTTCAATATTACTTAAAAAATATAAATGTATTTCCTTTCTTGTTCAGTACTTATCTGAAGCAAGGCAAATGTAACTTGAGCTGAAATATGTGAGGTGTTTGATTTGAACTGACTAGAGGAGGGTTTATGAAGTGTAAGGAGACCGAAGGCAGAATTGGTTTAAATAAATCGTTTTTATTGTATGATGTGAGGCCCAATTGGTATTATAAGAAAATCTTCCTTCTTCTTCTTGAGTTTTTTATGTTTTTTTACTTATAAAATTGACATTTCAGTTTTTCCATTAATCTATTATATAGAGCTAATGTACAACAAAAATTGACACATTCCTGAAAGAACCTGTCAATAGATACCCAAGCATTCCCCATGTTAACTGAATATTCAACAATTA
Source organism: Anolis apletophallus (assembly GCA_030556195.1). Classification (NCBI taxonomy): domain Eukaryota; kingdom Metazoa; phylum Chordata; class Lepidosauria; order Squamata; family Anolidae; genus Anolis; species Anolis apletophallus. The sequence continues at coordinate 71,175,672 of JARBWK010000006.1, forward strand.
TAATCAGATTTCCACACTGACAACTAAGTGTAGTATTGCTCTTGAGTTTCACCAAATCTCCAGATTATTTCTGACTTCTTGTAAGGTGCAGTATAATTCGGTGAAACTGGTTTAGCCCTAAGTTTCTGACTAGAAGTCCCTGAATGTTTTTTGGACAGCCAGGAACTTCTGGTCCAATGCAGGGTTTGGGGCCAGTGTTTCAGATACTCCTGTTTCAGTTACTCCTACTTTAAAGGTCTAATGTCATTATAAAATGAGAAATATATGTACAATGAATTTCTTGAAAATATGGTAGGACATACATGAAGTGACTGATTATGAGATGTCTCAAGCTTTGCCTTTTCACGAATAGAGACACTCCTATTCATGGAAGGACAGGAAATCAAGTTGAAGCTCCTGTTAGAAAAAGGGAGTGAGTGATTTTTTAAAAACTAATTCTCTCTTTCTATTGATACTCCCTTCTTTGTCATGGCCACAATGTTGTAGGGGGTACTCATAATATATTTGGCAAGTATACATGGCTGCATTAAAAAGTGGATATTGTTTTTTAAATAGCACCTGGCTCCTTTCTCCAAATGAAACTGCCCAAAAGCAATATCATTTCTGAGAACATTTGATATAAACTTATATTAGAATCTCACTTGCTTAAGTCCCAGTCCATAAAATAAAATGTCCTTTTCTCAGTCCTTGCATTCATGAATATTTGTCAAAGAGTTGATATTAGCCTTGGATATATACTTTCCCTGAATCTGTCTCCGTCGATGCATGTGAAGATGTTGATTGATATCTACCAAATACCATGCTGAAATCATCACAAAGGTGTTGCTTAACACCTTTATTCCCTTTCCCTCTTTTCATTTTATGTTTGCAAAACTGTGCCACATCTTGCTATTTGGAGTTTACCACCTTCTGTTGTCCTTGAAGAGGGACATTAACATTGTTTTTCAGGGTTGCTACCTCTTTTCATGCCTTGTTGATATGCATGCTTAACCTAGGAGACTGCCATACCAAATTTAGTGGCTAACACTTCCTAACATTGCAATTAGTTCTTGAGAAAGTTAATCCCAGTAAAATCAATGTGTGTGACTCACATGATTAAAGAGAGCATAAAACAATCCTAAAAACAAAACCAAGATCCTAAATCATCAGACACAACTACTCCATCATCACAACAGTGCCTGACAATGCCATTTGGTTAGGATGTTGCTAGTCTAATAAGTTATGGTTTCTTGGTTAACAATTGTAAACACAAATCTCCATCAGTTACTGGATTGTAAATCCAGTTTACAAGCTCATAACTACTAAACAGAATAGCAATAAATGTATATAAGTGTATTTTGAATATAAATATATACGTGCTCATTTAGTGACGAAGGTACTAAATACATGTAGCTACTGTATATGTAAACTAACCCTGACAATTAAAAATCCTACTAATTAGTAAATGTGACTAATTCTATAAATATCCCATCTACAATAAGAATAAAAATACGTGTTGCTGATTTGCAAACCAGCCAGAATATAGTTATTCTTTACCCCAGTGTTATGGCTCAATGCTAGTTATCAATGTATTTTTGCAGCATTTAAACATATAAAGCTGCTAAAGTACCTGACTGATTATGCAAAAGTCCCTGATAACCTTTCAGATAATTAGCAGACATTCTGAATTTTGAGAGAACTATCTGAAAGGTCAGTTGTGTTAATTAAAAATGCTGACTTGGGCACCAAACTTTTTATGAAAGTATAATTAAGTCACCTGTCAAAAACCATTAGAAGAAATAGTTAAAAATAGGTTTGATGGGGTAATGAAGAATGCTGCTAAATCAAGACCAGTATGAAGGATAGCCATAGATAAAAGTTTTCAGCTGCAAGAAATGTTTTTTTGGAAAGTTGTGTAGTTATGGCAATGCAGATTGGATACCTATCATCCAATGACCTTGAGTTGGTACTAGAGTCTGCTTTGTCAATATTACAGCTGTGCAAAATTATTGTTAGTCTTAGTAAGTTGGATAAAATTAGTTAAATTCATACTTACGATGCAATATCCCACACGTTGGTGCCAAAAACTTAAGAATTGAAACCCTAACCCTAACCCTCAGAAGCCTCCCGAAATCAGTTTCATTTTCAGCTCAAGCAAGCAAAGCAGAGCCAAAAAAAAGCTGCCCATCCTCTTTAAATTAATGGCCCCTTGCCATTAGGAGAGGGAAGCAGCAAAGAGAAAGCGAGTTCACTAGAAAAGAGACAGAGAAAACACAGAATTCTGGGAAATGTAGTTTGGGAAGGCAGGGAAGCCTATGCCAGAGAATTCAAAAGACCCTGTCCTAAACTACATTTCCCAGAGTTCTGCTCAGCATCAGAAAGCCCCAATCAGGACAGGGGAGAGATTTGTCCCTCCGTAGCAGCAGCCAGTCAGAGTTCCAATAAATGGTTGAATCTGCAAAGAGGAGGAATGACTGATACTTCTAGTAAGCAAATTTCTGTGCTGGGCTTGGAAGAAATCCCTAAATAGAAGTTCTATTGGTTAATATGGGAGACATTCAATAAGATAGATGTTGTGGCTTTTTAAAAAAACTTTTAAAAACTTTTTTTTTAAATCCCAAAAATCAGTAGATGTATGAATACTTATGATAGTTGGGAGGAATAATCCTATTATCTTGTGTCATTGTATAGAAAATTCAAGGAGATAGCTTTTTGTTTAAAAATGTTGTTTATAAAACCTTAGAAATTCCCCCAAAATCCATGGATAAGTGTAACATTCTGAAACTTGATGGGCCAACAGTGGTCAATGTGTTCTACCATTCTAGCAAGCGAGAAAGAAGCTCCTGAAGTTTTCCCACCTGTGCACTTACTATAACGTGAAAGTAACAAAATTCAATTTCTCTAATTACAGTAACAAAACTTTCACTAACAATGCTTTACAAACAGTTTAGAAATGAAAAGCCGGTGCCCCCTGATTTTGTAATGAGTTTTGAAACTTTTTTTCATTGGTTTAACAGCCCTAGTGAATATATGTCAAGGGTACCATTGAGATGCAGACGCTTTCAGGCATAAGGCTTTGATATAATCCTAGACAGACAGATTTGAAGCTGCCAAAATGGAAAATTCCCACCAGTTTACCAGAAGTGAAACAGCCACTGCTCATAAATCCACTACTCTCAGCAGGTGCTGCAAAATCTACCACCTTCATTTTCCTTTTCAGGCGAAAATACTCCTGGGTTTCATTCTCTTCATATAGATGGAAATCTCATTAGGGTAAGTTTGGTGCTCACTGAGTGAAGGGTAGATTATTGCCAGACAGTTCAGTGTAGAAATAGACAAAGGAACAAACGGATGTGACAGATAATATAGGAACAGTAAAAGAAACCAAACAGTTGTAGTACTCCCCCCTCCCTTTTTTTGCTCAACTAAAAATCCATGCATGAAAGAACCTAAAGTGTTATAAACCCTTTCCTAAAATCACTTCTTCAGTAAGAACAGTTGCTGAAATTTGCCCGTATTTTATTGGCAGTAGGTGCAATAGTCGTCCTTGATCAAGTTCTTTTGATAAGATGTGGCCCCATTGTGGGAGAGATCTGCAGGCTATAAATTGTGGAAGAGGAATTAAAATGGAATACTTCTCTCTCTCATCTCCCCTTTTTGAGAAACCTTTATTACATTTGATTTGAACTTGCCTTGTTATTGATTTTTTGCAGCGTGTTCAATTCCCTGTACAGCATGTGACAGGTACAGTGCAGCAAACTGCAACTTCTTAAAAGATTTAATGCTAGAGGATAACCCACTCAGACAGAAGGGACAGTGTCTCCATTTGGCATGGCTTAAAAGGTCTTTTTTTTTTTTTTTACATTTTAGCTTGAATTAATCTTTCATGGATGAGTCTATAATACAGTATTTGTATATAATTATGGTCGGTATGGATCTATATAACAAATACATTTCCTTTACCAAGGAATTCAGACAAGTAAAAAACAAAACATTAATCAATTCATTATTTGAAAGACTGGGGTAAACATACAGGTTCAAGTTACAGTGTAAACACTTTACTTACTTACTTAGGCAATCCTTCGTTGTCTGGGTATGATGGCTTCCCAAGTGCAATGCCTTGACGGGAGCCCTCTTCTTGACCCGCATGTTCTTCCACAGTGAAGACATCAGTTTCCAGGTGGAAGGCGGTCCTGATCAGGGTTGGTTTGATGTGCTTTCTTCTTAGATTGTTTCTCTCTCTCTCATCTTCCATTCGTGCCTCTTCAAATTCCACAGCACTGCTGGTCACAGCTGACATCCAGTTAGAGCACTCAAGGGCCAGGGCTTCCCATTTTTTGATGTCTATGCCACAGTTTTTAAGGTTAGTTTCGAGCCCATCTTTGAATCTCTTTTCCTGTCCACCAACATTCCGTTTTCTGTTCTTGAGCTGGGAGTATAGTAACTGCTTTGGGAGATGGCGATTGGGCATTCAGACAATGAGGCCAGTCCAGCGGAGTTGATGGTGTAGGAGCATTGCTTCAATGCTGGTGGTCTTCGCTTCTTTCAGCATGCTGACATTTGTCTGCCTGTCTTCCCAAAAGATTTGCAGGATTTTTCGGAGGCAGTGCTGATGGAATGGTTCAAGGAGTTGGCTGTGATATCTATAGGAAGTCCACGTTTCCCAAGTGTTTAGCAGGGTAGGGAGGACAATAGCTTTATAAACAAGCACCTTGGTATCCCTACGGATGTCCTGATCCTCAAACACACTCTGCTTCATTTGGAAAAATGCTGCATTTGCAGATCTCACGTAGTGTTGTATTTCAGTGTCAATGTTGACTTTGTGGAGAGGTTGCTGCCAAGGTAGCAGAAATGGTCAACATTTTCCAACATTACACCATTAAGCTATACTTCTGGTAAAGCAGAGGAATTGGCAGGTGACTGCTGGAAGAACACTTTGGTTTTCTCGATGTTCAATGGGAGGCTGAGCTTCTTGTCTACTTCTGCAAAGATGTTTAGATTGACTTGTAGGTCTTCTTCTGAATGTGCACAGACTACGTTATCATCAGAATATTGGAGTTCTATAACATATGTTGTTGTGACCTTGGTTTTGGCTTTCAGTCTGCTGTGGTTAAATAGCTTGCCATCTGTCCGATAGATGATTTCCACTCTGGTGGGAAGCTTCTCACCAACAAGATGAAGTATCGTAGTGATGAAGATGGAAAATAAAGTTGGGGCATTAACACAACCCTGTTTGAACATTTATTGTTTGTTCAAATGGTGTGAACAAACAACATATGTAACCAATAATAATAATAATAAATTACCAGTCATGCTGCTAATGTCATACTGCCCATCTTCTCCATTTTAGTACTCTTATTATGAAAATTGGCTTAAAGAGACAGTCTAGTGGCATATGTAGTGCTATATAGAACCTAAAATATTATTCATGCTCCTGGGTGTAGATTTAGTAAAATAATTAACTAAAAAACCTGGATCGATTTATCCAATACACCTTAACAATTATCCAAAACAAAGTTAAAATCCATTTGTCTGAATACACTGGCAATATGCAAGAGCTTAGTCCACCCCAAGACAACTTAAAAGAAACACCATTATTTTATTCTATCCATTGTGACGATGCATCTGGCCTTTTTGAATTCCTTCCCTCAAATGAGCACCAAGAGAATGAGTTGGTACTTCTTTTAGTTTCTCCCAGGGGAGACTAAGCTCTAGCTTTTCACTATGCTTGTTTGATTTTAAAAAACTGGTTCAAAACTTGTTTCGGGTGTAGGGTGTGCTGGTGGTTTGATTATAAAGTCAATTCAGAATTTCACAGAAAAAAATGTTCAAAACGTTTCTCAATTACCGAGACTTCCGAATCCTTTCCTTAATGGTTTGAAAGTGTTATTTCCTGTTTTACTGGGTGGTCTTTACTTTGAAAGCAGTTGTTTTACTCCAGAAGGGGGGAGGGGGGAAGCAAAGGAATGAAATTAATCCACTCTGTTTCAAAATGCTTCCCAGGATCCAGACAGATGTGAGAGGAGAGGGGGGGATGTCAATTCATCCAGTCTGCTTTAAAACACTTCCCAGTATCCAGACAGAAGCAAGGAGAGAGGAGGGGGTGGAAATTCATCCAGTCTGCGTTAAAACACTTTCCAGGATCCAGAAAGAAGTGAGGAAAGAGGAGGGGTGGACATTCATCCAGTCTACTTTAAAACAGCTTCCAAGGATCCAAACAGAAGTGAGGAGAGAGGAGGGGTGGAAATTCATCCAGTCTGCTTTAAAACACTTTCCAGTATCCAGACAGAAGCAAGGAGAGAGGAGGGGGTGGAAATTCATCCACTCTGCTTTAAAATACTTTCCAGTATCCAGACAAAAGTGAGGAGAGAGGAGGGGGGTGGAAATTCTATGCTAGGTCAGGCTGTTTATCTAAACATATTCTCCAGTTTCCTTCCCATAATCTGCTACTTGATCCTTTTAGCTGTAGATGCCAGGGATTGAACCTAAGACCTTGTGCATGAAAACATGTACTCTACCTCAGAGTCCTCCTAAATGAAAGAATAACATGTATGTCATTCATATTCGGATGAGGAAATTGACCTCTTGATCTTGATCCCATCTTGAATGGACCAACTGAATCAATGAGATTTGCACACATGTTGACTTACCGTTCAATAACTGATTAAATGTACTTATTCTATATGAGAGGAAGAAGCCCCTGGTGGTGCAGTGGGTTAAACTGCTGAACTGTTTTACTTGCTGACTAAAAGGTCACCAGGTCAAATCTGGGGAGCAAGGTGAGCTCCTGCTGTTAGCCCCAGCTTCTGCCAATCTAGCAGTTTGAAAACATACAAATGTGAGTAGGTCATTAGGTACTGCTCCAGCGAGAAGGTAAAGGCGCTCCATGCAGTCTTATCAGAGTGGTGACCCCTCAGCTATGGAACACCCTAGGGATATCAGATCAGCTCCCTCCATTAAATATTTCAGAGGAAAGTTAAGACATGGTTGTTTGAGCAAGCGTTTACAAATGCATAGGAAATGGAATAACTAGACGATGGAATTGGACAATGTTTTAACAAGGAACGCTAATGATGTTGTTTTTTATTGTTTCTGTTGTGGTTTTATATTGCATTTTAATGTTTATATTGCATTTTAATGTTCTTATTTGCATTTTGATATTATGTGTATTGACTTGCTGTCTGTAAACCTCCTTGAGTCACTGAAAGGCTGAGAAAGGCGGTATACAATACAGTAAATAAATAAAAATGACATTGGAAGTGTCTATGGACAATTCCAGCTCTCCAGCTTAAAAATTGAGATTAGCACCAAGTCCCAGAGTTGGATGTGACTGGACTTAATGTCAGGGGAAAACCTTTACCTTTACCTATTCTAGATGAGATTACCAATAAAAGACAAGTGTCTTAACTGAAACAGATACAGATAATGATTATCCAAGTCAATCCGAATCGGCAGCAAATAATGTATGTAATTTGATTCAAACCACAGCAATTAGGACAGTGAACACTTCAAAAAATAATTCAAATAATTAATATTTTATCACAAAATGCTACTTGATAAACTTTTGGAAATGTACACCAGTTTTCTAATTTTGCATTGCCACTTTTTATGCACATGGGTATGGGATGAATGTTATAAATGATTTCTGTGATAGCAAGCAACTTTGGCTCTGCAACCATAATGATGACATAAAGATTCCATTACACTAAATTCTACAATTGTTCTGAGAGCTACAGTATGTTTAGAGAACATAGAAACTTTTGGTTTACCAGCAATGGGTTTTGATCAACAGACATTATTCTCCCACATGTTGTGGAAGCAGCTCTTTCAGAGCAGGTTATGTTGGTCAATCTTTTAATTTAGGCTGCCGACATAGAAGGAAAACATTTCTGGCATTGCATGTGTAGTTAGTATAAGGAAGCTATTTATAATAAACAAGCGTGGTATAAGCAGAAGGCATTGCACATCTGCACATATTTTTCGGTAATGTTCACAAATACTGCCAAAAGTCTGTTCAGCAGCACCATCTCTTTGCTATAAAATGAAGGAACAGCTTTATGCAAGTTCGAGTGGAACTTCCAAGCAATATAATATAGTGCTACAGCATCTGCTTTTCCTGTTATATTTCCTAAGGGATTGAATGTCAAATTCCAGCATAGAATGAATATGTAGCTACTATTGAATTTAATGGCAATCTTACACAAGTGTACTGTAGAGTGCAGTTTTACTAATACCACATTTTATTGCAAACATTCCTCATAGTAGTAGAAGGAGAAGAAAAAGTTACTCAATTTATCATGGGAAAACAAAGAATTATGTCTGCAGCATTATTTATAATGGATTCCCTATAGTTAATATTTTCGAGGGAGTTACAATGCAAGGTCACCATCCAGAAATCTTTCAGAGGATCAACTATGAAGAAAAGGGCAAGAAGGTAGGATTTTAGGATTATGGGGGGAAGATGTGATATAGGTTCACATCTCATTAAGAGTAAAGTAAAAAAGGGATCCTGAGATGAATCACTTTTTTAAAGGAAAAAGTAATACGTAATCAGTAGAGAGGAGGAGAATATAGGCAATGAGAAAATAGGTTAGCACAAGTGTTTGCAAACTTTTAACTTTATATGAATGGCTGGAGCTTGAATCCAAATGTAACTTGTCCTTTTCTCTCTCTCTCTGTTCATTTTGCCCCTCCTGCTTTCTGACTGTTTATTCCTGCACATTGGAATCAACTTAAGATTCTGTCTATTTCTATAAAAGCTCATCAATGAAACATCACTATAGGTTCATGAACCAGTCAATATGTATCTGGTCTTTATTGAGATGTCAGCCAGAGAAGCCTTTTGTGTTCATGGTAAGGGAGCAGTCAGGCCTTCCATCTTTCAAGAGACACATCCATCTAGCCCAGTGAGCATTTCAAGCAGTTTCATTTAAGTAATCAATACATTTCTATATTTATAAGCCTAATCAAGGCACATCTGCTTTCATGCTAAAGTACAGTTCAATAAAAGAGAAACATAATCAAAATTATTAACGTTGTAATATTGATTTTTGTCTGTTCTGTTTGTTAGTAAGAGCACAAAAATAATTACATTTTTCCATTTTATAACCATGCTGTGACACAAAATCATTGCTTTGGAAATTTCTTCTGCCTTGTGAGGAACACGGCATCTTAAACTGTAAACCAGGTTGTTAACTAGGAAAGCATGGGGCTCACAGGACCTATTTTTGTGCTCACAGGACCTATTTTTTTAAAGTATTTTTAAAATAATAGCGTTAATTACATTTTAAGTAATTATTGTCAGGTGTCTTTCCCAGTCCTTTCATCGACCTTCCTCCCCAATAGTTCTGTTTGTAATATCATCTAGCTGACAGTACAGGCAATCCTCGAGTTAAAAACATCCGACTTATATCCAACTACTAGTTGAAAACAGCAATGAGACAACAGGAAGTGAAAGGAGATCTACCCCTAGGAAAGGAAATTCACTCCTGTAAGAGGTATCATGGAAAAAATGATTTATCACCAGTCCTGCTTTCCATGACAACCCCCCCAAAAACCCCCAAAAGTTAGGTGAAATCTTTTGAACAGGGGCACAGACAGTAAAACAAACATTACAGGAGTGCTAATCCTTCCCTGTGCTTTCTAAAATTTAAAAATGGCTGAAGTTACACTTAAAAATGTACTTGTTCCAGCTTACATACAAATTAAACTCAAGATCAAATCTACAGAACCCATTTTGTTCATGATTGGTCCTGTTTGATCTTGCCATCTACACAGGACCAGGTATTGTTAATATTTGAAAGGAAGGCTTAAAACACCAACTGGTGTTGCTTATCTTCATATGAAGACAATGGTCACTAACATCTGGGCATTCCATGCCTAAGAAAACTCAATGAAATCCATGGGTTTGCCATAAATTAAGGGATTACTTGAAGGTACATACTTTGCTTTTAAGAATGACAAGATTGTGGAGCTTCTTACAAATGATTGTGTCAGTCATGTGGATGTTCACAAATCTCATTCATTTGTTTAATAGAAAGTTTGGATTTGTTTCTTTATCAGCTATGAAACTAGTATCCACATGGATGAATACTCATGTTCAGATTTGCAACAGATCTGCCTTCAGCAATAGAACAACAACAAGAAAAACAACAACAAAAACAACTTTATTTTTATACTCTGCATCCATCTCCCTGAAGGGACTCTGGGCTGCTTAGAAAGGGACATGCCCAACAAAACAGGTTAAAATAAGCATAGAAAAAACAAGCAATATCAAACATCAATAAACATAAAATCAGACAACATCATAAAAACAATTAAAAGCAATATGAGCAAAAAAAATGTGATGGGTTCAGTTCATAATTACTAAGTGCAATGAGCCAGGGAGAGCTGGGCTAGGAGGCAAATGCCCTTAGGCTATTAAAGTGTTAGAAGTGCCAGAAAGGAACCACGTTAAAGTGCAGGAGCTGAATAGGTCAGGAAATACTGTGGTGAACTGCCTAATCAAAGGCACAACAGAACAGCCAAGTTTGTAATTTCTTGCAGAAAATGGAGAGAGTGGTAGTCTGTCTGATATCCCTGGGGAGGGAGTTCCAGAGCTGAGGGGGTACCACAAAGAAGGCCCTTTCCTTCATCCCCCACCAACCAAGCTTGTGAGGGGAGTGAAGGCAAGAGAAGAGCCTCCCTGGATGATCTTAAACTACGTGCTGGCTCATAGGGAAAGATGCAATCATGAAGACAGGCACTTTAGGCAGGTCCCAAACCAGATTATCTTTACTAAGAAGCTGGAAAAGAGGAGGAGGTGCCTGCTTTTTCTCTTATGTCCTTTCCCAGAAGACATGGAATAGGAGGGTGGCTCAGCCATTTTTAGTACTGATGCTGCTTCCTTTTCCTAGCCTCTCAGCTACGTGGGGGGAAAAGTGCCAGCAGCAGCAATGAGCAAGTGCCCACATTCAGAGGCAAATGAGCCAAAGGGAGGAAAGAAAAGTAAGGTAGACACACAGCAATGGAAGTGGTGGGAAAGAGCCATCCCCACACCAACCCACCAAGTCTAGAAGACAGTCACGGCAGCCAATAGAAAGGCTGCCATATCTCAATTAATTAATTCATTAATTCACCCATATTCTACTCCCCACTCAACCCCCCGGGATAGAAAACTGGGACTCAAGGTGGCTTACAAAACTAAAAAAACATACAAAATTATATAGTAAAATGTAACTAAACTATCCATGTAATCAAACCTCTTCGAAACAAAATCATAAAAGGTAAACAATAAAGGTCACCAAGATTATATTTGTTCATAGTCTTCAATTTGCCTGTTGACTTATGGTAACCCCTGAATTTCATAGTTTTTAGGGTCTTCCTACACTGGCTCAAATACATTTTAAATTCCACGGTTGTTCACATTTCTTGGCCACAAAAGGGGTCAAAATCCTGTCATTTTAATTGGGGGTGGCCAGATTATCAACTCCTGCTAATTCTTAATCTGCTGGAGTGAATATAGGGATATCCCTCCCTCATCTCCTGCCCCACCCCACCCCCACCCCAAATTTAGCCCTTTAAAAAGGAAGGGAAAGCTTCAGGAGGAACCAGATGGCTTGCCTTTCCTTCCTTTGGCCGGGAAATGAAACTAAAGAGCTTTGGAGAAGGAAGCGAATTTCCCCTCCAAAGGTTTTTACTTTTATTTTCCAAGAAGCAGACACCAAGAAGTTAGTCTGCCAAATTCACATCAGAAATGGCTAGAAGATAGTGGAACCGAAAGAAGACCTTCTTTCATTTTACCACTGGTGCACATAAAATACAACTCACTTTTGCTATTTTGATCCTTGCCAATGAAATAAGTCAAAATGAATGGAGAAGATGAAGCAGCTGTATGACCTCTGCTTGCCACCTCTCTTCTTTTCAGCACCCAGATTTACTAAGTACATATCAGCTGTTTGAAAGTGTCTCCCATTCTTGTAAAGCAGATATTTTTGTTGTTCTCAGATTATTTGGGAAGTGGACTGTCAAATCCTAGAAATGGCATGCACTTCTGAATTATAGCAGTCAACCGTACTGAATTCATCAGCAGTTTACTTTTCTTCAAGGGAGATGGAGAGTACAAAAGAGTCTGGGAGGTTAAATGTGGTTCATGGACCACCTCTTCATTAAACTCAAAATGATTACAAGGATTTCTGGGAAGTATTTCTTCGAATGTTTTTCAGGTAACCTTTGCATATGTTTTCTCTTGTGTTCATCCTATTCTTTTTTCACATTTATCCACAATCTTTTCTCTCTCTTTTTAAATCTGGAAAAAGAGTTCAGTTTTATATATAAAGAAATTGAAACATGGGCCTGAGCTAAAGCTCTGCTGAGCTCTTAGTAGCAGGAAAAATAGACAAACTTCCTTACTCCCTCTTATGCATTTTTTCAGAGTGCTTTTTTGATTTAACAATAACAAAAAATACAACAACATCCTATTGAAATAAACAGAGAGTTAAAATCGCTACTGCCATGCCCCCTCATCTCCTAGTACATCATTTCTAAGCACTAGGAGGCCTCCTGGAGCAGTGTAATGGTGGCCCAGTAATTACAAAAAAACTTTAAAGGATTTTGGGGGGTTGGGGAGGGGGTGGGTGCCTTCTTGGTTTTCCAGGCATCTAGAGACTCCTTTAGGAAAGCTTGGGTTTTTGGAGGGGGTGTGGGGACAAAAACGTACTCCCTATAGTTTGTAGTTCCAGCCTCACTGAGGCAGCTGCTCTGCTGGATCTTCTCTGCATTTTCTAATGCAAAACTTTCATTGCATGCTACTGAACCATCTCTGGTGTTTGACATCTGACATCTTTTATATACTGTATTCACTGTCTGATAAACAACATTGTGTGAGCCACCGCTTATTAAATTCTTACTATTTATTATTTTCATTATTAATTTAATATCCTGGTATTTAGGAAGAAATACTTTGGGGTTCTTTTAAAAATCATACTTTTCAAATCTTAAAGGGAATTATTTATGCAGCATTTTTGGTATCTGTGGTAGTAGAAAACTTTGTACATAGTAATTATTATGAGCTCTGTATATATTAAGGTCAGATACTTTTGGAAAACATGTCATATGAAGAATATCGTGGATAGAACACTGACTGCAGGATATGGAATGGCTTTAACAAAAAAAGAAAGCTATAAAAGAAAAGAGAATAAAAAAGAAACCTGGTATATTGTTTTAAAGACTATAGACAAAACTTTTTAAATGGATTTTTTAAAAAATGGTGAAGCTCATATAATTTCTGTCTTAATAGGCAGTTCTATACTTTACATATTCCCAAGAGAACTGACTCCATTTTTGTTCCAACTGTAATAGGAGACAATATCTGCTCAGAAGCTAATTTTTGTTGCTCCCTTGAGTGATTGCTTGAGACAGATTGCACTGCATATTTTAGCAGACAAACCCTGGACCTTTACAGTTTAACTATCCTTGTTTAGGAAAAACAACATAATGTCTTCAGTCAAGATTTGATCTAAGGGAAATTGTTAAAAGATCCAAGCTATTGTGCACCATGGGGTGCTGGTGAGGCTCCTGCTCTTTTTCAGCCTTCTTCATTATTGGGACACTAAACTGTGGTGTTTCAAAATAAGTATCTATGTTAGTTTCTTGCAGCAAATGAGGAAGAGAGAAAGAAGTGTTGTGGTTCAGCCTGTGATTGTATCACTGTCTGAGGTGTCATAGGAGATTGTGCCAGTATCTGAAGACTCACAGGAGTCTGGTTCTGTACCTGATGAGGCTGGGGATTCTGAGAATGTTAGGCCATCAATGGATTTGCAGTTGGAGACAGATTCAGAGACTGACAGGCCTGAGTTATATTCCTCAAGGGAACCAAGATCAGTCTCTGATCGGAATGTACTGTAGTAATTGCAGATGTGTCTTCTCCTGACTCCCCTGTTTCTCCTGAGTTAGATAGAAGAAGAGCAATATGTCAACAAAGACAAGCAGCTGAAGGGAGGTGCCATTCTCAGCGCCTGTTAATGAGAAGGGCCCCTGCAGAGAGTTCCCAAGGGAAGCGACATAGTGTCTTAGGTATAAAGGAGGTTTGATTTGGGTTATTCCTTAGCAGAGTCAATGTCTGGATTGAAGTTACATGCTTCAGGTTCCTCTCTCAAGTTTTCTCATGTGTATGGGATTCATGGACACAAGTCTTAGATTTTTATATGTGTTTGTTTATTGATGACTCATGCTCCAAATATCAAGTGGTTTCCTGGTCTCCTGTATTTTTGGATTTATGTTATAGCTTCTGAGTACTTTTGATCTTCTGGGTTGCTGTGTTTTGTTAAAGACTCCAGTTCAAAGATCTTGCCTGCATCCTGGACTTATGGATTATTGCTTTCAAGTTTCTTCAAGTTTCTTGTTTTACATGGGTTATATTTTGTATTGACTTTGATCTTTTAATCATTTTTTTTGCTGAAGCTACATTTATTCCTTAATAAATTACTTTGCTTATAAACTTAGTTCTGGAGTGTGAGATTGGTTTAAAGGTGCCTTCCCAGCCCTGGTTTGCGACAAGAATGTAGCAGCACCTTCAAGATCAATTGGTTTTTATTTTTTGCATGAACTCATCTTGGGTTGCTTGAGGGGGCAGGAAATCCTCCTCCTCCTCCTCCTTCTCAGAGCCCTTCCAAACAGGCCCAAAACATGGCACTTGTCTCGCTTTTATCTGAGACATCCAAAACGCAAATCAATGCAGATAAAACTGAATTTTCCCAGTTTACTTCACATTAATTAAATACCTGGAAAGTTCTGGATCTTTACCTAAGGTCCAGATATTTCCAGGTGTAGGCCCTGTGAGGATTGACTCCAGAGACTGGGGGTAAATCCCACAAGACATGATGGTTCTTTGGGCTCCTGGAACCTGAAGGAGCGAGTGGGCACCAACCCCTCTGCTCCAGCCCCCCAACCCCGTTTCTATCATCAGGATTTTGTACTGCCAGCAGGCCCCTCTGGTCAAGTTTTTTTGAGGGGGGTATTTTAACCCACTTCCTTACAGGTTTTAGGGAAGTATATAAGGGCCCTCAGTGGTGGAGGTACAGATGATTGAGTTGGAGAAAATTTTTAATTAGGGAGAGCTGAATTCTTATTGAAAGGAACAATGCTCTCCTTGTGTTTCCAAGCTATGTCCCTTCCCTGTTTTCATTCTCCTACTTCACTGTCTTACTCTTTCTGTCAAATGCTTCATGCACATTGCTATCTTCCATGTCCTTCTCCTATCCAAACCTCCTGGCTTTATGCAATATAGATTATCTATATATCCAAATAGAGGAGAGAAAGGAGAGAGAGAAGGGGAAACATCAAATAGATATTTGCAATTATCCACTGTCTCATTTTTCATTAAAAGTAGGTTATAGACCATAATGAATGACCACATTTATAGACTGAGTGAACTTGTGTTTAATCAGCGATTTGGCTTTTATGTATTTTATTCATATGTATTTTAATATTTTATTGTTGTTGGATATTTTCAATTATTATTGTAGCATTGGATCTTTGCTGTGATTTGGTCTGAGTCCCTCTACGGAGGTGAGAAGATCAGGATACAAAAGTTTTAAATAAATAAATAAATAATACTAGACATTTTGATCAGTTTCTCAGTTCCTACAAGGGCAGGAGATGTGTGGTCTTTCTTTAAACAATGAAAACTTGGAATCCGATACAGCTAAAACTGCAAATGGGCACTTCATGAGATGCCTAGATTCTGGACAAAACTCAGTTGCCCAGACGTTCTGACAAACTTATTTTTGTCTCAGTTAGACCTAGGCTGAATTCAAACTGATTTCACCACTACATGTAGCATCTTGTGACCATTCAATGAGGTCAAATTATTGTTGTGTTCTATAGTAAATACAATGAACTCTTTCAGTGGTTTCTTAAACAGGTATGGAAACTGGGAAAATAATACTTTTCCAGATGTTAAATTCTCAGGCAAAGGCAGACACTAGACAAGAAAAAGAATCTAAGTAGGATTTGAGTCATTCAAAAGTTATTCAGATCCTCAAGTTTATTTGGGATTCAAAGAAAGCTAGGATCAAGTACTCAGCTTTGATAGACAGGAGGGAGAGAGGCGGCCTAGATCTCCCGGACCTAAAATTATACTATGAAGCATGTGGACTAATCCACATCAAAGACTGGATAGCCTTGCATAAAGAGGACTTACTAGCGCTGGAGGGCTTTGGTCTCAGCGCCGGATGGCACAGTTACCTATGGTACGGGAAAACGAGAACAGACCCCGGCTTCAAAAAAACACCCACTGAGAGTGGCCCTAATTCAAATTTGGGAGAGATACAAAGAGAGGTTTTTCTCCAAGACTCCCTTGTGGGTCTCTCCCATCGAGGCGCATCAACGGAACATCTTGGGATGGAAGCAATGGCCAACGTATGGGGAGCTGACTATTAAGTCAGAGGGGAAGAGACTCCTAAAACCTATGGCCCAACTGCAAATCCAACTCAAATCTCTCTCATGGCTCCAGTTCCTTCATATAAAGGCTTGCTTCAGGAAGGACGAACAGGCTGGTTTCGCAGACAAGGAAAACTTCTGGAGCACATTCCAGAGAAGGGAAAAGAAACTGATCTCCAAGGCCTACCTGAAATTATTGGAATGGTCCACGGAGACCGAACAGGTGAAGTCCTGCATGATTAAGTGGGCACAAAACATCGGCCGCCCAATCGGCATGCACGAGTGGGAGAGAATATGGAGGAAAAAGCTGAAGGTCACCTATGCCGCTGACCTCAAGGAGAACTGGTATAAGATGTTCTTCCGGTGGTACATGACTCCACAAAAGCTAGGTCTGATGTACAAGAACACCCAGACCAAGTGTTGGAAGTGTGGCACCCAGACCGGAACCTTCTACCATATGTGGTAGTCCTGTCAAGAAGCTACGAGATACTGGAAAGCAGTTCACGGCGGCATCCAGAAAGTCCTCCAAACTACATTGGAGAAAACACCGGAGTCCTGCCTGCTAGGAATCCTGAAGGAAGAACAACTCCCTGACGAGAACGCGGAGCGACTGTTCCTGTTCCTCTCCACGGCCGCAAGAATGGTCTACGCAAGCAAATGGAAGGTTGGCGTCACACCCCGAATTGAGGAATGGGAAAGCAAAGTACAGGACATCATGAGTATGGACAAGCTTTCCTTCTACATGAGCGAGGCAGAGGGGAAAGCTCTGAAAAGAACAGACTGGACCCCATTCATGGACTACATGAGGGCTCGAGCGCTGCAACCAAGCCCCTAAAGGCAGTTTGCCTGGTAGCAGGATCAGTAACCAACAGACAGAACCAATCCATTAAGGACTATCACACCCCCCCAGGGATTCCCCCTCCCCCATGCGAAGGACTAAGCAGAAAGAACTAAAAGTAATAACCGGAAGCCGAACCCCTCTCCCCAGTTCGCTCCTGTCCCCTCCCCAGGTCCCCCCTTCCCTACCCCCAAACACCCCTCTCCCTCGAACCGCCCACACACACCCCCCCACCTCCACCCCTCCCCCTCATCTACCCCACCCCCCACATCTGTAAACCTCAATAAAAATTTATTTCAAAAAAAGTTATTCAGTTTGTTTTTCTAAGGCAGTTCTCTTGCCTGTACATTCTATCCAAATTTCTCCCTCACCTGAAAGATGCAACACTCTGTGAATTAGGTTGTTAACTTCCAGTTGAATTTGGCCAGATGAAAACTCCCTACAGTTCAGGAACACACCCAGATTGCCAGTGAAAAATTTGAGCAGGCAACAGTAGTTCTAAATAATTTCTTGCTTTTCTAGACTAGAAGAGGTTTGGATTCAGCACAGTTTCAGCCAGACTAGTGTTGACCAAGTTGGTACTTATTTATCTTTCAAAAGACAGCACTTGAAAACTTTAACTGAATTGGCTTTTAATTGTGTATTCATGTGTGTGTATGAGTTAACCGGAATTGGACTGTTTAAACATATTAAACAAATATTGTACATTCAAATGGATGTTGCGTTTGTTGTCTACATTGTGCTGTTTTAGCATTGCTTGTTGTCTAAAGCCTTAATTGTGGGATTGGTTAGACATCTAAATGAATGTAGTTATGGCTGTCACTTGACACACAGTACTCAAGATTTACCCTTTCTGGAGGAAATATGGTAAAAATGTTCCAGATAAGTAATAAATTAATGACATCCATAACTCCAACAGACACTGTAGCTGTCACTTATCTACCTGTGTGTATAATGTCTTTTCTTTCCTTACAGAGGATCATTAATGATCCTTGAAGTTAGTCAAAAGACAGCCTGTATTCGAAAGTATTTGTCCCATTTTCTCATAAGAGCCATATTAAACAAGGTTGCTTAGATATCAGTGCCTGTTTATGCGGTTCTAATTAACCAGTGACTTGAGTCCTGATATTTATTAGTTTACTAACCTTTTCTCGAGCAGTACGATTAAATACCTTCATACTGTTGTGAAGAGATTAAAAAATAGGCAGCTTAAAATGCTTTCCACTACATTTATTTTAGTGTTTGAAGGTTAATGCCGAGTTTCTGTAACAATGTAATTGGCTTCTATGCTTAAATGGGCGGCAGTTCCCAAGACTTTGCAACTGTCACATAAATCTACAGACATCTTTGTATTGTACTTAATTTGGCTTTAGGCTCCTTGAAAGACAATTTGTTTCTTGTAAATGTTTGTTAGATGACCTCCCACATAATATTTTTCATAAAGTCTGCATATTTGGAGACAGTAATTCATCATATGAGTAAAGACATTTGGAAACGTACTCATGACAGGTTTCTCAGTCATCGTCTAAAAGCTAAAATACATGGAGTGGGAAGTTGATTTTGCCCTTAGAAAGCAATTTTCTTCCTCTTCATGGATGGCTAGCATGATTGAGATTGAAATGCATGTAGAATAATACACCTGCCACCAATTTCTTTTTCTGACAGCTGACTAGAAAATTCATACACTAACAGCAGATCTGGTTTCCTGCTAAATTTAAAATGTGTACAATTTCCTAATTTTGAAAGTTTAAGTTTGAGTTGAGAGTAAGAACAACCATGATGATGTTCTGCATGGTTTGATGTTCAAGATAGTACTATACAGTTAGGCTGCTGTCCATCTTGCAGCATAAACTATGCATACATCCATATTATATTACATTCCCAGATTTACTGTTAAGATAAATACTAGATTCATGAAATAATATAATTTTTAATTTTAAAGTAGAGAAGGTTGTCTGTTGGAGCCCTAATAAGGTGCTCCTAGCAAAGTAATCTACACTAGATTTATTAATGCAGTGAAGTAAAATGTATTTATTTATAATTCTTCCCCCTCTATTTCCACAACACATGCATATGCAAAACTAGTTCTATTAAGTAACAAAAAAGCAACCATAAAATATGGAGTCCAGATGTTGGAAGTAAAGAATAATAGCTTGTATCCTGTTCAGTAAATACAATATTTTATGTCTGCCTTACAACATTGTACATAATAACCAGCATTTCCTCTAAAATCTCACTTTTTCAGAAAAACAATCCCAATCTATCTCTCCCCCACCCCCACCCCCCCAAGTGGCCACATCCATTTTGCTGGAGAATGGGGGAGATGAGCAAAGAGACAAGACCTCCCTGCAGATGGCTGTTGAGATGGATTCTGCTACAGGAAGATAGCTGGATCTGTCTTTGCTCATCTTGCTGTACTCCAGTAACATTGATATGTCTGTGTTGAAAGAGGTAGAATTTGAAGGGACAGCATATCTACATAGCTATATCTCCCAATGCAGAATATTGGCCATATTTTCTAGCAGAACCCTACCATAAATATTTCCATAGAGTTTGGGAAGATACTTACTGTATATAATATCTTGGCATATAAGGAGGCATATGATGGTATACCTGCAGATTCCATAACATTTTGATGCAAAACATTAAATATTGAGGCTAGGATTCAAAGAAAAATATTTATGTTTTCTTGTTTCTGATGTGTCCTGGCACATCAAGATACTTCATTGAAAAAATTGTCAGCCCTGTATGATGTGATTTAGGGTATTTTAGGAATGGTTGTGGGTTTAATTTTTGTGTGTACATTTTTAAAATGAAATGTTTTTGCTTAGTTAGAATGCAAAAAAAAACCCCAAAAGTGTACAGGCAATATAATAAAAATACACAAAAGTCTTAAACTCACAGGATGAAAATTTTGAAATAAGTAAAAGCAAAACGTAAAGATTTGTATTCCCATCTCTTAGCTGATTTTCTTGTCAGTCAACAGGTACAGGCTTTGGGAAATGGGTCACATGTCTTAGGTCTTTGATGAAGATTGCTACTGGTTTGAGGTTTAGAGCTGAGGCAGTCAAACCCTTTTGGGAGGACTGGTTCTGGGGCAATTATCTCTTTCTGTTTGCAGCCTCAATTAGTGATTGAAATCTTTGCATGTTTTATCTTTCCATGCAGTCAGTAATAATTTCCATGGTTTTCTCCATGCTTTACAACACCACAAAGATGTTCGCATGGTTTAAACATTTTGTATTGCTCTTTTGTGGATTTTGGATTTTGTTGCATTCAAATATTTTGAAAGCCTTTTAGGGAAGCCATCCATTTTCAGTAGAAAATATGTTTACTTTCTATCATTCAAAGAATATGACAGCTGCTCTGTTTTTCTCTGTAAAGTTTCCCATCAAATATACACTTTTGTGTATGGAAAATGAAAATTAACAAACATCATTTCTATCTTAAACCCTAATATCTGCATAGCTAGATCATAAAATCATAGAATCATAGAGTTGGAAGAGACCTCATGGGCCGTCCAGTCCAACCCCCTGCCAAGAAGCAGGAAAATTGCATTCAAAACATCCTCGACAGATGGCCATCCAGCCTCTGTTTAAAGGCTTCCAAAGAAGGAGCCTCCACCACACTCTGGGGCAGAGAATTCCACTGCTGAACAGCTCTCACAGTCAAGAAGTTCTTCCTAATGTTCAGATGGAATCTCCTTTCTTGTAATTTGAAGCCATTGTTCTGCATCCTAGTCTCCAGGGCAGCAGAAAACAAGCTTGCTTCCTCCTCCTGATGACTTCACCTCACATATTTATACATGGCTATCATGTCTCCTCCCAGCCTTCTCTTCTTCAGGCTAAGCATGCCCAGCTCTTTAAGCTGCTTCTCATAAGGCTTGTTCTCCAGACCTTGATCATTTTAGTAGCCCTCCTCTGGACACATTCCAGCTTGTCGATATTTCTCTTCAATTGTGGTGCCCACAATTGAACACAATATTCCAGTTGTGGTCTAACCAAGGCAGAATACAGGGGTAGCATGACTTTCCTGGACCTAGACAATATTCTCCTATTGATGCAGGCCAAATTCCCATTGGCTTTTTTTGCCGCCGCATAACAGTGTTGGCTCATGTTTAACTTGTTGTCCACAAGGACCCCAAGATCTTTTTCACATGTACTGCTTGCTATTGAGCCATGCATTCCCCATTCTATATCTTTGCATTTCATTTTTTTCTTCCTAAGTGCAGTATCTTGCATTTGTCACTTCATTGTGTTAGTTTTGTCACATCTCTCTAATCTGTCAAGATCATTTTGAATTCTATTTCTCCCAATTTGGTGTTGTCTGCAAACTTGATGATCATGCCTTCTAACCCTTCATCTAAGTCATTAATAAAGATGTTGAATAGGTCCGGGCCCAGGACGGAACCCTGCAGCACTCCTCTTGTCACTTCTTTCCAGGATGAAGAGGAAGCATTGGTGAGCACCTTCTGTGTTTGTCCACTTAACCAATTACAGATCCATGTAACCGTAGTTTTGCCTAGCCCACATTTGACTAGTTTGTTTGCCAGAAGGCCATGGGGGACCTTGTCGAAGGCCTTACTGAAATCCAGGTATGCTACATCCACGGCATTCCACACATCTACCCAGCCTGTTACTCTATCGAATAAAGAGATCAGATTAGTCTGGCATGATTTGTTTTTGATAAATCTGTGTTGACTATTAGCAATGACTTCATTTGTGTCTAAGTATTTGCAGACCACTTCCTTAACAATCATTTCCAGAATCTTGCCTGGTATCGACGTGAGGCTGACCTGACAGTAATTGTTTGGGTCATCCTTTTTTCCCTTCTTGAAGATTGGGACCACATAGGCCCTCCTCCAATCTGCTGGGACTTCTCCCATTCTCAAAGAACTCTCAAAGATTATTGCCAAATAGTTCCGAGATTACTTCTGCTAGTTCCTTCAATACTCTTGGGTGTAGTTTATCTGGCCCTGGAGACTTGAACTCATTTAGAGCGGCGAGGTATTCCTGGACGTCTTGTTTACCAGTTGGATGTCCTCTAATCCCTCATCCTCTCTATTTTGCTGAGGTTGAAGATGATTTTCTTTTTATGAGAAGACCAAGGCAAAGAAGTCATTAAGTAGTTCTGCCTTTTCCCTATCCCCTGTCAGCATTAGCCCATTCTCTCCTTGAAGAGGCCCTATCACCTCCTTATTCTTCCTTTTTCTACTGACATAAGAAAAGAAGCCCTTTTTATTGTTTTTATGTCTGAATTAAAGTCACAGTTACATTTCGCAGAGTCAATTTTTCAGGAGCTTTTTAAGGCACAAATTCCCATCAGAACTTGTCAACCATAACATTATCACAGTGTCCTTTGTGCTGTTCAAAACCTTAACTTTTCATTGGAATCTTTTGCCAATTTAAGTCTGGTGGTGGTCCATTTACAGAAGGATATAAAGGGCAGCCAAGTAGCTGAAGCTAAGCCAGGCTTGAATTGAAAACACTTTTGTTAGCACTACTTTTCAATGAAGAAAATTGTACCCTTCCCCTGAGGCTTATGTTAAATTGGATGCAGATGTTTTTAAGCAATTAAGTGCTGTTCCTTAAGCCTGAATATATAATTATAGATAACACACAAGGAAAAGATAATCTCTAAGATATTTCTTTGCAGCATTGTTTTATGTAACAGTATTGCTGCGTTCTTCCCTCACCTCTTTTCTCCATATATCACAAATTGCTTCCCTCCTACTTTCTGTCATTTTAGGTATTCATCTATCTACAATGAATGTGCTTGTGGTGGGAAAGTATTGTGTGCCTCTGCTGTATGCAAATCATAAATATGTGTTTCCAAAAAAGTTTTCTGTCAAAATTGTAAGGCTGATCAGGATACCCCCATGATGTTCCACATAGATATTTGCTATTAGTGTAATTACATAGATTCAGAGTTTGAAGTGACTGTGCAGGTAATTTGATTTAATAATTTGCTTAGATGAACTAAAGGAAACTGGGGAACATATATAAAATATGAAGTATCGCCTTCCTTTCGTAACTCTCAAGGTTAGAGGATATTCTATTATCTTCAGCCTGAATGGATAATTATTTTTCCCACAAGTCTCTCAAATATTCCAGCACATATCATTCCAATCTGCTTTACTGAAATTCTCTTCAAGCTGCTTTCCCATTATTTAAACCATGGCTTCTTGTTATCTTTATCCTCAATGGATTTGGTCCTCATTGTTTTCCTGTCTCAATGTCATCCTTTCCAAAAACATTTTTTTAAACTTAAATATGATGACCTATATCTTATTTTTAGACCCCAACCGGTATTTACTGACATATCAACTTACTTTTTAGCAATTGAATCAATTGTCTACTCTAGTTCATGCTACACAATAGGATTTTGGCTCTTAAATTTCTTCAACATTTGCCTATATTTGGTGCCTTTCAAATTCCATATCCTCTCCAGAGTTATTTTATTTTTTATTTCTTCTGAATTGTATGCCAAAGTGAACAGATGCTTAAACCCAGTTGCTAGTTCCAGTGAAACTATGATATTTATATAAAATATAGCATATCATTAAAAATGATTCAATAAGTCTACTGCAGTTGGATTAGTGATTTACAAGGGTGCAGCTACACTATAGAATTAAGGAAGCTTAACTGTCATGGCTCAGTGTCATGGAATCCTAGGGTTTGTAGTTTGGTAAGACACCAGCACTCTTTGGCAGAGAAGGCCAAAGATCTTGTAAAACTGCAACTATTATAATTCCATAGCATTGAGCTAAGGCCCTTTCAATGGCATTGGATTGCATTTATTCTGTTATGTAAATGTGGTTTTAGGCCAAAACTACTTGCAGAAAAGGCATGATGTATTTTTCCAAATTCTCTCCCTGGGAGAAAAGTATTGTTCATGATTTTACCTGTTTAAAGATCAAAATCAATGAAAACTAGATACCCCAAGACATGTGTACAGAAAACGAATAAATGCCTTCTTGTTCTGAAAATAAAAAATATTTCTAAACCATGTCATGCAGCTCTTTTGAATGGTTTCTGTTCTTTCCCCCCAATAGTCATGGGCCTGGTATCCGTATCACTCGTTTGATTTGTGTTTTTGTTTTGTTCCATCCATTGGGATGGCATGGAACAGAAAGGTCCCTTCTAGAACAAAAATAAACTCGATATGAAAGGCAGGTGGGAGCAGATACAGGCTCCAAGCCTGCTTTTTGGATCAATTGCCATGTGCGTAGGCCCAAAGTGCCTGGTCCTGCTAGGGCCTGCAGCCAAGTACCAAGTAAGGAGTACGCTTGTTTGATCAAAAATAGGGTTCAAAACTCGTTTCAGATGTAGGGGGTGGAAATGATTTCTGAAATTCTTTGGAAAACAAGTCGGAAATATCCAAAATTTCTGAAATTTACAAATTGCTTCATTAATGGCAATAGGAAATTTCGGAAAGAAACAGCACTGGCACTGGGAAAACTTCAGGGATTCTCCCTCCCTCATATTTAGACCAATCGTGATGAAACTTGCTACAGTGGTATAACACATGGATCACTGCTAGCTCACCATATTTCATAACTTTTGATTTATCCATGGATTTTTGGCAAATTTTTGAAATTTTCTATAAAAGGTTTTTATAGACTGACCCAGCTTAAATACAAGTTCTGAATGGAAATTTTCGATAGGCAGCCATGGCTCAATGAGAATGTGCCAGCCTCATAAACAAAGTCTGTGGGTTTAATCCCCCTGCCAAGGAGAATTATTCATTTTTAAAAGTTTTTTAAAAAAATAATAAAGTTTGAATTTTGAAAGTGTTTTTCCTATTTCTTTGTGTGGTCTTTACTTTGAAAGTAGTTGTTCTACTCCAGAAATGTTGTGTGGTACAAACTGTGTGAATTTGGAGGAGAACAGAAATCATATACTGTCACCCTCCTGGCCCTTGGACAAGACCTCCCTTGATAAACCACAGAGTCCAGCTAAGGTACAACAGGTTTATTGAGAATATAGTTTATAGGAACGAAGTTGGAAGCAATACTATAGCGCTTCCAATAGCAGCAAATCTCAGGAACAAAGCATTGAGTAAATAGTCCCGTGGTCAACCAGGAATCAAGCTGGATACATCAGGAACAAAGCTAGATTTAAATGCAAGGAAGTCTCTTTAGAAAGAAGCCGGTGTAAAGGCAATGAAAAACCTTTCAGGAACAAACAGGAACATAACAAGAAAGTATTTTTCACCCAAATGGGCAGAGATCAAGGCAGCCAAAGCTGACTGGCAAAGTCTTTCTGGAAGGCCCAGTGGCCTCTCTCATAGGAGCATCATCCTAAATGCGGCGTTGGCACGAGATCCCATTTCGGGCCAACTCTGCATGGTTATACTGTCTCAACCCTTTGATCTAAGTGATGTAGGTCTGCGTCGGACATCAAAGTGGCAAGATGGATGGCAGCTGTTGTTTAAGCTACCTCAGTACCTCAAGAATGTAAACCTCGTTAGCATCTCCAGATGTAAAGGGGAGTCAAGTTCGACCCCGGCCTGGGCCTCCCCGCTTATCTTCCAGGCCTGCTTTGCTAACCTTGACCAGTTCATCCCTATGGCTATGGTATTGTTCATGGGAAGCAAGGGCTTGTGGGGTCGTGGTGTGACATAAACAGAGAAGACCCCATCAAGGGACATCTAGACTGATCCCTTCTATGGGATCAAGAACACGGTTTCTCGCCAAAGGGAAGGAAATGGGGTCTCAGGAGCACAAGACAATGAGACAACAGAAGACATGTGAAGCTTTTGAGGTAATTTTATATACATGAGGGATGTAGTTTCCCAAAGTACCTTAGCAAGCCAGACTCCCCGGTGCTGCAATCCTAGGGGACTCTAAAGGAATGAATGAAAGAAGGAATGTCTTCAAGTTTTGGGAGAATCAGGGCTAGACTAACCCCACTATAGGAAAAAGAAGAACTGGTTTCCCACTAAAGTATAAATTCTGACTTGGTTTTACTACAGGGCTAGCGTGGCTCAGGGAGAGTGTGCCAGCCTCATAAGCATAAGTTCGTGGGTTTGATCCCTGCCAGGGAAAAATGGCAAAAAGAAAAATTGTGGCAAATAATGGCAAACAGCAAGAGGCAGGGCATGGGGAGCCAAGACACACGTTTTGCTGAAAAGGAAGGTGTGGAGTCATGGAGATTCGCCTTTTGTGATGGACACGTGCTATCTTTATTGCAGGGAAAGGGTTTATTGCAGGGAAAGACTTTGCTGCCTTCTCTTTAGACACCTTTGTAGACTCAGTTTATTTTATATTTAGACAAAGACTGCTGCTCGACCATTATGGCTAATGCGCACCAAGGCAGTGTGGAATTATTCTGTAATGTTCAGATTAGGCTTGTTTGATTAAAAAATGGTTCAAAACTCATTTTGGATGTAAGGGTGCTGGTGGTTCAGATCTAAAGTCAATTCAGATTTTCACAGAAAAAAATTCAAAACTTTTCAAAATTTCTGAGACTTCCAAATCCTTCATTAATAGTTTCAAAGTGTTATTTCCTGTTTCACTGGGTGATCTTTACTTTGAAAGTAGTTGTTTTAGTCCAACAAAGGGAAGCAAAGGGAAGAAATCACTGGGAAAGGAAAGGAATCCATCCACACTGGTTTAAACTGACGCAGATCCATCCCATCCACACTGGTTTAAACTGA
Organism: Anolis apletophallus; assembly: GCA_030556195.1. NCBI lineage: Eukaryota > Metazoa > Chordata > Lepidosauria > Squamata > Anolidae > Anolis > Anolis apletophallus. The sequence goes on from JARBWK010000006.1 coordinate 71,202,568, forward strand.
TGTGGGAGAGAAAGGAAAGGAATCCATCCACACTGGTTTAAACTGACATTTTTCCTGCTGTTTTCTCCCTTCCCTTCCCCTCTTTCCTTATCTCTCTTCTTTTCCCTTTTTCTTTTCTCCTCCAAATCCCAGCCCATTCAGGAAAACAATGGGGGAGGAGGCCTTTTACTAGGTTCCCTGGGTATGCTGTTCCTTTGCGAAGCGGTGGCGTGGCACCTTTCCCACCCAAGCAGCCTGCCCTAGTCCCTCTGCCTTCACGTCCCTGGCTCGCAATGAGCCCACAAGGTACGTGCGGCCCTTTTTAAAGGGCAATGGCTGCCATGTTGAAACCCCACCCCTCCCGAGGTGGTTTCCCCTCATTGGCTGGAGGCAAGCACCCCAGCATGCAAGCAGCTGCTTGCCTCCAAACGCGGATTCATTTCTGATTCACTCCCTGAATCGGAAAAAGATGGCAACAGTGGCTTTGAAATGGCAAGGATACTTCTGGGTTCCCAAATCGCTTCAAAATCGCTTCAAAAAGGGATTGTTTCCAATCCGAATAATTAAAATTCCGACTGAACCTACCCTACTGTTAAACTACAGGACCTTTTGCAATCTCTACCATTGGGGGTGTGGTCTTCAAGAATGGCTGTGCTTAGCCACGCCCACCTCATCCCTCTTTGCATCACCACTTGCCAGGGAAGGGAAATGGTGAGATTTTAAAACTTTTTTAAGGCTTTACCAAAGTTGCTTTACCAAAGTTTGACCCTCCCTGTATGGTTTGAAATTGGTTCAAAAGTCTAAATTCGGTAGGTTCTTCCGAACTGAACCTTAAAAAGCCTAGTAAGGAGTGCTGCTTACTCGGCATTTGGGTGCCAGCTCTTGCAGGTCAAGGTGCTTTGGACCTACACACCCAGGCCTGCTGGGGCCTGCCAGAGCCTGCACCCAAGTTCCGATTAACAGCAGTTCTTGGTGCTTGGCTGCAGGCCCTGACAGGCCCAAATGCTTTCGGCCTACACTTTGCATTGTGGTGCAAGGCCACCAGCAGCAAGCATGATGGGTCTTCAGCCCCAGCCAGGGAGCCCTTTGACTCCACAGATGAAGGTGAGGCAAACCCCATCCAAAAGCATGCACTGGGAAGGGGGCGCCTGGATGGGAAGCCCCCCCCCCAATAATGGACCAAAAGAAAACAAAATTTTCAGCACCCAAAAAACAAAAATGATTATCTGTCCTCCTAATTTCAGGAGGCTCAGTAGAAACGGATCAGTGGCCCCACCGAAAGCTGGGACATGAAACAAATCAAGGTTTACCCTGATTCGTTTCATGAACACGACTAGTCCTCAATGCTAGATGAAAACAGAAGTAGAAACTCATACTAAAAAAGTAAATAGATACTCATACTAAAAAGGTAAAACAATAAACAAAATAAGAATTTAATTGTAAAAATGATAAGTCCCCTACTACCTGCCGGGGTCTGACTGATACACAAAAACCTTAAAAGAACAGATGAGATTTCAGAACTTGACTAATTACTTCTGAGTTTCCTTGTTAACCTTTGATTTTTAAACTGAACTTCCAAAACTTTTAAGTTGGAGCTTCTAAAACCTTAAATGTGGAATGTGTTGCAGACTATAGACTCTTGGCACCCTTTGACCAACTATAATGGCTGCAAAGGTGCTGCTGAGGAGCAGTGCAATCTCCACCTCGGGAGGGGGGATCTCTTAAAGGGACAGGGTCTAAATAACTATACAAAAGATAACAGAACCCATTGTAACTAAGGGAATAACTGAGGCTTGACAAAGAAAACAGTAAAAGCCTCTATGCAGGCATGGCAGTTTCTGTTAAGATAGAAACCATTTCTTAAGGTGCATCCCCCCTTTTATGTCCTTTTCTTGTACTCAGAATTCAGGCTCATCCAGATTTTGCTGCTGCCATCTAGCTTTATAGTCTGGAGGTTTACACTGATTTAGGTCCACATGAAAGTACTGGATCTCCCGTATTTATTCAGGACAGGCGCACCAACAATAAATGAAAAGGTTATCACCACTCATTTGTCTTTAATTACAAACCAATAACTATCTGTCTGCCAGAATGTCAGTTGTGACAAGAGGAGATGTGGGCTTGGCTGAAATGAATAAAAATTGAGACATAGGCCTGTCAAGAGGTCAGTTAGCCAGAAGAAAGAGAAGATCAGACTAAAGAGGATTTGTCAAAAGGAAGCTGATTCAAATGACCTGAGATAGGTCAAAGGAGGCAACAGAGTGGCAACAGAGATTGAAAATGTCAGCCAAGATTTTCCCAAGAAATATAGGAAGACTGAAGACTGCTGAGGCCTGAATTCATGTAGATTGTAGCTGAGCAAGAAGTTAGAATAACTTATTTACTGGACAAAATATGTGCCTATTGTGGAAACAATATGTGAAGATGTTCTTGAAAACCCTGTTTTTCATGTATTGAGGAAACCCTGATGACTATACTGGACTGATGAATCTTCATCATTTGGGATTTATTCTGCACAAAATTTCTTCACAGCTCTTTTGCATGCACAGAATCCAAAATTTTCATAAAGTTAACAGCATTTTCTGTACAGAAATCGCTGCTAACTACACAAATAATGCCATTTTCTATGCAATAATGTCACACTCAGATCTTGTACTGAGCCAATCCTGATGTGTAAATAGTCTTCAAACAGTACATAGCTTTCAAAAACATTCCCTTAACAGGAATAATTTTACTAAAATTCCCTATTGGTTTTCCTATAAACAGAGTTAGTGAAGAATCTGCTAAATCTGCTAAAAGAAGATGAACTCAATTAGCTATGATGTCTTCAAGTAGTGCTAGGTCTGTGCGATCAATGAAAAAAGTTTCAATATCATTATAAAATTAGGGGGGGGTGGATCATTTCTAAAGTATTTACGTGATTGGACGAGGTCTGTATCATAGCTATAATGAGTTAACTACTTTTTTGTTACTTTTCGTTAAGTAGTTGTGCCAATGGGGAAACTTCAGGGGTTATTTTCTCCCTCATTGTTAGAGCTATTGGCATGAAGCTAGTTACAGTTATAGAACACATTTATCACTGTTAGTCCATCAAGTTTCAGAACATTTCACTTATTCAAAAATTTTACAAACAATATTTGCTTTTTAAAACTACAAGAGCTAGCCCCTTAATTTTTTATATAAGGACACAAGATAACAGGGGATAATTATCTATAAGTTTTGGAAATATTCATACATCTACTGATATTTGAGATTTTTTTTAAATGTTAACATGTTTTCTTAAAAATCCACAACAGCTATCTCACTGAATGTCTCTCTCTATATGACACAAAACACAACATACTAACCCATATAACTTCAATTTAGGGATTTCTTCCCAGTTCAGCACAGATCTTACTAGTATTGAAGTATCGGTCAGTCCTCTTTGCAGATTCAGTTGGAACTTAGGCTGCTGCTAGCTAGGATAAACGAATCTTTCCCCTGTCCTCATTAGGACTTTCTGATGCTGAACAGAATACTGGGCAGGGCCTCTACAATTCTCTGACATAGGGCTCCTTGCCTTCCCAAACTACGTTTCCTAGAATTCTGTGCTCTCTAAGTCTCTTTCTCATCTCATTCTGGCCATCCCACTCAACTGTTTTCCTCATGGTGAGAGGCAGCCTGTCTTTTCTTAACTTAAAGAGAAATTGGGCCTCATTGGCTTCGCCTCTCTTATTTACAATGAAAATGAAACTGACTTAGGGAAACTTCTGAGGATTACAGAATGTAAACGAAAACATTGGCTGAGTGTTTCAATTCTTAAGTTTCTGCATGGGTACCCATCTGTGTTTCTTAATATATGTTCGTATATACAAATATTACAAATTAGATATGACTAACAAGTTATAAACAAAGTTTTGCACTCCCCTACCATTCAATAACCAATCTGTGATTTTTGATAAGGAGTTAATATTAAGGAATCATTTCAGAGGGAATAGTTCATTCCAGCATCATCTGAAAAATATCAATTTTTCTTTGCAGTGAAATAATGGATTCATTTACTTCCCAATCTGTTTCTTGTATGATGTCTTTTTGTCGTATTACATGAGTAGTCAGTGCCAGCTGGGTGGCAAGCAGTTGAGAAATTCTGGCTTCTGTCGTTCATAGGATTTATCTACACTAACCCTAAAACCCATAGTGGGCCACTCCTAGATCTCCAAATGATAATCAGGGACTTCTGCTCCTTAAAGCACAGAAAACCAGTCTCAACTAGTTTAGCCCTGAGTCAGTTAGAAGTAAAGAATGCTCCAAAATTTGACCAAAACTTTGAAGCTGCCATGCACAAAAATGACAATCATATTCAGTTAGATGTATGAGGAGGGGTTGCATATTTTTCAAGCAGCAAAATATAGGCACAATGTGATCTAAGATAAGAAGGTAAAAGAGTTCTAAAATGTCCTTAAAACAGTTTTTAAAAAATCAAAAGAACAACCAAAAACCTTTCAACCCTGGTGTTTGGCAGAAACCGGATTTGGCCCATGATGAAATTCTGGTCTTTGAGATAAACTAGACTGATCCTGTAAACTGCCTAGATAGGAAAATGCCTGCTGTGCTGATGTTCGAGTAAAGATTTTCTATACAAGCATACAGGAATTCCTTTTGGGGTGTAAAAGTACTTTGTTATAGCTTTTATATTTTTAGTCACTAAAGTCCCTAATGTCTGTCTCAGACTTCTCTTTAGCAGAAGTGCATGGAGCACCCCAAGTTGAACAGTAAAAGACCATAAAATCAGGGAATTGAAAATCTTTGGTGTTGTGTATTTCCAATTTATGTGCTCTGAAAATGATCGTCACTCATAACAATTCTTTTTCTCTGACAGCAGCTGGCCAGTGGCAAGCCTGCTACCATCCCATTTCCCATATTTGTCAGTAAAAGCAAGGGGTTTTTTCCCTATGAAATATTCATCTTTAGTAGTTCAGGCTGCTCTTTCCTGTCAAAAGGATGATTGTCAGTCTCGAAGGCAGCTGTACATGTAAATTAATCACTCTGGTATGGTTTTATTCACACTCTTTTTCCCTTCTCAACACAACAAGTTACCTCCCTCCAGAGTATATTTTAAATATAAAATATATATTGTTTATTATTTTGCATTCTAACTCAATAACACGTCTTTCCTTACCCCCCCCTTCCCTGGCATGACATTTCCTGTCATGAATTGGTATAAAATACTCACAAAATAAAGAAAGTTAAAAGAGATCATGCGCAAGGGAAAGAGAATACATCATGAGGAAATAACAAAGCTTAGGTGTGATTGGAGCTCATCACTTTTTCTTCAAGCTATCAACAAATTTGATGGGTTATTTCCACAATAGTGTACAAATGGTCCTTAAATTTTTCAACCCTGGTGTTTGGCAGAAAAATGTGGATTTCATCAAATTTCTCCAGAGAAAGAAGAGGGAAATCTCTATCAGTGCCTTGGGAACAGGGAATAATATTTGCAGTAGTTGTACAATAGTTTCCTTTTTGCTTGCTACATGTTTTTGATCTTACTATAATTTCAGCAGCAACAACAACTTAGTTGACCGTCTGGTGTAAAGTTTGCACCTTTCACAAGTCCTCATCCTCATCTGATGTAAAGTCCTCCTGTGAGGAGGCATCCCCCAAAAACTGATGGAGAAAGTTATGAAAAATGATTGCCTACATCTGAAGTAATAGGAATAAGAGAAGGTCTCAGAATGTTTCCTATGTCAGTGTCATTTGAGAAATTTTATATCAGCATTTGTTGTCATTCAGATTCAGCACTATCCCTCCGCTCCTCAGAAATGTTCCATTTTGGAGGTGCCATTTTGTCTCTAGAACAAATGCTTGTAAAATACTTTTTTCCTGATTTTGGATGTGCAACCCATCCTGAAGCCATCCATTGCATCTTGAGCTTTCTGGGTGTTTCAGACTGACAAAAATAGGGAAGGAAACCAAACCAGTAGTGGCCATAACTCCCCATATGTTTGGAATAGCAGGTATTTAGTCTTAAACAATTGGATGGGACACACATCGGAGGATTCCTGCCATAGATGCAGGTGAAACATCAGGAGAGAATGCTGCTGGAACCCAGTGCTTCAAGCCATGAAAGCCTTTGACAACAAATTGGATGGGAGTTTCAAATTATTTAAAATATGAATTGCTTTTGCCAGAGGGTTCCAGAAGAGAAAATTACCCTTTGGAGCCCAAAATGAGTGTTTTGTGAGAATTGGTGATGTTGAAACCCAACAAAACAGCCTTAAGGCACATGTAGTCCTGGTGCCATACTTTTGTTCACCAGGCTGTATGGTCTCTAAGAGGTATGGGAAACAATGCTGTTGTATACTCAATCGAAGCAGAACTAACACTATGCCAAAAATGTCTTCCAATTTTGTTAGTAATTTAATTTTTCAATTAAAGAGTTTTTGCCTTTAATTTTTTTCTTTTGATGATATTTTTGTGCATATCACAACTACATGTCCTAGGGCACGTCTTCACTGACTACTTAAGGTGACTTCAAGCCAACTTCATGCTGTGGTTTTCCAGGCTTTCTATTTCACTAAACTAAATAATAATAATAATAATTTTATGTTCTGCTCTATCTCCCCGGAGGGACTCAGGGTGGATTCCAAACATAAAAGGCAAACATTCAATGTCCGAATACAATAACAATACATCCATATTAACAAAATTTAACAACTCAACATATAAACATGAATTATGGTTTAACAACTAAATTAAATTTAAAAAACACAGCATGTTATAACAAACATAAGACAAAACATCAACATCGGACAGAAGCAACGATTTCCCAGTTCTTTGGGGCAAATAGATTAATAATTGCTCAAGATATCTATTGAGCTGGTGGGGCGAACAGAGCACAGATACGGATAGTAGCTATTAATCAGAGGTATAATGGTAGTATTACCAAGTCCTACTCCTCATAAGTCAGTGAGCAAAGCTGTTTCTTGAAAGCAAGGAGGAGGAGGCCATCTTCAACTCCTTAGGAATCCATATAGATACAATAGTACTTTGCCTTAAATGAGTTGTGGAGGTATCTTTGAAGAAACTTGGTTTTAATATTCCTCTTTCCAATGCAAAGCCAAGAAATCACAACTGTGACGTCTTAAGCAGTCATATATTTGTTACAAGAAGGCAATACTGTCTTTTTCCTAATGACAATATACTGGCAATACTAAAGTCTCTTCTGAAATAAGCTGTCTGTTTTTGGATTAGTGAGTTAGACAAGATGTGATAGACAAAATGAGTGGATTAGACAAGATATGAGAAATGCTGAAATGTTGTGCCAAAGGCACACCCAAGGGAACCATTATTGAAATACTAGAAGCTCTGTAAAGTATTGTAGGACAGTTCTCTGCTTTCATATCACTTCCCCAGAGGACTGCATCTTTTGCTCCTTCCTTCTTTCTTTTCTTCACAGGCATCTTTAACCCACCATTATTTTTTTATTATTTTTCTTGCTGTTACACACTAGTCATTTCCAAATAACCCCGTGACACTGTACAGTTATATGACTCTAGTTTAAAGACAATCAAAGAGAAGGGCTGACAGTTAAAACCAATGATATGACTGCTTTGTATTCTTCTGTCTCCCTCACCAGCCCACACTACATGTGATTATTCCTTAGTGGCATCTATATTGCTGCCTGTTGTGAGGTAAAGAACTGTAGCTGCCACAATATACTTTAAAATACACCCTGTGTGATGCAATTTACAGTGCAGTCTTAGACATGTCTGCTAGTCCCTTTGAGATCATTAGGTCTTATTCTTAAAAATAAAGCAGAGATGAGTGAGTAGCCTTAAATTAAAATTATTTAAAGCCTACCTTATGGGACTTATTGCCAAAATAACTCCATGCACTAACTTCAGTTTGCATTTCAGCTCAGATATGAAATGGCAGTTCTTCAAATATTTTTATTTTCTCTGGGGGATCGTTTTGATATCGTTTGAACAGTTTGTATTTTCCTCACTTAAGTTACACCGTCCTTTCGTTGATAGTGTCAGAGTTTCTGAAGAGTTTGTGAGATGACGTTTTACTACAAAATCTTACAACGCATTATGATACAACATATTATTAACAATGCTCTCCAACAAAACTTTGTTAAGTTTCTCTAAAAAATAATTGGTGAATGTACAGTGTTCAGAACATGATGTTCATATCAATTTGTAAGGTTTCTGCTTTATCATTTATTTTATATTTCATTAGGCAATTTATTGCATGGCTTTAAGGTGACCCTGGTATGTATTACCAATCTCAGTTTACAGCAGAAATAATATCATGCCTATTGCCTTTGCTGTTTTGATCAGGGTTTTATTTAGACCATTTTTGGTGAACTAAAACTATAATTAGCATTACAAATTTTTATATAAGACTGGTGTAGCTGCAATTTTGTTTGGTAGCTTTGCAAATAACCACCCTTTTCATGATTCCTTAGCAAACTGACTCTTCTTAATAACATTGCATCCGAAATCAATGCATCCCAAGAGATTTCCAGAAGCAGATCAAACTAGAAGTGGCAGAATCCTATCAAAGCTAAAATGTTAACGTTGCTCAGGTGCCAGGCTTTTGCATTCAAATCAGATTGGCTTTTACAATGACAAGAAAAGCCATTATCTGAATGTCATAATTAATAATCAAATGTGTTCTTTTACACTGATGACATAATATAGGCCGTGCACTAAGAATAGTTATCTGGTAATACAAATGTCAGTTGTTGATTTACCTGTTTCATTCCACCTATATGTGCTGCAATGACAGAACCATTTTTGCTAAAAAGAGCACTTCCAGTCTAATAACCAGTAAAGTATCTGAAATGTAACCTTGCTATAGCTGAATTTCTCATCTATGTATTTTTAGTAGTATTAAACACACCACTCTCAGGGCTTGGTGGCCACATGGCCTCCTCAGGGAAAACCAGAAGGTTAGACCCATCCTAGTGCCCTCATCTCTCTCTCAAAATTTTACCTAAAATATTTGGGTTCTAAATGCACCTATGATGTTTTTGTCATGTTCTCACTACTCTTTTTTTAGACCCAGGAAAGAAAAAAGAATCTGTTAAATTAAGTTGCCCACACACTTCTTGTGATAATTTAATTTAAATTAAAATTCAATACTCTTAGGGAGATGGTTGCCGATTGGACTTGGAGGCCTCAAAAAGAATCTCTGACCTGAACTTTACCTTTCATGTAATAGAAGAACATATCAGTGATACCAAAACCCTAGACCACTGCTTCTTAAACTGTGGGTCCCAGCCCCAAATGAGATCCCCTTGGCTCAATGTTGGGATCCCTAAAAATTCAGCAACAGCAAACGTTTTCTGAACATCACTTATCTATTGTGCAGTGTTTACAGAAGATGCTTCAGCTATACTTCATAAAAAGGAAAATCAGACTATTTAGCAAGCTTTACAAATGCTGATTTGTTATCAGCAAATGTTTTATACCTATTTTATATATCTATATAAGTGGTCATGCAACCATTTCATAGGCCAAAAGAGGTCCTAAGTGGAAACATTTAAGAAGCCCTGTCCTAGATAAGTTCCAACATTGTGCAAACTGACTTCTGCACATGCATATTTTGCCTTCTCTTCCAACCTGTGCTTCCTGCACACTTCCAAAAGCAACTCTGGAAAGCTTTATATTAGAAATAGTTTAAGTTTTCATGGAATCTGTAAGGAGCATGGAGATTTGTTCATTTAATAGATTTGAAATTTACCCTACTGATAGTTCTGATATTGTGCAAGTGCTCTTGCAATAAGGTAATCTCAATTAGTATGGACATGCATTCCAGTAGAAATATTTCAGTATAGAAGTGTGTGATCAGCATATGAAGGCTGCCTTTAGTGATTGTGTTATTTCTAATTCTACAGTGGTATGAGGCTGTTTATTTGACTGTAATGTCACTGATATTTTAAGCACAGAAAATGACATGAAAAGGAGATATGAGTGAAAGATACTTCAGTTTGTCATTGAAGCAACAACTTCAATTGACAAAGGAACTTATTATTATGGTGTGGCCATAAGACATTAGCATCATTGATGAAATCAAGCCTGACAGTTGTCAGATCTGTCATCTCACACAGTCTGCAAACAAAATATAAGAATTGGCTACTAAACACACATGGCCTTGTGCCCTTTGGCAATACTACGGATCTACTAATTTGTTTCTTTTCCTGATTACTTCAACACATTCAGCTATGTACCTCATCTTCCAGACTGCTACCCCTGCACCCCAATTAAGAATATAGTTGTGTTTTGCCAACTGATTATGTAATCTTAAGTCTGCTATAGCTTACGTTGTCAGATACTTTCCTTTTCTGATCCCATTATCTTTGAATATATTCCTTCAAATTTAACATGGTAGGCCTACCTGCTACAATACCTGAGTAATTTTCATTTACCCAAAAATTTGTAAACACACACACACTGTCTACTTATTTACAAATCCATCACTATGTAAAGTTTTCTTACCTGGTCCTACTGCCTACTTTACCAAGCAGCAGCCACACTGAGAAATGGATTCTGCTTAGTTGACCCATGATCACCAACTGAATAGACTTCAAAGTAGTTTTAGGAGGGCATTTATAATGGTGGCAATACTGCTGCAATCAGGACTATGCAGTGTTCATGAATATGGAACAGTTACAGATTGTAACTCTGAGTTATGAATTTACAAACACAATGCTGAAAACCAGCCATTATTTTCTATGCAAAAAATGCTGTTTCTGGTGTAGAACATTGTGTTTCTTATGCAAAACAACCACTTGTGAAACCCCTTTGAAAACTACACATCTTAAAAGGTTTTCCCTTAGGGGAAATGAAAATGCTAAAATTACCAATTTTTTCCTTTGAGAAAAATTGTGAATAATTAAGCCCCTATATTATGCATGCCTAAAAGAATTTTGTATCTTTGTCTGATACATAATATCTTCATTCAGTCAATAGGCTGTAGAAGTAGATTTTGTAATGGAGTGAGGGTAAAGCATGAATATACGTAAGTTGTACAGTGCTGCTTAGAAAGCCTTCTTAGGTCAAGCAATACCTCACTTCATATACAAAGATGTATGCTATACAAGCCCTCAAACCTCACCTACATGGATATATATATATATATATATATATATATATATATATATAGACACACACACACACACAGAGAGAGAGAGAGAGAGAGAGAGAGAGAGAGAGAGAGAGAGAGAGAGAGAGAGAGTAACATCATGAAGAGAAGGCAGATACCACCAGCAATTGCATGCTGTTCTTCTGGATAGGACCCAGTGCATCTAAACATGCCTGCAATAGGGAGAAAGCTGCACATAAAGCTGTACTCCTTCACATAGTAAATCCTTTTAAATTTAACAATACCAATTTTCTGTTTAGGGAGTTGAGAATTGATTCTAGGTATATTTTTATTCCACCACACTGAGCAAGTCATCTCTGCTGTTATAGTCAGCAGGGTCATCCATCTGTTCAGCAGCAATCTTGTGTGCAACGCTGCAGGAATATTTGGATCAAGGCCAAACTATACATGTAAAATGAATCTGGGGACTGGTATATGCATGCAAGAGTGCACAGTTTTACAATATTCCCTGGTCATCAACCACAAGAATAGTTCAAGGGATTTTTAAAAAGCTTTTGGAGGAAATGGACCAAACAAATTCTATTTCATAATAATAACAAAGCAAACAAAGAAGACGCTAGCAGTTGGAATTCTTTCAAAGCCTCATTCAAATTGAAAACCTGTAGTTTGACTTCAAAGCAAAATGCAATTTCATGATCTGTTGGCACATACTAAGAGATATTCCCAATAGACTTCATGGTAAAAGTAATATTGTGGCTATGCCCAAAAAGTGAAACCAAATCACAACCATAGATAGATGCTTTAAGAAAAGAGAACATATCCTGTTATAAACAGGCATATTCTTGCTTGGCATAACCTTACATGTGAAGTAAATATGAAAAAGGGTTGCCCTTTGTATGCAATATTTTAAATTATTATTATTGTATTGTTTACCCTACTCTTACCCTCCACCCTTTCATCCTGGACACACAATTTATAAAATAAACTACAGAAATTACATTTGAAATACCAGTCTTAGTCTCAGTTTTTCCACTTCACATCTTAATGCATTCTCTAAATAATTCCTAACTGGATCCCACATGTTCTTAATTATTATAACATTTTCTATTTTGTCTATATTGTTCAATTTACAATTTGTTATTTTCACATTGAACATATTTACTATATAGTTATACCAATTTGTCAGAGTCCACTTTGTTTTATCTTTCCAACCCCTCACTAAAATAATTTGAGCACACGCTATTAATTTGTCAACCACTCTTTCCTTTTGCACATCATACATTCCTGGTATCCTTGCATGTAATACATTTTTATTGGCTATTATGATTTGAAGATTTAGCATTCTATTAATTTCTCCTTCAATCATTCTCCAATACTCCTGTATTCTGTCACATTCCCATATCATGTGATTAAACACACCTCTTTGTTTACAACCATGCCAACACCTGTCCTTTTCCTCTAGTAAAAAACGTGAAAGTTGTGCAGGAGTCCTGTACCATTTCTGTAACATCTTCCTTCTTGCTTCCCTAAATAAATTATATGTTTCATTTGCTAAATTACTTATTTCCCTTTGGATGTCTTCCTTCACAATTTCCATATCCATCCTCCATGTTTGAAATATTTCCTCTATTATTTCTTCTTTTACCATTATAATTGGTTTGTACGTGTCTCCTGCCATTTTTTTTCTTCTCTCTCAAACATTTACTAATCACCTTCTCAAATGGACTGTCTTGTTCCCTAATTCTCTCCCTCTATCTATAAATATTTTGTCTTATAGCCCAACTTTGGAGCCAATTTCCTGCTCCTATCCAATTCTGAATTTCTTTTTGTTCTAAAATATTTCCATCTTCTGTGTACAAGTCCTCAACGAATCTTTTTCCTCTACTTTCAATTGATCTCAATGCTCTACCAACATTTACATGTTTGTTGTGATTAATTTGCCATATTGTTGCCAGTTTATTCTCATTGTCTGGACTTAATTTCTTTCTCCCCACTCTTATTGTTCCTATAAATTGTTTCTTACATTTTGTTTCCTCTCTCCTATTCCATAATTTAACTGTTGTTTCTTTTAAAAAATATTATTTATTATTTTTCCATATCTACCCATTTTCTTAGTATATTGTCTTTCTAACAGTCTTTGAATTTGAAACTCATCATTGTATGCTTTTAAACTTGGTATTCCCCAGCCTCCTTCTTCCTCTTTGGCTTTTAATCATTTCTCTCTTATTCTGGGTCTTTTTTCTTCAACTGCCCATTTTTTATTCTTCTGTCCCATATCTTTAACATCCCCATTTCTACTGTATTTCGTAATGTTTGGAACAAATATAACACTTTTGATATTATAAACATTTTAAGGCCACCCTTTGTATACAATAATTAGTCTAGTTATTCCACTGTGCAGTGTCAGCATCTGGGAAAATGTCTGAGGACTAGGAACGTTAAATTTAATGAACTTGCCAGTAACTAAATCCAACAAGAAAAGGGCAAACCACTATTTGAAAAAAAAGACTGCAATTTCTCTTAATTCCCTTCCTACCCAGTTCTAGAAAACGGAGCACTCAGGTGCTATTCTCAACATGATCTTTCTGTCCCAACAGTGAGAACAACATCAAAAATGTACAGCAACAGCTCAGGTGATATTTCCGCAGACTTCTTGAGTTGTACTTTGAAGCCCATTCTACTCATAGAAAGAAAAACTTTAGAAACAACACCAGAAATTCAACAACTTTCACCACACCATCAACTTTAGCCAAGGTTACTGCACATGACAAATTCACTTCCTTGATACTGCTGAGTACACAATAAATGTTTAAGGAGTATGCTATATATGGGAAATCAGCTGATTATTACACATACATATTAGCCTCCAGCTTATATACATGGCTAAATTTGCTTACAACCCAGCCCTTGAATAGAACTACATCTGCTCACAACATAAGGCTCGAAACCCATGGATATGCATCAGGCATTTTTCAAAGTACAATAGCCACCCAATGACATGAAAAATTATAACAAAGCAAGATTGGTGCTAAGGAAGAATCTATTATTTATTTATTTACTTTATTTATACCCCACCACCATCTCCCAAAGGGGACTCGGGGCGGCTTACATGAAGCTAAGCCCAATGACACATAATAACAACACAACAGCAAATATAAAAACAATACAATCGATAAAACTCAAACATAAGCAGTAACAGACAATTTAAAACCATTTCGGCCAGGCCAAATGTGAATATTAAAAATTTAAATTAAACACTGGGTACAGACAGAGGTAGAATGTATATAGCAGGAAGGTTCAAAGGGCAATGTGGGGCAGACCACCCAACAGGTAATTAAAGTACTTCTGGGGACATTTGCAGAGATTGAACACAGCAGGGCGTTATTTACTTTATTCAGGGAAGGCACATTGGAACAGCCACGTCTTCGAGCTCCTCCTAAAAACTGCCAAAGTGGGGGCTTGTCTAATATCCTTGGGAAGCATGTTCCAGAGTCGGGGGGGGGGAGGGCACTACAGGGAAGGCCCTCTCCCTTGTCTCCACCAAATATGCCTGCGAAGGCAGTGGGAGTGAGAGTAGGGCCTCTCCAGATGATCTGCATGGTGGAGCATCTATTAATGTATGCATTCACATTACAGCTGCACATATAACAAAATAATTTTCAGGAAAAAAATCCAATTTGAGATAAGGAAAATATTGCTTTGAATTGCTTTGAACTATTTGACAACCTGTATCATTTTTCTAAATCCTTTCAAGTTTTATGGGCAGTTTTACAATTTTTATCTTTCTGTATCTCAGTACAATTTGTTTTCACCCTAAAATATATAACTGCTTATATCCTTCTCTTAATTTTGTGCTCCTCACATTTAATCTGAAGAAATCTATGAAAGTTCATGTTAAAATTAGTTATTTTAGACCTTATCTATATTCACCATTTAATGTAGTTCAAAGCTAGCTTCAAACTGTGGCAGCCAAATTTCAAAATTCCAAGAAAGCATGTAGAAGGAAGCTCCTACTGATGTTGCACCTTAGACCTGAAGGATCCCTCAGTAAACCACTTGAGACCAGCCGTGATTAAATGCTTTAATTAGAAAAAATGAAAAGAAGTAAAGAGATAAAAATATAGTCCTTAGATGCTCTCAGCATCTAATATTGCAATGCAATAGTCCAAGGAGTAAAAAGGTTCAATGAAATAAGAATAGTCCTGATGCCCCAATGGGCTAAATCCTGGATAAGTCTCTGGCAAAAAAAAGGCTTGGCAAATACTTGAGTACGTGGACTTGAAGGCCCACCATCCCAGGCTGGAACTAGAGGACGTGGAACTTGACGAGGTAAGCTGAACGTTGGCACGAGATCCCGAGTACCACAGGGAAGCAGCTTAAATAGGTTTTCCCTGGCTTCTCTCTTGAAGGCGCTCACTGCGTCGTAACTTTTTCCCATGGATAGTTTGTGGGCCGAGCCCTCCCTTGCCCTCTGAAGAGGGAAAGAATGTCTGCTCATTAACGCTTGCACCTGGGAGCCGGGAGGACAACACATCCTGGCCATACCAGCTCTTCTTATCGGCCTGGGAAGAGAGAAGGCTGCGCTTGCCCTTGACCGATAGTTGACACAGAGGCTTCTGTAGAAGCCTGCCTTCAGGCCTGGCTGAGAGCTTGGAATTAACATGGCGTTTGTCAGGCTGGGCTATGGAACCAGGCTGGGGCCTGACAACTGAGCATCAATGTTCTGTGATTTGTGGCATCACCATCTGATGTCCTATGTAAACATCTCTATAGTGAATCTCTTTTCAGTAGTGTTTTGAAACTGTATTAAATGGTTAGTGTAGATGAGGCCTTAGAGATGCTGCTAGATCCTTTCTCCCCACCTACCTTACTTTTTTATAAGATGACTCTGGGGGAATTAAATGTCCATCTTGGGGTTACAAGAGAAAGAAAGGAAGTGTGTGAGAGAGCCGAGAGTTTCAATCTGATGGGGAGTGGGTTGCCTTTATTTGCTTCCAGTATAATTATAAATAGTCCTTTGTCCAACCTTAGACAATGTAATAGGATACAGAGAATAACATAGCTTTAGCTGTGGATGTGGAAGCCCCAAGAGAACACTTATCTGGAAAATTCTCAATTGTTTACTTGTCTAGGCAGGGAAGAATGAAATGTTATAGTTTAGAAGGGATTGCTTTTCTAAGAGGCAATGCAGCCAAAGCAAAATGTGCTTAAAGTTTCTCACTGACAAAAGACATGATTCTAAAAGTATATTGTGCTAGAAGGACCTATATTCCAGTAAAAATGCTCCTTTTCCAATGTACAAGAGATTTTCTGGTAATCCAAATATCAGTTCAGAATAATATACAAATATATCTTTTTTGAAAAAGCTGCATGTGTAATCATGAATGCCTGTGTACATGCATGCCTAGTGGGGAACGAGGGTGTCAGACAACGTGTTGTAACAGAATGGCTAATTAAAGTATAGGGTTTTGCCTATGAATCACATGCAATATGTTTCAGGGCACTTTGTCAGTTGCTTTGTTTTCTAAGAAAAAATCTGAATGAACCATTGAACTCTGGGAAAACAGAAAAAAATCTGCTTTGTTCTATTTTAAGCAGCAAAATACAAACTTGGGGTGATGTAACTAATCCCTTCCTTTGCTGCCTTTTCTTTGATAGCATATGCCAACATACTTAGGTTTATGATTCCACAATGATGAATGTGATAGTCTCATCACAAGGGAGTTGATTCTTAGAATTAACACATTTTGTATTTGAGGAAGCTGCATTTTAATCAACAGTTTAGTGTGCATGAGTGGTAAAAACAGTATGGGATAGAAGGAGAAACATTTATTGGACAAAAAGAAAAGAAAAAAGTATTCTGGTAGACCATTTGTTGAACACAGCTATATCAATGAATAACTATTTTTAGATTAACATTATAGATCTATAACAGTGATCTATGGGTTGATAGTCCTTATCTCCAATAGATGTGTACTTATCCCCTTGTCTCTTTGTGTGGGCTTCGTCCAGACTTGAAGCATGGGCTCAACTGATAATTGACAGTGACTTTTCATTGACTTTCTACTAGTCTTATCCTTGAGAAAAAATGAATTTCTATATTTCTCAGGATATTATCTAATTTTTTTCACATTTTTCTAATAATTTTGGCAGGTTTTTTTTTAAAAAAAGTAAATAATCCATTGTAGTTTATGTAAATAGAGCATTTTGCATTTTCTGAAAGAAATGTTGTGTTAAACAAACTACAGTGTTTTGTGAAAATTTTGCATAAATTGAGCAAATGTGTCTTACAGTTTGCACCAAAAACACCCTTCCCATCTGCTCTTAAAATGGGGAACAAAGTAAATATAACACTATTATCTAAAGTGATTAGGTGCGTAGCTGGTATGAAGATACCACTTGATAATGGGAAACTTTAAAAACATAGATCTTCCTCTGTGATTGGTGGACTTTCTTGCACATGGCCATCAACATCCAACACATATCTTGCCTCTATTTGAGAAAAAATGATGAATTGGGAGGTCAACGGTCATTAGCCCATCCTACCAGTCATTGTTGGACAGGTGAATGGATGGAGGAGGAAGACACCCCTTTAAGTCCCATAAACCTATTGAATGGTGATCATAACTATGGATTGTAAAGATATTGTGGGAAATGGAGACTTATAATGCAAAGCAAAACTTCCAGGAACAAAGCAGAGAAGTTTCTCACAAGTTCACTTTTAATGGAAAAACTAATATGCAATTCTGTATTGGTTGCTAAATGACATCTATAAATGAATTTGAGGGAAACCCCCTTGAATGTTACCATTGCAATTACCTCTTTTTAATTCAACTTTCCTATCAGCCTTGCATCTTGTCATGTTGCATATCTTGATTGCCTGGATAAATCTGTTTTAGTAATGTTTTGCACAAAAGGACCAGTGAAAGCAATGTTGAAAAATTATACAGGATACAGAGCACAAACCCACTCAAACACTCAAATTTTATATGGAAGTCAGATGTCATGGTTATTATTATGCATTGAGTCAGAGTAAAACTTGTGTGGTCCACAGACAGGTATCTGACAGACAACACCCTTAACATATTTCCCCAGCCCTCCCAAACATTTCACCACCATGTACATATATGCCACTTTGAACTTCTGTTAGCTTAGTATGCTTTCAGGCTATAAATTATCTTTTTTCTCTTGCAGATTTTCAATTGTCTTAAATTGTTTACATTTATTGCATTTTACGATACACTAAGATCTCTAGATATAGGGCAGAATATAAACATTAAAATAAATAAAATACATATTAAAATCCTCAAAGCCCCACCATAACTAGTTTGGCTCTTTTCCTAGAGACTCATACAGCTACAGATCTCCAGTATTCTACATTTAAGACTATTTCAAGCTCTTATGACCTCATCACATGTAAACAAATAAAATTCCTAGGATGCTTCACAGATCTCTACACCAAATGACATAGACTGCCTTCCAGTGGGGGTCCGTGGGTGAACTGGAGTGGAGCATGGTAGGATGCTGTGCCGCCAACACAGTAGCCTCCCCATGATCCATGAGGATCAATGGGGCTATCCAGGATTAAGTAGTGTATCAAGGCTTTCCCACATGTGATGGGGCAAGTGTCAACTGCTGGCCAGGGTGCTGGGATTGCCCTGCTGCCAATTTGCCACAGAGGCTAGTTAATCACAACACAGAGGCTACTGAATCACAACACTGAGGGAGTCAAGCACATGGTCACTGCTTTTTGTACCATTACCCTTATCTGTTTATGTCTGTTGCCACCTACGGATGTGACATCTAGACTGGCCAGTTGTCTGGCAGGATATGACATTACAGGTCCAGCCTCTCTAGGTTACCCATGCTACCAGCCACATGTCTTAGGAATGATTTTGTTGCACACTATAAAATTTCCCACCATTTGCACTAGCCAGCATGAGTAGATATCAGTTTTCTCAGTATACATTTGGTGTCCATTTACATGTTAAAGAACAGGAGTTGCACTTCAATACACGACAAAGTAATCACTATTGCAACTTCTATACACACTGCTAAACCACAATGTTTAAAGGGGCAGTGTCAAAGGAATACCAAGACATAGCATATATAGGTAAAAACCACTATATTGTATGGCAGTATATGCTCAATAGCAGAACAGTATTACAAACAGTACAATGTAATGCAAATAATCAATCATGTGATTAATACACAGTATGAGCATGAATCACAAGCCCATATACATGGTTGGGCGAAGGAGTATTCCACTTGGCACTGAGTAACCCTTAGTGAAGTCCTGGGTGTAGTGACCCATGGACCTGTGACTGAGTCAATAGGGGAACCTTGGTAGGTGGCAGAGCTGGTGGCTGCTATGGTGGGCAGCTATTACTGTTTGTAATATTGTTCTGCTATTGAGCATATACTGCCATACAATATAGTGGTTTTTACCTATATATGATATGTCTTGGTATTCCTTTGACACTGCCCCTTTAAACATTGTGGTTTAGCCGTGTGTATAGAAAGAACAGGAGTTGTTCAAGAACAGGAGTTGTTCAAGAAAAAAGAAGCTGCAAGTGCAAATGGCACCTCATTCTGTTTATTAGTTATTATTTATTTATTTATTTCACAAGCTTGTATCCCCAACCTTCTCACCCCTGAGGGGGGGGGGTCTCTTGCTGTGAATTGGCCTCACAGCAAGCACCATTCGGTACCATCACAAAGTTGGTTATACTCCATGCGTTTTTAAAGACACAGCATAGTTTCTCTCCTAAAATTAAGACACAACACATTTTCTCTTGAACCGCCTGAGTAATAATTGTAGATAGATGAACATCCTCGTTTTCTCTCTCTCCTACACTGAGTTTTTTTTTGTAAAAACAAAAAAAATGCAAACCCTGAAGTTGTTCCAATTTCAAATAAAAGATATTTGTGGCATAACCTCAAGTATTAAAATGAACCCTAACTGTGGCCCACGGATTCAGTGAAAACCTGTTAAGACCATTTTAGATGGTCTTTGATTCAGTGAGTCTTTTCTTGCTAGTACTAGAAATTCTCAAACATCCTTACAGAAAGCAGAAATGTAACACAAGTGCCAAAGTACATCCTCGTTTGGAGAGCTATGAAGAAAGACCTACATTCATTCAGAAGTGTACATTCTCAACTGGCAGACAGTCAGGGTAATAAATTAGGAAATGACATGCTACTGTTTGCCTGTTCCATACATGCCTTGCAGATCTTCTCACTCTTTATTATCTGAAATCTTTTGGTATGATAAGCTAATGGAAATGATGATAGAAAAGCTCGCTTACATGTTCAACCAATGAGCTAGCTGTTCACTTGGCAGCACAGGGGTGAAATATTACAGAAGCTCTCCAATGAGAGCCTAAATTCCATAATTCTGTGTTTTAGAATGGTAGGTAAGAAAGGTGAAAAGGCAACATCATGTAGTGCATTGGTCTATGACTCTGGATACCCTTGTCAACCAAGAAAACCAAAAGAGTGATCTTGGGTGAGTTACAAAGTCCTAGCAAACCTCATGAAGGCCTTAGAGTAATCCATAAGTTGGAAATAACTTGCAACTTCATTGGATCCAAAATGCTTTGATCAGAATGCTGACTGGGGCCAGTTACCGGTAGTACATGTATCATTTGTACATGTTTCATCTGTTGTATAACATAGTTAAATGCATAGTGATTACTTTGTTTTCCAAATGAATATACAAAATGCAGGTTAAAATTGATCAGCGGTCAAGTCCACTGACAGGTCCTAATAAGCAAGTGTTGGCAGGTGGGTGTGACACATATTGTCGTGAAGTCCAGCATGTATCTACAGAAATGTGTGTGTGTAAAGACTTGTTTATGATATGATACTATAGGTTACATATGAGATTTACCATATATACTCAAGTATAAGCTGACCCGAATATAAGCTGAGGCACCTAATTTTACCACAAAAACTGGGAAAACTCAATTATAAGTATAAACTCAAGTATAAGCCTAGGGTGGGAAATGCAGCAGACACTGGTAAATTCCAAAATAAAAATAGATACCAATAGAATTACATTAATTGAGGCATCAGTAGATTAAATGTTTTTTAATGTTTACCGTATTTCAAAGAAAAACAGTAAACTAGCTAGCCAGTGGAAAAGTAGGGTCAACAAACAAACAATACAGTATCTCTCTACATATGGGTGTGTGTGCATTTCCCCTGCAATATTTGCAAGCCCTATAAACCTATATGTATGTGTGTATATATATGTGTGTGTATGTATGTATGTATATGTGTGTGTGCATTTCCCCCTGTAATGTTTGCAAACCGTATCTATATCTATATATATAGACATATATATAGGATTTGCAAGACATGTGAAGGACAAATTAATGTATAAAATAATAGGATTGGCAAAGACCTGCAAACAAATGCTTAATTGCCTATATATCTGTAGGAGAGATCAACAAATATTTAAGGGGAAACTGTTTTTATAAGATTAATGGATAGTCTTGACTTGCAAGTGCTTCTCTCCCTCTCCTTTCTCCTTTGAAAACATTCCAGCCTGGGAGGAGAAGCAGAGCACACAATGAAGGCTTTTGAAAATAAAACACATTGTTAAAGGAGGGGAAGATGAGAGAGAAATATATAATATATTGGAAGCAATGGCATCCAAGCTCTGCTGCTTGGCTTGTCCCCATTATCAGTCGAGGGAGGAAAAACTCAACTTATCTTTGAGTATATACAGTAGTTTAGATTGTTTCTGAATTGTGTGACAAGACGTTAATAATAGTGCAAATACAATAATCATTTAAATTTTCAAATTCATGCTGTTGACAAAAAATAGGGCTGAATATTCATTGATAGCAGCACACTATGTTAGAGCTTTTATCATTTCTTAAGTAACAAGTAGTGTAAGGATCAGGGTAGCAAGCAGTAAGAGCCAAATCACCTGGCTAACATTGTGTAATTACAGCCAGGGTGAAGTAAGTGCTGGGGTAATAAAGAAGCAAAAGGCTACTCCTAGTTGTATTGTTGGAAGTTGCTGAGGAGTTGGAGTTTACTGAAAGTTGGAGTTCTGAGAGGCTTGTGGCTTGAGGAGACAGAAGGTTGGAGCATCAAGAAGAATTCAGTTTCAGTTTCTCACTTGTTAATCGCCCTCCATTAAAATGCTCCAGGTGATTTACATAAAACAAATTGCATAAAAACATTACAACAAATACCGAATAGACTGCATTAAACATTAAAAGCTCTGCTAAAGAGGCAAAAAATCAGCCTACAAAATCAGCCTGCTGCAAGTAAGAAGTCTCCAGTTATCTGGAAGTATCAGGAGAAGAAGGCTGGAGAAGTGTGTGTGTGTGTGTGTGTGTGTATGTATGTATGTATGTATGTATATATATAGAGAGAGATTGTGATTGTGTGTGCGTGTGTGTGAAGTCTGCTGCAAAGACAAAGGTATGAGTTTGCTCCTTGGTCGGAGGGTGAAAGCTTCTGAAACTAATCTTCATTGTGACACACTAGGTTCTTCCTTCTCATTTAGGGTTGTTTTAGACATTAATAATTTTCATTTTCATTTTATCCTTTGTCATCTTAATTTTTGTGTGTAATGTGAATGTTACTATGGTTGACTCTAATAAAAAAACTATTATAATGGCTAGCTTTGAGGTGTCTTACTTGCAATAATATATTTATTTTCTATGTTTTAGAATGTAGGTAAAATACAGATACATTAAAGGAATGCAAATTTGTCACTTCATCTTTTTGTTTATTTGTTTAGTGTACCGAGTATTCTTTTTTTCTGAAAAGAGGTGGTAGGCCAAATAAATTTGGGGATCTCTGGTTTAGATTATCTGAAAGGCCATATGTCCCTTTATGAATCCACTGAAGTTTTAAGATTCACAAGGGAGAGCTTAAGTCATATATAGCTCTTAGGTTCAGTTGGTGAGGACATGGGAGAAAAGATTCTTAGTGGCTGGAATTTCCTTCCACAGTAGGCTACACTGACCCCTTCCTGCTCTCCATTTGCTGGCATTAACAGCTTTTTACTATGTAGTTTCTTACAAGGAGACTTCTTAAGGAGGGTGTGATTTATTTCCAGATTTTGTATGTTTCTAAGGGTTTTGTTGTATTGAATTGTGACTATTTTAATTATTTTTACATTTTTTATTGTTTGGTTTTAGGTGATTTTTTTAAATGAGCTGTCTGGGTCCTACGTGAAGAGGAAGGCATATATGGAGATTCAAATAAATAAAAATTAAATAAATAAAACATCTGGTGTCTAAAGCTGGTGGAGTGAGTGTTGCCTCAGTCATCAGAGTCTCTTCTTTCTATGGTGCTTTAATTAATAGATTGCAAGTGCTTATTTTTCTTTGTTGAATTGTGATTCAGTGACTGTCAATGTCAAGGACTCTTTTGTTCTATATTGCAGCAAAGCTTCCAAAAAGTTGTTAATGATTTTATGTCCCTTTCTAAGGCACTTTATAGGTCTTTGATAAATCACCAGAACAAAATACCATGCTCTATATTTTCCCTAAGTTCCCAGCAAAGACACACTTGCAAACTTCACTGACACTATAGTATTTTTAATTGAGTCTTTTTCCTGTTATTTTCATAATTCCATTTTCCTGTTAAAATGACTGAGATGTATTCACTCTTCAGTTGACAGAAATGTGCCACAGTTTCATCACATCCTAATTCCCACACAATCTGCTTTTTGTGTATATTCTTGACATGGAGGGATTTTAATTGCTTTGTTGAAAATCTAGTGCATTCAGCTGCATTTGGTTCTTTCATTTATTTTTCTTAAACAAATGGCACACACTATAAGTCACAGCAGTTAGTTATGAAACAGCTTAACCATTCAATGCAAAACTAATCCCTGCAATGCTGGATGAAAAGCCATATTTTGCATACATTTATCTGTGAATCATATATATTAGGAACTGGGGGTATACTTTATTCAGCCTGAACTTACATTTTAGAAATAGTGTAATTTTTAGACAGGAAATATTTGATAATAGATTCAATTTAGCTTCTGTCTCACATTACTGTATCTTCACCTCTAGTTTACAGTAGATAGGTAACTCATTTCTTTGAGAAAATGGTCACCACAAGTTGATATTGGATAGCCATATCCAGTTTGGATAACATTTGAATGATGATGTTGTTTTATTATTTTTTGTTGCTGTTCACCTTCCTTTCATTTTATATTTCTGTTTTCCTATGCTGGAACTACACAATGGCACAAAAATTAAAATAAGGAAGAGGTATAATGTGGGATGGTGGGATTACAGAGGTGTCCGGAAGTACAATCATGGGACTATGAATTGACAATTCAGCACAAGTGTGCTAATTAAGGAGTTGCAATATCGAAGGAGTCCAATCCAGTGTGTACCTGTCATAAATGATAATGGACTCTAATGGAATAATGGGCTTTTGATTGTTTTGATTTTGATTGTTTACATAACTTCCTTTTGAGGTAGACAAAAAGGAAAGAAAAACTAGGAAAACACTCTCTGTGGTCCAGATGATTCCAATGAAGGAAGGTTTTGAAATCCAAGCCTGCTAATATAAAGTGTTATGCATTTCTGCAACAAGCCCTTCCTCCTTTATTGCAACACTACATCAGTGGCAACAGCGGTGTCCTCACACCTGTTGATACTATTGTGCCAAAAGTACTCAGCACAAATGAGACAAGAAAATGGATATGAATGGCTGGTAGGTGCTGCTGGCAGCCAATAAGACAGGTTGTCGTGCAGCTGGTGAATGAAAAACTCATTAAGACCACTTGGAGTGTCAGTAAATACAACGAGCAACATGAGAATACAGCCTGCAGTTGTACGCTGTGTAGACAATCCATCTATTGTCAAGCTATCACAGGCAGGGTCTGCAATGAACCAAAGGAGACCAATATAACAACATCTAGACATATTCTGTGAACATGCCCTCTCAAATGGAAAACTAGCTGAAGATAGATGATCACAAATGACAAATGGTCATGGAACCAGCGTAGATCTCTGAATTTCAACCTGAAGTTTTCACTCTGTATATCAAGGAAGGAAATCCCAGGATATAGAAATTACTGCTTTCTATATGGGAACTGAAGGAATGAAAGCAAGCAGAAAATCCCTTAGCCATTTTAGAATTCCCAGTCATATGGAAGTTGCCATACATGTAGATCTCTTTTCTGTGTCCAACTGAATGTGAAATTGTTAGGTAAAAGGAATATGGATCTCAAAGGTATAGTTAGCTTGTTTAGTTCTGCAGTGAATGCATGGGCACAATGTTTGAAAGGGATTTTAATGTTGTAGTGAAGGATTATTACTTGAAAAAAATGTGTTAATTATTGAAAATATTTTTAAAGGCATTAATTGTATCTAGTAATTAAATTGTTAAAATTACATGTAAATATACATTGCCAAACATGCACTATTAGGCCATATTAGTGTGAATTATGTCTATGTAAAAGCTCTTAAAGTAGAAGTAATTTACACTATTGCTGCCTCAAATACACACAGTGGGTGAGCTGCTTTGATGCTTTCATCTGAAATCTAGCTAATGCTCTGTTTATCAAATTAGTAATTAACAAATTACTATAATAAAAACAACAACAACATGAAAAATGAAGTCAGGAAATAATATGTCTAAAGGGTCAGAAAAATTTTGAAGAGCAAATTAAATGGGCAAAATACAATTAAGGCTATCAACACCTGGGCCATCCCTGTCATCAGATACACTGCTGGAATTGTGAACTGGATCTCAGCAGAGCTGGATGATCTGGACAGAAAAACAAGAAAACCGATGACAATCCACTACTCATACCCATGTAATGATTTCGATAGACTTTACCTGCCCAGAAAATCAGAAGGTAGAGGGCTTCTGCAAGTGAAACAAACATTAGAAGAAGACAAACATGCACTGAAAGACAGTCGAGCCAACATTGATGGAAGTCAATAGCAGAAAACTGCTTAAAGTGCAAAAGACAGCGTGAATACTGTAAAAATAAAATGCAGAACAGAAGAGAAAACTGGCAAAAGAAGATGCTCCATGGACAGTTCCTGGAGAAAACTGAGAGCAAAATTGATAAGTAAAAAATGTGAATTTGGCTCACAAATGGAATGTTGAAAAAGGAGCCTGAGGGCTGATTCTTGCAGCCCAAGAACAAGTTATTAGAACAAATGCCATCAAAGCCAGAATTGAAAAGTTGACTACAGACTCCAAGTGTAGACTCTGCAAGGGAACAGACGAAACAATGGATCACATCCTCAACTGCTGCAAGAAAATTGTGCAGACGGTTTACAAGCAGAGGCATAATACCATTGCTCAGATGATTCATTGGAACTTGTGCCACAAACATCTGCCTGGTGACAAAGAACTGGTGGGATCACAAGCCTGAAAATGTTACAGAAAATGAACACGTCAAACTACTCTGGGACTTCCAAATTAAGACTGACAGAGTTTGGGAGCACAATACTCCTGACCTCATGATCTTGGAAAACAAAGTATGGATGGATCGTCGATGTTGCAATCCCAGGCAACAGCAGGATTGACAAGAAGTAACTGGAAAATTTTAAACGATACAAGGATTTAAAGATCGAAAGGCGCAGTCCAGTAAAGGCGGTCCCAGTGAAGATCAGCACACTGTATGCAGTGCCTAAAAACCTTGGCCAGCACTGGAAAACAATCAGCACTGACAAAATCATCATTTGTCAACTACAAAAGGCCACCCTGTTCAGATCTGTACACATTATTCGCTGATACATCACACAGTCCTAGACACTTGGGAAGTGTCCGATGTGTGATCTAGTACAAAAGCCAGCATAGTGATCTTGTTTGCTGTGTACTAATCTTGTTGTGTATGAAATAGTAATTATTATAATAATTATAATTATTTTTCTTACCTGCCTCTCCTCGTGGCTCGAGGCAGGTCACAGCACAATTAAAACACACAAATATTGCAAAAACTCTATAAACACACATATTAAAATGTAGTTTTATAAAAGATACATATTATAATGTATTTCTATAAAATACATATTAAAACGTAAGACACAAGTTTAAAATTCATATTAAAAACTGACTGATTAGGCCTGCCAGAAGTATGGCTCTTTAGATGGGTTTTAAACTTTTTTGTTGTAGCTCTTCTGGCAGGTCATTCCACAGTCTTGGGGCAAATAAAGAAAAGGTCCTCTGGGTGATGGTTGTCAGCTGGGTTCAGGCAGACTGGAGTAACCAACCCCTAGAGGACCTAAGTGTGAAGGGTAGATTGTATGGGAGATGGTAATCCTGTAGGTAACCTGAACCTAAACCATGTAGGGCTTGAAAGGTGAAAACCATCACCTTATACTTTGCCTGGAAACTCATTGGCAGCAAGTGGAGCGACTTTAGGATAGATGTAATATACTCACTCCTGAATATGAATACTAAAATTTTTGATTAGGCCTTTAAAACAAGATTGAGAGTAACACAATAGGACATGTTATCCCACATAGATATGGAAAAATGCTGTGCTCTGAAGACAGTAGTCTTTTTGTAAATATTATTTATTGGAATTATGCAGCCGTTATTGGCTCTAACAGTATTTGATTTATTTCCTGAAGCTGGTATCAGAAGTGTCACGACTCCCACAGATGGCAAGACAACACCAAGCTAGTAAAAATATGTACAGTTTATTTTTAACACAACATAGCCTCAATCCGGCGTTCCAAAAAACCCACACCCAAAACTGAAAGCAAAATAGATGAGACGTCCGTCTTCAAACGAAACTTGAGCTGTAACTCGGCTTGTAGTCTGTGATGCGAAGACCCGTCCAGAGAAGGAAAGAAGGAGTGTTTCACATCCCAGGAGCTGAGTATGCAAACAAACACATGAAAACCCCCGCAACCCACAGCAAACTCCCCCTTCACCCTCTATACAATTATCAGACACTCACAGCCACACAGGAAATGTTCAAACAGGACGCGGCAGACACTAAACATAAAAGCACACATTAAAGTCCCAACCCCCCAACATGCAACAATGTCAGCTAGAGCTGCCATAACAGCTCCCCCAGAACCCAGCATGAACACAGCCCAAATACTCACAGCTTGCTGGGAATCAGGAACAAGGACACGAACCCACAAGATTACAAGATACAGAAACCAGCAACCCACAGCAACACCTTGGCCGACCGCAGATTCCCAAATCCCCAAGCCTTACTGTTATACCCTTACAAATCAGAGTCATCAGACTCCACACCCAAATCTGCCCTAGTGCCCTCAGCTGCAGCCCTGGGTGTGTTCCTCCAATTGTCCCATCTTTGCTCTGCAGTTAAAGCGCCCCAGTCCAATTCCACATTCCCACTAGGCCAACTATTATCACTGGAAAAACCAAAAATGAACTGTCGCTGGACTCAGCATTTAACACATTCCTGACATCTTGCACCAGTGCTGAGTCCAGCTCAGTATCACTGTCTTCTGAGGGTAACTCCACGTCAAACCCCTCAAAGGTCTCATCACTGGTAGGCTCCCTAAGTATTTGTCGGACCTTCCTCCTATGTTCTGCCTCTTCCAAATGCTCATCACTTGCAGCCCTCTTTCTCCCAGCTGCAGGAGGCCCGCCCAAACCTCCCTCTTCCAAGGACATATCTGACAAACTCTCCTCTTCCCAATTACTACCTGTAGCAACTACAGGCTCAGGTTGCTCAACCACAACACTATCCCCCCCGCAAAGCCCCCCCCGGCCGGCAACGCTTCAGGAGACCGCAGATATCGAGCCAACGCGGGGCGTTGTGCAGAAGTGTCCAGTTTCAAAAGTGAACGGTGAAAGACGGGATGGACCTTCAGCGATGGGGGTAACCGTAGCTTAAAAACCACTGGCGAGATCTGAGCTACAATGGGGAAAGGCCCCAAGAAATGAGCAGCAAATTTACTCCCTGCCGTCCGCAAATGCTTGGACGATAACCAAACCGAATCTCCCACCCGCAGTTCATTCCCTGGTTGTCTCAAGCGGTCAGCGCTGGACTTTTGCGATGCCTTAGCATCCACTAATAAGGCGCGAGCCACGTCATGCAGTGCCTTCAGTTCACTAGAACGATACTGTACGTCTCCAGTCACCACATTCTGCGCCGGCGCCGCCCCCCAACTGGGATGATACCCATACATTAATTCGAAAGGAGAATGCCGGCTGACCGTGTGTGTGGCGTTGTTATACGCAAACTCTGCCACTGAGAGCCACTGAGCCCAATCCCCCGACTGCTGCAGACAAAAACAATGAAGATATTGCTCCAGGAAGCCATTCACGCGTTCCGCTTGCCCATCTGTCTGCGGATGAAACGCCGTAGAAATATTGAGCGTGGTACCCAATTCCGCATGGACTTGGCGCCAAACGACGAGACAAATTGAGGTGCACGATCCGAAATGATGATCTCAGGGCACCATGTAACCGAAAAATATGTTTAGTGTATAACTTGGCCAACACCACTGCCGTAGGTACCCGAGAACAAGGAATAAAATGTGCCAACTTTGTGAACAAATCCACCACCACCCAAATACAAGTATACCCACGGGTCCGGGGAAGGTCGGAGATGAAATCCATGGAAATGATCTGCCAGGGTCTCTGAGGCACGGGTAACGGAGATAACAACCCACGAGGCTTCCCCACATCGTGTTTACATTGCTGACAAATCGCACAGGTGTCACAAAATCGCAATATATCATACCTCATCCTGGGCCACCAATAACTTCGGAGGATGGCCTGGACTGTCTTGAATCGCCCAAAATGACCCGCCATTGGTTCATCGTGATGAGCTTGAATCACGTCCAAACGTAAAGGCCCTGCAGGCACATACATTTGTTCATTATGCCGCAATTTCCCATCCACACTCTTTAAATTCGGCACCGTGGTTCGAGTTTCACTGTCTAACAGTGCCAACTGCTCCTGTGTCCACCCATCAGTGGCCTGACTGGCCACTATCCTATCAAACAATGTAGGAGTACCCTCAGTAATCGCATGTAGCCTGGATACCGGAAGTACTGTTTGCAATGCCACCTCGCACTCCCTTTATACTCAGGTTTTCTAGATAGAGCATCCGCTCTAGCGTTGGCCTTGCCATCTACAAACTTAACTACAAAATCAAAACGCGTAAAGAACAACGCCCATCGAATCTGCCGCTGATTTAACTTTCGAGCGGTTAAAAGATGCTCCAAGTTCTTATGATCAGACAACACAATTACTTGATGCCGAGCCCCCTCCAGCCAATGTCTCCACACCTCGAATGATACCTTTATGGCCAAAAGCTCTTTTTCCCAAATTGTATAATTGCGCTCGCACTCTGTGAGCTGTCTGGAATAGAAGGCGCATGGTCTGAGCTTACCCTGCCCAACCTCCTGAGACAATACCGCCCCCAATGCAAAACTAGATGCATCTGCTTCGACTATAAAGGGCTTGTCGACATCTGGTAACATTAATACATTATTCATCTGAAAACTGCGCTTGATCCCATTAAATGCGTCCCGCTCCTCCTGTGCCCAAACAAAACTTTTACCCTTTTGCAATAACCTAGTCAATGGCACCGTGAGGTTAGCATAACCCGGATAAATTGACGATATTAATTAGTGAACCCCAAAAATCGCTGTTCCTCTTTTTTTAGACGCCAAATCCCCCCAGGACTCCACTGTATCCAGCTTATGCGGATCCATCATTTGGGTTTTCCCAGAAATAATATGCCCCAAAAACTCCACCTCAGACACATGGAAAACGCACTTGGAGGCCTTAGCAAATAATCCATTTTGCCTCAGCCGAAGCAACACCTGACGCACATGTTCTCTATGTTGTTGTTCATTATTTGAAAAAATAAGAATATCATCTAAATAAATCACGACAAACTTGTCCAACAAATCGCGGAACACATCATTCAACAATCGCTGAAACACGGCGGGGGCGTTGGTAAGTCCGAACGGCATGAACAAATTTTCCTAGGCGCCGAAGCACGTATTAAACGCCGTCTTCCATTCATCCCCTGCCCTAATACGTACCAGGTTGTACGCACCCCGTAAATCTAATTTAGTAAACATTGTGGCCCCTTGCACCCTGGATAGCAATTCAGGAATCAAAGGGAGCGGGTACCGATCCCTCACCGTGTATTTGTTGAGAATGCGATAGTCACACACCAACCGCAATTCCCCGGATTTTTTAGCTACAAAAGTACTGGCGCGGCAGTGCTAGAATGAGAGGGCCGTATGAATCCCTTGTTTAAATTGTCATCGAGAAAATCTCGAAGAGCCTTCCGCTCTGGAACAGAAAGAGCGTACAAACGTCCCGCAGGCAATTTTGCTCCGTCCACCAGATCTATAGCGCAATCATACGGCCTATGCGGAGGTAATTTATCAGCCCCTTGTTTCCCAAACACATCCCGAAACTCAAAATAATCAGCAGGAACCCCCTCCAAATCCTCATGATCCACTAGGGTCAAGCACACTTGTCTTGGCAAGTGTAATGATGTCGATTATTGGTGTGTAAATGTTGTATAACATATGTTAAATGTATGTTGTTTTGTGTAGTTCAAAGGAATATCCTATGAATTGTTGATGTGGGTGAGACAGAAGGGAGGCTTGGCAGAAGCTCTGAAGAGCTGTCGCCATAGCAACCAGGGCCAGAGCCTTTTAGAATGTTCAAGGTATGAATTTTACAGTTGGTAAAGAGCGGTTGGAAGCCAACTGCCATGAGAGGGGGGAGGAGTTTGTTTTGAGTTAGTTGGTCTTAAGGACTGTAAGAGAACAGTTCAGTCTTTAGTTAGTCTTAAGGTCTGCAAGAGAGCAGTCCAGTTTTATGGGTGTAGAGACCCTAGTTAAAGATGGAAGAGTCCAGAGGTCTATAGAGGGTTAGTGGGAACCCTATAGTATAACCCCAGTTGTGTTTTGTGTAACAGAATAAGTTTGTGCCTCTGAGGAAGTATAAAACCAATCAAGATTTGTACCCATTTGTGTCATAATAAATTATTTACATCTTAAAAGA